>SJYT01009543.1:118534-180000 GCA_006410635.1 Cephalophus harveyi
TTCTTTTATGGAATACAATTATAAAGACAAATTATTAAAATGAATATAATTATCTATGCTTGATTTATCTTTTGCAAGGCAGAGTTTTATTAATCTTGATTTTCTAAGTCTATTAGGCAAATTCTCAAAACTCAAATTAATAGAATTTTGGCTTCCAGAGAATCTAATAACACCCATTGTAAGAGGAAAAAGCATTTAAAATGCCAACAAGTAGTGGTCAGCTAATGATCTAGGACTTAAGATTGAATTCAGCATTGTTGAATTGAATACAATTATACTCTATCCTCTATTACCCACACCAATGAAGAGACAAAATATGCATAACCTAAAACTTATACAGATATAGTATAGGAATAGCAATGGCTAATTTTTTTCTCATTGTTTCTGAGTTTCATCCTATGCTGTGATTTCTGGAGCATGAGGTATCTACCAAATACCAAGATCTGACAGATATTTTTTACCTACAAGACAGTAAGTACTTTCATGTGGAAGGAACAACAACAACAACAACAAAAAAAACAATAAAATTTGAAGTAAGTAATATATGATATACACTTTTTTCACAGTAAGCTATTTTTCTTGTAAATGACATGAAAACTGGTCTTAATGATTCATACAACCACAATGGTGTGATCACTCACCCAGAGCCAGTCATCCTAGTGTCCGAAGTCAAGTAGGCCTTAGGAAGCATCACTATGAACAAAGCTAGTGGAGGTGAGGGAATTCCAGATGAGCTATTTCAAATCCTGAACGATAATGCTGTGGAAGTGCTGCACTCAATATGCCAGCAAATTTGAAAAATTCAGCAGTGGCCACAGGACTGGAAAAGGTCAGTTTTCATTCCAATCCCAAAGAAAAGCAATGCCAAAGAAGGTTCAAACTACCACGCAGTTGCACTCACCTCTCACACTAGCAAAGTAATGCTCAAAATTCTCCAAGTCAGGCTTCAACAACAGGTGAACAGAGAATTTCCAGATGTACAATCTGAATTTAGAAATGGCAGAGGAACCAGAGATCAAATTGGGAACATCGACCGGATCATCAAAAGAGCAAGAGAATTCCAGAAAAAAAAATATCTGCTTCATTGACTACAATAAAGCCTCTGACTGTGTGGCTCACAGCAAGCAGTGGAAAATTCTGAGAGATGGGAATACCAGACCACCTTACCTGCCTCCTGAGAAATCTTTATACAGGTCAAGATGCGACAGGCAACAGTTAAAACCAGAGATGGAACAACTGACAGGTTCCAAATTGGGAAAGGAGTACATCAAGGTTGTATGTCAGCTCCCTGCTTATTTAACTTATATGCACAGTACATCCTGCAAAATGTCAGGGTGGATGAAGCACAAGATAGAATCAAGTTTTCCAGGAGAAATATCAATAACCTCAGATATGCATATGACACCACCCTTATGGCAGAAAGTGAAGAGGAACTGAATAGCTTCTTGATGAACATTAAAGAGGAGAGTGAAAAAGCTGGCTTAAAACTCAACATTAGAAAACAAAGATCATGGCATCTGGTCCCATCACTTTATGGCAAATAGATGGAGAAACAGTGAAAACAGTGAGAGACTTTACTTTTCTGGCCTCCAAAATCACTGGTGACTGCAGCCATGAAATTAAAAGATGCTTGCTCCTTGGAAGAAAAGCTATGACCAACCTAGACAGCATATTAAAAAGCAGAGACATCACTTTGCTGACAAAGGTCCATCTAGTCAAGCTATTGTTTTTCCAGTAGTTATGGATGTGAGAGTCAGACTATAAAGAAAGCTGAATGCCTACGAATTGATGCTTTTGAACTGTAGCATTGGAGACGCTTGACAGTCCCTTGGACTGCAAGGATATAAAACTAAATCCTAAAGGAAATCAGTCCTGAATATTCATTGGAACAACTGATGTTGAAGCTGAAACTCTAATACTTTGGCCACCCGATGCCAAGAACTGACTCACTGGAAATGACCCTGATGCTGGGAAAGATTGAAGGCAGGAAGAGACGAGGACGACAGAGGATGAGATGGTTGGATGACATCACCAACTCCATGGATATGAGTGAGGAAATTCCGAGAGTTGGTTAAGGACAGGGAAGCCTGGCATGCTGCAGTCTGTGGGGTGGCAAAGAGTCAGTCACAACTGAGCAACTGAGCTGAACAGAGGAATAAAATTATGTTTTACATATATTAGGGACTATTCAAGTACACTGTTTCATACAGCAAGGCTCTCAAATTGGATTCAGTTACAACCTTGCTCATTTTCTTTTCTTTTTTTTTAAAATCATGGCCACTCTTAATGAAAAGGAAAAATAAACTGTGAAATTTGAAGTGTATTTCCTCAAATTTGAAAAATCTCAGAACATAAAGAAAAATGTATGGCACTGTAGGTTGTTCTTCAAAATTTTTAGAAGGATCTACTAGAGAAGTCTATTTTCATTTCTGACATAATAATTCTTCTTTTGGGAGGCTGGCTCTAACTTATCTTAGAACAATTAACTGGGGCATTTTAAAAAGTCTTCGTCAATGTTTCCTCATGACTTCATCTCTCAGAAGCAGAAGTGGCCATTAATAATGTTGTTATAAACATTATCACAATTCAGTCTGGTTTTTCTGTCATGTCCAGGGAAGCCATCATGGTCAGAGAGCCAGAGCCGGAAGGAAGGACAGCAGGTTTAAATGACATTATATAAGCTCCTCCAAAGTTACTATTTTAACATAAAAGGCCTGAAAGTAGCAGGCCTCTATAATATAATATTATTCTTAGCACATGGAGGTAGCTTTATGACAAGTTTTTGAAAGAATTACATTCCCTTCATTTCCTCAGCACCTCTTTTATCTTCTTTTAAGATGTTCCCTGTCTGACCTTCCCTACAAAGGAAAAGGCAGCCCAGGTATTCTGGGAAATTAGGGTAAGGTCACACAAGACTATCTAAAGATTTGCTCAGACAAAGCTCTTTGCACAGCTGCCTACAAGCCAGAGCCATCAGTAATGGACCCAGAATAGTACCACTCATATCTGTATTCCTTTAAAAAAGTATCTTAAATGACCTTTACTACTTCCCTTATCAATGAACACTCTGAAGTTTAATGATTATTAATGCAGATATGTCAACTATGAATGCTTCTTGCATACTCCATTTTTGTCTCTTAAATTTTCAGTTCAGTTCAGTTCAGTTCAGTTCAGTTCAGTCGCTCAGTCGTGTCCGACTCTTTGCAACCCCATGAATCGCAGCATGCCAGGCCTCCCTGTTCATCACCATCTCCCGGAGCTCACTCAGACTCATGTCCATCGAGTCCGTGATGTCATCCAGCCATCTCGTCCCCGGTCATCCCCTTCTTCTCCTGCCCCCAATCCCTCCCAGCATCAGAGTCTTTTCCAATGAGTCAACTTGTCTCATGAAGTGGCCAAAGTACTGGAGTTTCAGCTTTAGCATCATTCCTTCCAAAGAAATCCCAGGGTTGATCTCCTTCAGAATGGACTGGTTGGATCTCCTTGCAGCCCAAGGGACTCTCAAGAGTCTTCTCCAACACCACATCAGATTCTGCTAAATAAACTTCTCAGTGATGAAAGCTGTAATATATGATATATTCTGCCTATCTGAATATCTCAGTGAAAAAATAATTCTTTGTAGCATACTTCTAGGAAGTTCCCTGGTATTCCAGTGATTAGGGCTCCATGCTTGCACTTCAATGGGCACAGGTTCAATCCCTGGTCAGGGAACTTACATCCCGCATGCCGTGCATGACATAGCCAGAAAAAAAAAAAAGTATGTGTATATATTATATAATACATTTTTACACATTAGCAAATTTCTCATGAAATCTCAAAGGTAAAATAATTTGTTTGATAACATATTTTATCAAACAACATTCTAGGAACTGTGGGATTCTGGAGGAATATTTCTGCCAAAACATGTATTTGTTAGCCCAGCTAATGTTGATATGTTCTATTTAAGTATTCACTTCCTAATTTTCCCTATGTAAAATGAGAACCAAATGTGGAGGACTGCACTCAGAAGCTGTGTAATTTTGGAGCAGGTGTTACACCTCTTTGTGCTTCTGCTTTTAGTCTATACAATGGGGATAGTAATATTAATAGTATCCACCTAATAATGGTCAGGGGAGAATGAAGTCAGTTTATCCGTGTGCCTTCAATGAATGTCAGCTCTTACCATGTGCTTTCTTGTCTGTCCAGAAAGACATTCAGACTTCTTTCAGTTTCCTGTTCCTTTAAAATTCAGTTTTGATTCTTCCACTAATGATGTACACTTAGATCTTTCATTTATTGAAATTTACTTTAAGTTATTTTTCCTTCCAACTATATTTACATTTAAACTTACATTAAAAATCCCTAAGTGTGTATTAATAACCTAGATTTTAGACTTAGATTTTGTTCCTGAAACTTCCTGTGTGGTCTTGGGCCAGGTAGTTAACTTAGTTTTTCATCTGACTCTTAAAGTTTTAATTTGTTAAATGAAGATAATATTTATCTTACATATTAACATGAGAAAACTAGTGGAACTTTAGTAAAGATGTACACTTTCAGTACACTTTCAATTGAAAGAGAGAAAATCTAACGCCAACCTACTTAGGCAAAGAAAGGGATTTATTAACGCACTTTTATGAAAAATCCAAGGAAGATCTGGCTTCAGGGACACCTGCACCCAGCTGCTTAAATAATGTTCTCAGGTATTAGCTTTCTTTTTTAAGCTCTGCATTACTCTGAATCAGCTTCATTCTTGGGTGACTCTCTGCTGAAGGCGCCCCTTGTCAGCAACAGACAAGCATCCTCACAAATGCAAGTTTAATGAGGCAGATGTCTTCTTCTCCCAAAGATACTAGTGAACCTGTACTAATGCATCTCACATGGAGATGTAGTTTGGTTCACACGTCCATCCCCAGACCAAGTGACTATGGATGGTAGAGACCACGCAACCTGGCTTCTATGCACATTCTGACATGAGGTTAAGTCTCACTGAGAATGAAAGAAAGAACCTCTTTCATTTTCCTCAATAGTTGGAAAAATTGTAATTATTTTACATATATACACACATCATATGCAATGTGTGCCTGTTCAGTCTTGTCCAACTCTTTGGGACCCTATGGACTGTAAGCCTGCCGGTCTCCTCTGTCCATGGGATTTTCCAGGCAGGAATACTGGAGTGGGGAGCCATTTCCTCTTTCAGGAGATCTTTCCAACCCAGGAATAGATAGAACCTGAGTCTTTTGTGTCTCTTGCTATACATGATTAATATGCATTATATACCTTTTAAACTCATTTTTTTTTTGAAGTAAGGTGCCACCTTTGAACATTGGTATTTGAGAGCAGTAACAGTAATGGTTAAATTGGATGGAAAGTTTTACAGGCTAACTTTATTTCTGGCACCACAGGTTTATTGGATCAAATACGAAACTCATATGAATGTGGTTAATACTGAGTATTGCATTTGGTAATGCATTTTGTTCATTTTATGCCCCCTTTAAAGTGCCTATCTGTGCATGTCACTTTCACACTGGCACCAGGGGCTTTATTAACATTATAGTACCACTGTACAAAGCTGCCAAATGAGTGTTTTTTGAAATTTAACTGCAATACATCTGGCTACAGATATAGAAGTAGTTAGGACCAAAAAAAAAAAGAAGAAAAAGAAGCAACAGGTCTGGTATCTTTATTAGTGGGGCCAGGTAGAGACATTTGTTCAGAGGGGCCAGTCTGATTGTCAGCGATTGTTCACTGAATTTTTCTTTTGTCTCATACTACAGAAGATGTCTCTAGGGCACACTGTAGAAACGGGTTTCACTTCTAAGGAAAGTCAGAAGGTTCTTATTATAATTATTCCTCAACTACCTAGGGAGAAAAGAAAATGCTCCGGCCTTTCCCCTAGAGGGATTTGATGTTGCCCAAAGGACCCGCAGCTTATGGGGATTGCTAAGAATGCAATAGCCCAGGTGAGGATGAAGGGAATCTTTCCTTATGAAAACATGGATTGGACATAAACATTCACAAGGACGAAATTTGTGTGGCCATTGCTTTAAAGCCATTCTTCTTACTACTTATAATGAATAATATTTCTTTTCTAATTTCTCTTTAAAAAATATTTTTTGACCCTTCGAAATCTGACACTGAGTTGTGGTTTTGTTGTTCGAAGGCAGAGCCTTTCTTTCAGGGTTTCACCTTCTTGCCATCTACATTACCCAGAAAGAAGAAATTTCAAGCTGTTCTGTTATATTCCAGAGTCAGAGAATCTGCCCTTGGCCCCACTGGCTGCCACCCAAGGCCTGGTGATGTGCAGGGCGAGCATTATTTGTTCCACCCACTCTTCTGACAGCATTGAAAAAAGTGAAAGTGAAGTCGCTTAGTCGTGTCCGACTCTTTGCGACCCTGTGGACTGTAGAGTACCAGGCTCCTACATCCATGGGATTCTCTAGGCAAGAATAGTGGAGTGGGTTGCAATTTTCTTCTCCAGGGGATCTTCCTGACCCAGGAATCAAATCCCAGTCTCCTGTATTGCAGGCAAATGCTTTAACCTCTGAGCCACCAGCGAAGCCCATTAAGGGTCTGACAGCATAAAGCACCACATACAGTTCCAGCTAAATTCTGTCACAACCTCATCAACTTCTTTCTCTTCTTTTGGAGGTAGCTCTGGCCTGCAGACCCCATTGATCCTCTGATGTGCTGACTCAAAGGGAAGAGGAAAAACTGTAGAGGAAGGTGCTGAGCTCTAGGGGAGCACGCCTGGCTCTGTGGCAGCAGGACAGTGGTCCAGACCAAACTTCAGGGAAAGCCACTCCAGGCCTAGCCAGAGATGACCCCTGATAGCTGGCAGGAAGTTGTCTACAACCAAAATTTTCTCAGGCTCTGATTCTGAGGCCAAGTGGAGGCATTAACTTACCCCCCAAACAGATAAGCTTTTCATTATAGGGCTTCCTTGAAAAGCACGTTTGACAAGTTTGATATTTATACTGGGATCGTGAAGTTTACTGGCAAGTTCAAAGGCATAATCCATTACTTCAAGCAGCTGCAAGTGAAAAGATGTTTAGCTATCTTTTCACATGAGTGATGGAAATACTCAAGAAGGCATGATTTTTTTCAAGGAAAAGGCCAAGGTTAGGTAGGCAACACTTGGATTATATCAGCTACTATTATACTGTGCAAAACTGCAAAATAGGGAAATGTGTGCTTTGATACTCAGCCCTGTTTTGGGCTATATTATTCCCCTTCTACCGTATGCCTATGACAAACTCAGAAACCTAGACCAAGAAACATTTTATATCTATATACACACACTCCAACTATGTGCATGTACATACAAACACAGATGTTCATACGTGAAAGCAGAGATGTTCACTCCTAAAGACCCACTGTATTCTGCCTCTCCCTTTCCCTATAAAAATACAGAGGAAAAGGATAAGTCATGTCAATAATTTTAGAGCGACAATATGATCTCATATGTTTATTGGGATTATTTGCATTTTAAGTCTTAAGAAAATCTGAAGAATTGACTTTCATGCAGTTTATGGAGAGACAGAGGAGACAGCAAGTGATAACAAAATGGGGCCTATGCATAGGGATATAGATATTCTGACACCAAGTAATTGTTGACTTTGAACAAATGATATACTCTCTCTGACCTCAGTTTCTTCATCTGCAAACTGAGGAGACTGGTGTAGTGTTTCAAATTTTTCTAAACATATACCCTGAATGATAGCATGTTTAAGATAGCATGTTTATTTAACTCCAAGAGGCCAATGCAAGCAAGGTTTTTCTTTGCAATCTTATTTTTCTTGCAGAATCCAGCCAAATACTGTGACCTACTCCAAATTTGGGTGCTGGTATAAAAATGTGGGGTTCCCTGGTGGCTCAGATGGTTTGAGACTCCAATTCAGGAGGCCCAGGATCAATCCCTGGGTCGGGAAGATTCCCTGAGAAGGAAATGGGAACCCACTTCAGCATTCTTTGCTGGAGAATTTCATGGATAGAGGAGCCTTGTGGGCTACAGTTCATGGGGTCGCAAAGAGTTGGACATGACTGAGGAACTTTCACTTTCATAAAAATATATTTTGCCTTCACAAGTTTCAGGCAAGTTTGATATTGCAGAAAACCATGCAATATTTAAATCCTGTGAACTTATAGGGGGCTTCCCAGGTGGTGCTAGTGGTAAAGAACTGGCCTGAAGATACAAGAGACATAAAAGATGCAGGTTTGATCCCCGGGTCTGAACGATTCCCTGGAAGAGGGTATGGCAACCCACTCCAGTATTCTTGCCTGGAATATCCCATGGACAGAGGAGCCTCATAGGCTACCGTCCATAGGGTCACATAGAGTCGGATGTGACAGAAATAGCAGCACACACGCACACATAGACTTATAGAGCCCCCTGACACACTACTAGTTAGTCCTGGAGATACACATAATCCAGTCTGAAAAGTAGTGGATTTTCTTGGATTTAGTATTCTCTGAGATCTCACAGGTCTACAGTTTGCAGTGATGGCCAGTTAAAATAGCACGTGGAAGTTTTCAGATACCACTTTTAGGAAGGGAGAACATTAGTACAGAGATAAAGATTCTGAGGTAGTGGTCATCCTAATATGCCATTTTGGGCTCAAGGGGACTCAATTGGGGTTACCCAGAGGGACTAAAAACCAGAGATCCTTGTGCAAAGGGTAAGTTCTTGGGCTCTTAGAAGATGTGACTTGTTTTAGAGATGCACAGATACTATAGCAAGGCAATTCCCTTGGAGCTGTGATACCTTGCCTTAGTAAGTCCCAGACCATCTTGTACCTACAGTAGGATTGAAAGCACTCAGAACTGGATGCTGTTTGCCTCTGAAGCAGAGCCATCATAAACTCTGTTGTAGGTATTATCTGGGTATTTCAATGGGTCTAAGTTTCAGATGCATTAAGTCAGACCTGGCCTCTATCCTAGAGATGGGTCTAGAGTTTGTAAAGATTCACCAAGGGCCCTACTTTGAGAACAGGTACTTTCATGAGGAAGAGAGATGAATGGCAGGCTGCAAAACACTCTTTGGGGCAACATTTAGCCAGCTGATCACGTTGGCTATTGTTGAGTCTTGAAAACAAATCAGCTAACTTTTCATGTATTATTGCAAGTTCAAGAGGCAGAAAACCTCAGCCTAAAAGTCAGCTATCATTTTTTTCTTTTTTTTGAAATGAGATCTTGCTAAACCCATTGGAAATTTTGCTAATGTTCTGTTTACATCGATTCCCTACTTTTTAAAAAAGAAATCTCATGTACCCAGTGAGACTTTCTCTCACATCCCTGCTAAGTCTGTTCTCAGCCACCTGTATAATATCCTTGGAACTCCTGATGGGCCTGTCCAACTCTATAGAAAACATAAAAATCTACTTTCAGAGACAGCCAGAAACCGTTCGCCCAATAATCAATTCTGAAGGGACATAGAAAGGTAGTAAATAAAAACCTCAAGTCAAGAGAAACACATGATTAAGCAGATTAGGTTTCAAGCATACAGGTTCTGGACTTTTGTCTGAGTAAAGAGGAATAAACTTAATGTGATGTATTTTCAAGATGTTGTGGCTTTTATTTAACTCTATAAGCTAAATCACAAAGTATTAGGAAGAACTCAATGTTTTTTGGTTCTTCTAATCTTCATTTCATGAGACCATCAAGCCAAGGTTATTATCATAAATTGAAACCTACAGGGACATGGAAATTGTTTGGGGGCTGTTTTATAGATCATTAGTATTATAAAGAATGAATATTCAAGTAGTCTGTGGACTCATGCAAAAGAATTTCTAGTGTGTGTTTATTAAAATGAAGATTCTTGGACTATCTATGCCTTTGACCAAGTTAATTCTTGGAAAACCCAGTAATTGATAATTTTAATACATCTCCAACTGATTTTTTTTAACCCTAAATATTGAGCACCACTTCATTAGGAAATAAAAGTTTTCTGGATTTCAGAAGAATAATGATAATTGGCTTCTTTCTTCAGAAGAACATTAGTTAGATATTTTCTCACTTGGATACTAAATCAAGAATTAGGCAAAAGATGAGCTTGGTAGGATAACAACAGGTTGGAGGCAGACTGTATTAAATTGATTTCTGAATATGACTCAACTATGTGATGTATGAAATGAACGTTGTGAGAAATAGTCCCCTATGAATGAACGCTTCTGAAAATTGTAAAGTAACACTTGACAGTCTAAGAAACAAGATTGTGCTTTGGACTCTGTTTCCTGCTTACATGTCAAATTAACCACGTAATTGCTGTATCCTGAGTTCCTAAACAGAAAATTGTTCTTCGTACTTCAGATGGTTTGTTGCTATGTTTAATTGACCTTCCTTAATTAGGTTGGCTTGGTGATTCTTTCATTAAAAATCCCAATACTGTGATTACTTACTTTTACTCTTTTACAAGGAAACTGAACCTAGAGCTGGCAACAGATAGAGTTTGTTTAGAGTCAGCAAATATATTAGAGAACCTTGTTTAGAATGAGTGTTTGTCAAACATGGTAAAGTGAAAGCATTTTGGAAATGAAAAAGAAAATAGCATTACATGATAGAAAGTATTAGAGGTCCTAGTGTATTCCCCAGAGAAGGCAATAGCAAGCCACTCCAGTACTCTTGCCTAGAAAATCCCATGGATGGAGGAGCCTGGTAGGCTGCAGTCCATGGGGTGGCTAGAAGTCGGATGCGACTGAGCGACTTCACTTTCACTTTTCGCTTTCACACAATGGAGAAGGAAATGGCAACCCACTCCAGTGTTCTTGCCTGGAGAATCCCAGGGACAGGGGAGCCTGTTGGGCTCCTGTCTATGGGGTCGCACAGAGTCGGACACGACTGAAGCGACTTAGCAGCAGCAGCAGCAGCAGTGTATTCCCAGTCCTGCAATTAATTTCTCTCTGGCAAGTCGCATATCATTTCCATGTGTCAATTTCTTACATAGGTCATGAAAATGACCTTATCTATGACAAGGTTGACCTATCAGTGTTCAGTAGCCAAAGCCCCTTAGGAGACTGGAGGAGATCAGCCCAGCCAACTTAGACGCTAACTGCTGAGATAAATTATTTTAGGTAGGCCTGGTGTTCTAGAAATAGTATACTCATGGCTGATAAAGAACTGTCTTAAGATGTGAGACCAATGCTGAGATGAAACACTAGGAATTGAAATAAGATCAGTGTTTAGAGTGGGTAAGTTTTCCTGCCACAGTCACTAGGTTATTTATATGTAAGCATTGAGTCTTACATCCTCAGCTTAGATCCAGTACTGGAACAGATCAAAGTCTAACTTGAGATACTAGTAAGACTTAATTCTCCATAACTTTATGTCATTGGTTTGCAGTTTTCCCCCACTAACCTTCATTAATCTAGGGCATGTATCCATCTGCTTTGACTTTTGTACTATTCTCAATGCCAAGTAACATTTGACTGATGCTATCTGTCACTAGCAATTCCCCTCCTAGGACCTGCATATGCACTGTGAAAACCAGACCTGAGACCAGGGCCCTACTTCAGCCCAAATGGACCTCTGACAGTCTCTGCAACTGCAAAAGAACTGTCTTTTGTGTCCAAAGATTCCTCCTGTGGGGTCCCTGCCTATGTGTCAGATCAAAGATATCTAGTCAGATCGGGTCAAGTCATATATTAGATCTTGGACAGGGAAATTGGGATCATTGTGTCTCCTCCTCAGGGGTGATATCTACTACAAGGCTAGTTCTTTTATCCTTTTCCTTGCCACTCACCTCCTTATTGCCAGTTTGCTACAATGCTCCAGCTGGTCTCATGGGTGAGCTTGTATTAATCATACCCCTGAGACCCCAGGGCTGGGGAAGAGGCAAACTTCTATCAAGATCACAAGTTATTGTTCATTTTCTTTCCACACAGATGACTTGTCTCATCTGGATAATCTAGTTGCATTTACCCCTTTAAAGGCCTCCTAAATCTGAATGTATTCTATTGAGAGAAGAAGAGAATTAAAGAGATGGTTCATGTATCTTAGGGCCAAAATATAAGAAATTCTAAAAATAAGTACATTTGTTGAGTACACTTCACTACTACGCATGAAGCATTAAGATATAAACACAATATATGCAGTTAATCTTTAACTGAAGGATATACAATACTTGCCTCAATAAGATTCATTTTAACTGCGACCACGACACATTTACTTTGATAATACATTATCTTTATGGATTATTGTGAGCATCTTAGGAAAAAAGGCTCCATGTTTCTGAAAATATTTTGTACTGAATTTCACTTAACAACTAATTAACTCAATGAAAGTCTATATTTACTAAAGCAATCTGTTCTACCTACAGCTCCTCTACCTTAAGTTATTAGTAAATAATCACTCTTCAAGATTCTTGAAATAGTGATAATGCTGGGCATGTATGTGACTATTTTTTAATTCATTTAGTCCTCTCACATTTCATGAGCATCTATAGTAGTTTTCCCCTATGGCAGGTGTCATGGAAAAACAGATGACAAAATGCTCAAGGGATTTATAATCCAGTTGGGAAGATCAGGCATAGAGACAACCTTAGTATAAAGAATAAAAAGAGAACCATAATAAGTTATGAGTTAATACAAGTATGAGTTAATTACAACAAGACTTCAAAAGTGGAGATAATTATGGGGTATTACTGAAGAACTTCTGACCTCATTGAAACTGTTTTCCCTCAATATTTAGGGTAATGCGAGTGTCAAGTCTTAACAGTTTTCCCATGGAAATATTGGACATTGGCTAAAATATTCTGGAAACATGCTTAAATTGGATGGTGCAGAGCCACTGTAGAAAGAGCTTCTTTATGCTATGAATTTACTCATTCCAGTGCAAACCACCAAGCATTTTATCCCAGAGCTGTATGAAAGCCCTCAACTAAAAGAATCAGGTCCTTTGCCAAATAAAACCACTGATTTTCCTCTTTCTCTCTCATAGGGAAGCTTAGGTTCTTGAATAGATTTTACCCTGAGGAATATGTTCATGCTTCTATAACTAATATGAAGAAGAAAAGTTAAAATGTAGTTTAGATTTCCAGGTCCAAAGCACCTCCAAGTCATTTATTGGCATATTTATAGGACCATCCCTAGGGTTTGTTGAAAAGTGTTTTCCAGGTTATCAGTGCTAAACATCCCCTCTCAGGAACTGATCATAAGCTCAGATTAAATATGCAAAAGCAAAAGTGAGACCATCTCTTCTTCACTGACATGGAAGATGTACAGATTTCGAGAAGCAAATGAAGTGGAGGATGGTTCTGATAAACCAGTTCTGCAAGCATTATCTGGGTGTTATTTATTTAACAGCTACCAAAGGACAGAAAACGTCTTGATTTTGATAAATGAGGAACTGATCAGAGATAAGCTATCAGGGCCCTCTTTCTATGTATGCCTTCACTCTGGCCGTGCCCCCTTGATTTACAACAAGCTATCTCATCTTGGTAAAACAGCATGGGTCCAGGCAACCAAAGCAGTTCTATTTACTGGAGCCAACCCCTTGCTAGAGTTAGCTGATAGCATGGCTTGCTAGCTAGAGGCCCGTAAGAGGCAGTGAGTTCTGAACCTTATTTGGAGGCCATTTTTTGATGCCTGTTCAAGGCTTCTGGTCGGCAAAATATAATGTAGAAAAAAGTGTGCTGCTTATCGGACTATACTCTTTATCTTCATCGGTCAAAAAACATCAGAATTAATAGCAAGCATGTAAGATTTCAGAGAAGGCAATGGCACCCCACTCCAGTACTCTTGCCTGGAAATCCCATGGATGGAGGAGCCTGGTGTGCCCTAGTCCATGGGGTCGCTAAGAGTCGGACACGACTGAGCAACTTTACTTTCACTTTTCACTTTCATGCACTGGAGAAAGCAATGGCAATCCACTCCAGTGTTCTTGCCTGGAGAATCCCAGGGATGGGGGAGCCTGGTGGGCTGCCATCTATGGGGTCACACAGAGTCGAACACGACTGAAGTGACTTAGCAGCAGCAGCAGCATGTAAGATTTCTGTAAGAGACCCTGATGCTGGTAAACATTGAGGGCAAGAGGAGAAGGGGGTGGCAGAGGATGAGATGATTGGATAGCATTACGAACTCAGTGGACATTGAACAAACTCAAAGAGGTGGTGAAAGACAGGGAAGCCTGGCATGCGGAAGTTCATGGGGTTGCAAAGAGTCAGACATGACAGCAACTGAACAAGAACAACAGTGTAATATATCTGTAAGAGGTAGAAAAGTAGCTCAAACATACAAGAGGATTATATGAAATAGATTTTAAAGTAATGAGAAGTTTAAGTTGAACTTATCATAGTATAGCATAGTATTTTTATCTTACTATCTTGGTCAATTATACTAAAATGAGAAAGGACAAATTTATAATGTATATCTGAAGGGCATAGCAACTATGCCACATGAATTTATTTCAAAAAAAATCATGAGCATATATATGTGGAGAGAATACACAAATTGCATCATTTCTCCACAAGCACAGCCCATAAATTGTTCAAGTCTAAATTACCAATAAAGTGTTTGCTAGAGTTTTCTAGCAAAGTGAATGGAATCTTTGGGTGTATTTTATATTGTAAAATTTCATCTATTTTAGAATTATTATTTTAAATAACTCTTCAGGCAAAGAACAATTTTTGCTTGTTCGCATTGGATAGGCAGGACCTTTGGCCTCCTACTGGTGTTCTCTGGTAGAATCAGTCACCACCAGGAAATTCCCCTTCAAGTCTGAAGGACAACCATGGATGCTCTCATTTTGGAGCTCTTGTGTTCTGCTCTACCCCCAGCCCTGGGGATAAAATGCATACATCATGGGAGGATAGATACGCAGTACAAGCTATGCCAGTAGCCTTGTGCACTAGGGCAGCTAGGAGAGATGTGAAGGTGTGGATATCTCAGTAGTTCTGCTTTTAGTTAAGAAAACAATGTGTATGTGTGTGTGTGTGTGTGTTCATGGTGGATACTTTAGCTTCAAGACTTTTGCACTTGATATTTGTGCTCACTGTTTCTCAACAAATACGCTACTGGCATTTTTGTTGGACTCATCTTCATTGTCTGTAGTTGTCCTGTGCATGGCAGATAATGGAGTTTCCTTGGGTCCATCAGCTAATTACCCACAGTAGCGCTCCTCTTCTATCACCTACCACACAATCACTGTGACAACCAACACACTTCCACACAATTGCAAATGGCACCCTGGTTAGAGGAATATCAATATAGGTTGGGGTTTATGGTGCTCTTATATCAGATTTGCACATAATTGCTCCTCATCTCCTTGAGGTCTTTGCTCGAGGACACCCTTCCTGTGAAGCTGCCCATGAAAAATGAGTCTCAAGTGAGCAATCTGCCCCTCTCTACTCTGCTTCCCCTTCTTCCCAACTCTATTTTCCTCCAGAGCACTTATCACCATCTGGGATGTAATTTTTGCTTGTTTATTTTCTGTCCCTTCTCCTCACCCACCATAATTGGTGCTTGATAAATATTTGTCAAATAAAAAGGTCTAAATAGAGTGGGATAAATTGTTCTTTCTTTGCCTCCTGAACTTTAATGTAAATCAAGCTAGGGTAACATGCTATTACAAAACAGCATGAAGAGACATGCTATTCCAAAATATCCCACAGGCTTATTAACCTGTGCAGTGCCACACACTAACCATACTGAACCAGTCCATGACCTGAGGCAGACCATTGAAGGCTTCCTTTCCTTCTCCTCTGCTGCTTCTCACCTTGCTGGATCCCAGGATGAAAATAAATGACTGGCAAGCATAGGAAACAGATGGTGCACCCAAAGTATATCTAAAAGGGATATTTTTGTTAAGATATCTTTATCAGGCATGATGGGCTTCCTTGGTGGTTCAGCGGTAAAGAATCTGCCTGCAATGTAGGAGACGCAGAAGATGCGGGTTCAATCCCTGGGTCAGAAAATCCCCTGGAGGAAGGCATAGCAACCCACTCTAGTATTCTTGACTGGAGAATCCAATGGACAGAGGAGCCAGGCTACAGTCTGTAGGGCCACAAAGACTCAGACATGATTGAAGCGACGTAGCACTTCAGTCCCCACCAGGCAGGGTAGGGAGTGGCTGTGCCGTGCTGTGCTTACTCGTTCAGTCATGTCAAAAGGAGTGGTTACTGGGACTCCAAACATGAGAGTCATATGGAGAAGGCTGGTACAAGGAAGCCTTAAACTTTGAGGATAACCAGTTAGAGGTGACTCTTTAAAGAAAGAGCTGGTGGGATAAATATCCGGACCTCATTATCTTCCCCTCTTCTGTCTCCTGCTTGGGCTCCATACTGATTGCGGTAAAGTCAAAGCTAGAGCACTGGGCTCCCTGTTGCAGTGACCGGAAAAATCTGGGTAGAAGAGAGCAGAGAAATAAGCCCGCTAAAAAAGCCCACAAAATAAGCTTATTTCTCAAAGCAATAAGCATTGAGAGAAACTGGGGAAAGAAAGTGAAGTGGGCAGAGAAGTTTCTACCAAACTTTCAATCACCCTATGACTCTGTAAAATCTGTTTTTGATTTTGTAAAATCTGGCAAATATCAAATACCCCAAATTCATTAAAAGCCCCAGATTACTTTGAATCACCTTTTTGGTCTTGGTGTACCTGTGCCAACCTGTGCTGTCATTTTTATCTTCCTTGGTCCTAATAAGGTTGGAAACTTGGTGGTCCTTGACTAAAAAGGAGAATTTCTGGGTATGTTCTTATCACTGGGTGTTGGGGGATTGTGAGGGAACAGAGAAAAATGACCCCATCCAGCTTGGGGTGGGATCTGCTAATATCCAACTAGCTACCTAACACTCTCTTTCAGGATGAGGGTATAGGGCCAGGATTCCATAAGTATAGATATTAGAACTGTGAAGTATTCCTCCCTCTATATGCTTTGCTTATTAGAAAATGAGTGTTACTTTTAATGAAATGGATGAGATTCTTCAGAAGATAATTGTATTCTCCATTAAGAATGAGCCCCGCAAAATCTATTCTTGATTTAGTAAAATCTAGCCAGTGTCAAATACTCCAAATTCACTTACATGAAAAAATAAAATAAAATCTCACCCATTAAATGGCAAGCACGATCATCCAACCTATAGAATAGCCACACGGTATTTACAGAGATTGTAGAAGAGGGAATCCCCTGCAGATCCCATTAGCGTTATGAAAGTGAAAAAAATGAAAGTGTTAGTCAGTCATCCATGTCCAACTCTCGGTGACCCTGTGGACTGTATGTAGTCCATCGGGTTCCTCTGTCTATGGGATTCTCCAAGCAAGGATACTAGAGTTGGTTGTCATGCCTTCGTCCAGTGGATTGTCCTGACCCAGAGATTGAGTCTGCACTTCTTTTGTCTCCTGTATGGACAGACAGGTTCTTTATCACTAGTGCCGCCTAGGAAGCCCCACAAGCACGTGCACATATACATATATCAAGAAAGCATTTACTTACCCTTTAGCTCTGGGTAGACAAGAAACTACAAGTGTGTGTGTGTGTGTGTGTGTGTATTGTGTGTGTTATGTGTAGTTAGGAAAAGAGCTGGTAGATTGAAAAAAGACTAAAGTGGGTTGCTCTGCTAACTGTTGGAAAAATTAGAGTAGAACATATATGTCTACAAGCAAACTAGATATTAGGTTTTCAGATAGTTTAAAACACACGGACCTCCGAGTCCTCTGCAGTGGCACATGACAGCCTGTTCCCAGCTGGGCTGTGGCTGAGGCCATTCTAATTCCTCTGCTAAGCCCCTTCCAAATGCCTTGTGGACCAGCTGGGGCCCAGCAGATGACTGGGTGAGGCCACCATTCTCCAGAACAGAGCAGACAGCTCTCACTGGCAACAAGCCCCTAAGGACAGCGCGGAAAGAGCTCTCCAACAGTCAGCACTCAGCTCCTATAATCACCTATGATTGTGGGCTATGGCATGTTTTTGGTATTAGCAAGAACATTTAAAAAGGAGTTTATTGGTGAGATTTCTTGAGGGATTTTGAGGACAATGAGAGGCCAAGTGGGAATACTTTTGTAAAGAAAAGAAAACAGGTAGAGAGATTTCTCCCAGAGAGACACAGAGCAGATTTTCTTCTTTTCCTATTGTTCCATTCTGTGTCCCAGGCAGTGGCAGGAACACAGCTGGGGCTCAGCAAAGACTTCCTGGCCTTGTATGTAACTAAGAAGCAGCAGATCCCTTTGCTGTCAAGGGACCTGCACATCCCTGAATGAGGAGGATGCCAGCAGTCACTGTGGTCTCTGGAGGCCAGCATGCTTGCCCCTGATTTCTGAGTATCACATAAATATCCTATTATTTATCTGAACTGATCAGGAGTCAGGTCAAGGGAATGGGCACAGGAATAATAATGTCTATGATTGACTATCTCACTTCCCAGTTAGGATGGAGACATAATTATTTATATTTGTTTAAGGAAGAAAAATGGACACTTCTTATACGTCTTTTTTTGTGGGCTTGAGATTTACATCGTGAAACATGGATCTTTTGAAAATTACTATATTTGTAAACAAAACCAAGTAAACTGTATTTCTACTTTCCCTTATCTTTCTTTTGCCAGATTTTTTAGAGTAATACACAGCTTTTAAGTAATGCATCAGCAAAGTTGCAAGATACAGAACAACATAAGCAAATCAATTGTATCTCTAAATATTAGCAATGAACAATTAACTTAAGGGTCTGATTATAGTTAATACACAGACATAAGAAGCAAAAATGCTAAGTTGCTGGCCATTCATCCAACAGTATGGATGAAGAACCATTTGTGGGAGAACCTAGAAGGACGAGGGAAAATGGAGCAGAGAGATGAATGTATCAGACAGGTGTTAATACCATAAAGATACTTACAAGAGTCTCTAGAATAGAGATTCTGGAGAACAACCAAACATGAGAGAGGGAAAATCACAGTTATACAATTATATAACATTTATATATTATACACGGAGAAGGCAATGGCAGCCCACTCCAGTACTCTTGCCTGGAAAATCCCATGGACGGAGGAGCCTGGTGGGCTGCAGTCCATGGGGTCGCTGAGAGTTGGACATGACTCAGTGACTTCACTTTCACTTTTCACTTTCATGCATTGGAGAAGGAAATGGCAACCCACTCCAGTGTTCTTGCCTGGAGAATCCCAGGGACGGTGGAGCCTGATAGGCTGCCGTCTATGGAGTCACACAGAGTCGGACACGACTGAAGTGACTTAGCAGCAGCATATATTATACAATGACATAATATTTATATGTTAAATAATAGTTATATAACACATATATAATATGTAAAATATTTCATTTATTTTATGCAATATTTATTTTATATAATATATATCATATTTCTCTTAGGCTACTTTCTAATTTTTTTTCTTTTATTGGCATATAATTGCTTTACAATGTTGTGATAGTCTCTGCTATACAATGAAGTGACTCAGCTATATGTATACATATATCCCTTCCCTCTTGAGCCTCCCTCCCACTGCCCCATCCCACCCATCTAGATTATCACAGAGCACTAAGCTGAACTCACTGTGTTATAAGCAGTTTCCCACTAGCTATCTATTTTATACATGGTATTGTATATTTGTCAGTCCCAATCTCCCAATTTGTTCCACCTTTCTGTTCCCTGCCTTGTGTTCACATGGATATTTATCTTTATCGACATCTGTATCTCTATTTCTGCCCTGCAAATAGGTTATCTGTATCATTTTTCTAGATTCCACATATACGCATTAATATACAATATTTGTTTCTTTCTTTCTGACTTTCTTCACGTTTTCTGACAGGCTCTGGGTCCATCTGCATGTATATAAATGAGCCAATTTTGTTCCTTTTTATGACTGAGTAACATCCCATCATAAAAACTATGAGGTCTAACCTCACAAAAGTCAGAATGGCCATCATCCAAAAATCTATAAGCAATAAATGCCAAAGAGTGTGTGGAGTAAAGGAAACCCTTATGGTGGGAAAAGAGAACCTTATTGGTGGGAATGTAAATTGTGAAGCTACTGTGAAGAAGATTACAAAGGTTCCTTATAAAATGAAAAAATAGAACTACCATATAATCCAGCAATCCCACTATTGGGTATATACCCTTAGAAAACCATAATTCAAAAAGATACATGTACCTCAATGTTCGCTGCAGCACTATTTACAACAGCCAGGACATGGAAGCAACCTAGATGCCCATCGAGAGACAAATGGATAAGGAAGATGTGATACATATCTAATTTTCTATTGACCACCCCGATTTCCTGGGGGTCCTGAATGGGCCTTAGAAATAAGTACACTCTGAACATACCTTGTGAGAAATCGCCAAGCCTGTTCCATTTCGCTACAATGGCTGGTTTTGCTGCCTCACATGCTGGAGTCTTCATATATCAGATTTACATTTTGACCAGCCTCCATCTCCTTAAGTCATAAAGGATGTGCCCCACCTCGACCATGGCTGTGTCTGACCCCTGAATCTTCCATGCCCGGGTTCTGCACTGTAAATCTCACTCACTTACATCCTTGATCTTGCCTTCTGATCCTTCCACTTCCCTGTCCAGCTGCCAAATTCCAGGTGCACCCACACCCTTCCTCTTCCTCATCCCATCCTCAGCCATTGATCCCTGACATTTAAATGGTTTGTGGATCATTCTGGTTAGAAGGCTGACCTTGGAGGTATGTCCTGAATGAAGTAATAGAAAAATATAAAAAGGGACAGGAGAAAATGCTAACTGATACCTAGGTAAAGCAGTATCCATCTAAAAGGGGCTCCCATTTAAGAAAAAACTGAAATATGTACATTGATACCAAAATACATTCTCTCCTCCTACTTGATCTTCTTGAAGACCTCAAACTTGCATGCATTTGTCTTTTTTTGTTTTGCTTTTTTTCATTTTTTTCTGTGTCACTTTTCCCCTGAAGTGATACTTTCTTCTGTCTCCTCAACATGAACTCTTAGTTTCACTTCAACCTTATTTAAACATTTTAAGACAAATTGAGTGAATTTGGCTGTAAATGATTCAGGCCACTCCCCCTATTGCAATCTACATCTCTAGCCATGTCCTGCCTGCATTATAAGCATCCTGAAGCAAGCATATCTAGGAGCCCATTTCATTAATTGAATAGATGAAGAAGAGTTTCATTTATTCTGCCAGAGGCTAAGGCCAGTCATTAATTTATCAAGAGAATTAAATATGCTCCTGGGGGAACAGTCTAAACATTATTTTTAACTCTGGAAGAAAGAATTGATAAAATGCCGATCATCCAAGATGGCAACATCTTTTTTGATTTATGTATTTTATAGGATGAAAATAAAAATGCCAAACAGTGACATATTCTGAAATGGTCCATGAGAGATTGTAGCAACATGAAGAAATCTTGTGGAAAGGTGCAGGAAATGTCACCAGTTAATCATAAGCCTCTAGAGGTGATTCAAAGGCCTCCCAATCCGATCATTTCTAACTGAATTTGCTTGTTTGAAAACGGTCTTTGATTAAGCCTTATTTAAAATAATGCAAATAGTTTGGATGCTTGTCCTTTCACATTTCGATTGTGGGCAGGGCAGAAAGCACCCTCACCAGCCAGCACTGTGCTTATCAGAATCTACATACATTAGTCAATGAATATACCTTGTAGAGATTTACTGAGGGCCTCATAAGTGTCAGGTATAGTGCTAGTCTGAGATAAACAGTGGCAAGGTAAGCCCTATCTCTAGTCCCTTGGAGCCTCTGCTCCAGGAAAAAAGATCATAAGCAAATCAACTGAGTTTCTAGCTATTTCAGAGAATAATAAGTGATACAAAAACCATAATAGAATAGAGAATAACTAGAAATGGTCACACCCTATTAAGGTGATTAGGGAAGATATTTCTGAGGAGACTAGACATGATTTATGAGGAGCCAACCTTGAAAGAATGTAGGAGAAACCTTCCAACAGAGCGAATAACATGTATGGTGGCTTGAAATTGGGAACAATTTTGGAGTATCTGAAGAAAAGGGGGCAGGCCAACATGGCTGAATCATAGAGAAAAGAGAGGAGAGTGGTATGAGATCTGAGCAGAGAAGTAAAATAGACCCAATTAATGATACAAGCTTTATTTCAACATACTAGAAGGTCACTGATCTATGAAGAGGTAGGATAGGATTTACATTTTTTAAGTATTCCTCTGGCTGCTACAAGAAGAACAGACATTAATGGGACAAGAGAGAAAACTGGGAGCCAAATTGAGAGGCAATTTCAGAATTTAGGCAAGAGATGATGATGATTTGGACTGAGATTTTTGCAAAGATAGTGGAAAATGGATAGGCTTTAAAAACAGTTTGGTAGTTGAACTGGCAAATGAAGTGATAAATTAGATGTGGGGAGAGTGATAGAAACAAAGAGAGGAGGAGCTAACTCTTTGACTTTTGACTTGAACAACTTATTTGATTATGTTTCTGGTTATTTCCCTGCCTAATTAAGCAAAGGCTATCACGATGAAAACAGATATACCTTCTTTAGTAATCAACAGCATGAAAGTAGGATGTATTGACCCAAACAGTACTACTGTTAGTGTGTGTGTGTTAACCAATAACTTTGTAGTTATCACTGAACTGTTGCTATTTACTCTGATGAATTTTCTCAATTTAGCAATACATTATTTTGACTCAAGCAGTACCTGTTTTCAAAATGGTGATAAACATATCAGCTGTAGGTGTTATAGATTAGATATGATTCTTCTGAGGAAAAAAATTTTGAGTGAGTAGAATATTTGAGTTTTTGCCAAGGTGTGCTTGGATTTCTCTTGACTCCTTTCCTCTTTTTAAAGGTCAAGACAAGCCATGTGGGTGACACGGAATTTATGCCAAATGCTGACTCTCATCTAGGATGAAAATATCTTAAGTTCTATTCTGCAAAGTTATTTCTCCTTGAGATTTCACCTAAAAAATTTTTATTACATAATGAGGTAAATTAATGCCCTGCAAATGTAGTGTGTCTCCATGATATACAGAGTATTTTGGATTTTATACACTTAGCAAAGCATTTATCCTATTATCACATAATCACTTCCAGCCTAAATAAAGAATCTGGTGCTTAATGCACAATGAATTCTATCTTTTAGCAGCTTTATTGCTGTATCAGTTATTAATTTAAATTTGTGTCATTTTTAGTTAACAAGAAAGATAGCATAAAGATTTGTTTGTATTAGATTATATTGAATATCCTTACATTGGGGTATTTAACATTGCAGGAATAAGCTGTCATATTATTATTGCAATCTAGACACTCTTATAGTATGTTTAATTCTCCAGCATCCAAAAGTGCTTTTTAAAACCATAAATATAGGGAGCTCGTTTAACTTTCAAGTAGTAAAGCAGTCTAGGAGATAGGTGTCTGAGTCACAGGAGTGGTGAGGCTCTCAGTATTTAATGATCCAATAGCTTTAGATCATGCTTTAGCCCATGACACCTTCATAAGAGTGTGTGTGTGTATGTGTGTGTGTGCCTGCGCGTGCATGCGTGCTCAGTTGTGTTCAACTCTTTGCAATCCCATGGACTGTAGCCCTCCAGGCCCCTCTGTCTATGGGATTTTCCAGGCAAGAATACTGGAGTGGGTTGCTATTTCCTCCAGGGAATCTTCATGATCTGTGCATCAAATCTGCATCTCCTGCCTCTCCTGTATTGGCAGGCAGATTCTTTACCACTGAGTCACCTGGGAAGCCCATAAGTATGCTGTTGTTGTGCAGTTGCTAAGTCATGTCCGACTCTTTGTGACCTCATGGACTTCAGTACGCCAAGCTCTTCTCTCCTTCACTGTCTGCCGCAGTTTGCTCAAATCCATGTCCATTGAGTTTGTGATGCTATCTAATCATCTCATCTTCCTAAGTATGATGAAGATTAATTAGGTTACACTTAGCAAGAGTTTAGAGCTTTATGATGAAGACACAAAAACATACCACATATGCTGGATTTTTCTTGCTTTTGTAAACCTACTTTCTGAAATGGCTTACAGAATCCCTTTGCCCTTAACTTTGTTTTTCCTTGAGCCACCATTCCCAATCATCTACAACATGGTGTATGTTCTAGAGACATCTCTTTATGAGAGCTTCATGTGCCCATGGATACTAACAGAGAGAATGCTTAATTACATTTTGTAGATGAAGTGTATTAAATTCTTAAGGTTTCAGTTCAGTTCAGTCACTCAGTCGTGTCCGACTCTTTGCGACCCCATGAATCGCAGCACGCCAGGCCTCCCTGTTCATCACCATCTCCTGGAGATCACTCAGACTCACATCCATCGAGTCCATGATGCCATCCAACCATCTCATCCTCGGTCGTCCCCTTCTCCTCCTGCCCCCAATCCCTCCCAGAAGCAGAGTCTTTTCCAATAAGTCAACTCTTCGCATGAGGTGGCCAAAGTACTGGAGTTTCAGCTTTAGCATCATTCCTTCCAAAGAAATCTCAGGCCTGATCTCCTTCAGAATGGACTGGTTGGATCTCCTTGCAGTCCAAGGGACTCTCAAGAGTCTTCTCCAACACCACAGTTCAAAAGCATCAATTCTTCGGCGATCAGCCTTCTTCACAGTCCAACTCTCACATCCATACATGACCACAGGAAAAACCATAGCCTTGACTAGACGGACCTTAGTCGGCAAGGTAATGTCTCTGCTTTTGAAAATGCTATCTAGGTTGGACATAACTTTTCTTCCAAGGAGTAAGAGCATTGCCTTTCTTTGGAATTGGAATGAAAACTGACCTTTTCCAGTCCTGTGGCCACTGCTGAGTTTTCCAAATTTGCTGGCAGATTGAATGCAGCACTTTTATAGCATCATCTTTCAGGATTTGAAACAGCTCAACTGGAATTCCATCACCTCCACTAGCTTTGTTCGTAGTGATGCTTTCTAAGGCCCACTTGACTTCACATTCCAAGATGTCTGGCTCTAGATTAGTGATCACATCATCATGATTATCTGGGTCGTGAAGATCTTTTTTGTACAGTTCTTCTGTGTATTCTTGCCACCTCTTCTTAATATCTTCTGCTTCTGTTAGGTCCATACCATTTCTGTCCTTTATCGAGCCCATCATTGCATGAAATGTTCCCTTGGTATCTCTAATTTTCTTGAAGAGATCTCTAGTCTTTCCCATTCTGATATTTTCCTCTATTTCTTTGCATTGATTGCTGAAGAAGGCTTTCTTATCTCTTCTTGCTATTCTTTGGAACTGTGCATTCAGGTGCTTATCAAGACCATACCCATGGAAAAGAAATGCAAAAAAGCAAAATGGCTATCTGGGGAGGCCTTACAAATAGCTGTGAAAAGAAGAGAGGCGAAAAGCAAAGGAGAAAAGGAAAGATATAAGGTTTCAGTTCACTCAATTTATAACTTCAAAATAGTTTCATATTTCTGAGGGGTGGAAGGGAGCACATAGTACTTTGAGAAGCAGAACTTTAACACTGAGTATGTGGCAAGTTATCTTGAGATATTATTCTCATCTTGATAGTTTACATGATTTCTTTTTCACTCTATTCCCAATCAGGAAATATACTTTTAGGCCAAAAATGAGGAGCTGCTTTATGCCAATTAAAGTGTAGATTCTGTATTGAGGCCCATTGCATATGAATAGTCTTCAGTGAGATAAGTACAGATATTGAGAGGGAGAACTGAGGAATATTTATAACAACTTGACAGTAGTTTTATGTCTCTTGACTCTGATATAATAAAGCAAATTGGCTTCATTTCTTAAAATTTAACTTTGATTTCATCTTTGTGTATAAAGTATTAAACCATAACAAGGCAGGGAGCTGGGAAAATGATGCTTCATCACAGATACTTTGAGAGGCACTGGACTAGATGGTGGGTGTGCAAAAAATATATAGACAATTAGTGACCCCCAGTCTCCACACTTTGGGGAGCCAGCACACCATGAAGACAAACATATCCCAGGAAAGAGTGAGCTCAAGATGAATTGAGCTAGTTGGAACCCTAGACTAACTGGTAGAAGTTTCTATGCCCCCACGAGTCATGGAAACCACAGACCGTAAGCCTCAAAGCAAGTTAGAGACAGAGTTGAATGAGACACTGGCCATATAATGATTATTTGAAGAACAGTGAAGATTATTCCAGCAGCCACCTAGATAGAACCTCAGAATATGATTGACACGTCAGTGGCCATCTGGATCCAAAAATATTTCGTCTCTCTAATTTTTTTTTGTCCTTAAACACTAAAAATTCATGCAGAATACCTAGGTAAAGAATCTTGGTGCAAAAATGTGAGCTTATAATTCTGCTACCATGGTTTAGGTGAACTAAAAATAAAAGTTAAGCTGAAATATTGTTATACATTTCTTACCTTGTTAACCAGTGATAACTGTCCCAAATACCTACTCAAAGCCAACCACCAGATGATATAAGGTATTAGCAACAACAGGCTAAATCCCTTTATTTGCCCCAAGGGAATATATCATCTTAAAAGCCAAGAGCATTAACTTTCCCCAAAAGGGAATGGGCTCCCAAGTTGCCATGATTTCATAGTGATTTTAACTCCAGAAAATTTGATGGTATCATTAATTCTGTTTTCTTTATCCACTTCTATTTCTAATCAGTTATAGGATTCTGCCAACTATTTGTGTGATATGTTTCTCATATTTGTTCTTACTTTTTACTTCTACTGCAATCAAACTAATTTGTGTTATCATTTCCTCAAGCTTTAATTAGTATAATATCTAATTTTTCAGATTCTAGTCTGTCCTATCTTCCATACAACCTTATTTATACCCTAAAACTAAAACATTCTTTAGATCATGACAGGACCCTGCTCAAAATCCATTGGTTCTTATTGTTAATAGAATAAAATCTAAGTTCCTGGATCTGACCACAATCAGCCTTTCCACGCTTACATCATACTTCCCCTACGCCTACATCAGTTGTTCCCATTAGCCAGGGCTTCCTGCTGTCTTCTTAACACATTAGGCTTAATTTTGCCTGGTTTCCTTTCTTGTTGTGTTTTTCCCTTGAAACACATGTCTTCTACTTAAACAAATTCTCCTCATTCCTAAAATCCTAGATTTCTACCTACTTCAGGAGATCTTCTGCCTCGCCTGGATGCTTACTCAGTATTATGTAACATTCAGTATAATTCCTGCTTGATATTTATAGTGACTGACTCATTCCTATTTTCCCAGGTATCTTCCAGTTTTATCATCTTTATCCTGGGAAATTCCTTAATCCTGGGGTACTATCATTATGTTCTGGGGGTCTCATTCTCTGTTCTCAATTAAATTGGAATCTTGTTGTCCAGCTCATCTGTATGTTGAGGACTTCATTTTGCATTTACCCTACACAAATTTACCCAAAACACCACTTATAATGAGATGCTTGATTAGAGCCAAGAAGTTAATGAACTCTTTCCTGGGAATTCCTCTTGTCTTCCACCTCATAGTTAGACTATGATAGAAAAAGTTTGGGGTGTTATAGAGTTAGACAGAAATAGCCAAACCTGGCAGGGCTCCTGAAAAGAAATTCACAGTCAATCCTGTGAAACTAGACCTACTTGGGGAATCCAGAGTATTTTGAAAGTTATAAAATAAACTTGGACTGACTTTTCAGATGGAAACCATCTCTTGGTCCTCTAAGCCAGAAAGCTCCCACTTTTCTGTCTCCTTTTTTCTTCCTGAGTCCAGTAATAGTCAAAAGGTGGTAGAAGAGAACTGGAGGAGATGTATGGAAGGAGAGTACTTCTTAGTAAATTCTGGGAAGCTTATGCAAGCAACGTAAGCAGAGTTGCACTCAGGAGGTTCTCTTTCCAGAACTGAGGAAAAGTTCACAAAAATTTCATGTGAACATGAAAATGTTCATGCTCTATACCATACCCCCATCCTCGCAGAGAACCTCCATAGCCAACTTGCAAAATGCTATCTTTAATATGCAAGATTTGGGGTAAACAAGATTATATATACTTTGAAAATATGTTTTAGATAGATTACAGCCAACAATCCTTTTGTAATAAATGTTCCCCTTGAGCCGTATAGAAATGCTTCTTACCTTTAGCTGCTCAGCAACTTTTTACTCCCTTGTGATGCCTGCTGTCCTTAAGGGCACCAATAGTTTTTCATTTACAAAAAATAAAGTGATTCTCTCCATATGAGGACAAAATAGAAATTAATATATCAATACATTGGTTGTTGGATTAAGAAAGTGTGTTTAAGGAAAGTTCCTTGATAAATAGGATCTTAAGGGGGAATTTAGAAATGATTGGAAGTGAATAGGCCAGAGTGGGTGTATTAGTCAGGGTTTCCTCAGAAATAGAACCAATATGACCACACACACACACACACACACACACATATATAGATATTAATTTACTTTAAAATTTGTCAATTGACAGTGGAGCTTATAAGTCCAAAATCTACAAGACAGTCTGTAAATACAGCAAACATTAAAATTGCAATCTGGAATCAAAAGACTGGAAGTTGTTGTTTTTCTGTCATTCAGTCATGTCCAATTCTTCATGACCCCATAGACTGCAGCATGCCAGGCTTCCCTGTCCTTCACTATCTCCCTGAGTTTGCTCAAACTCATATCCATTGTCATTGATGGCACCCAACCATCTCATCCTCTGCCACCCCCTTCTCCTCATGCCCTCAATTTTTCTCAGCATCAAGGTCTTTTCCAATGAGTTGGCTCTTCACATCCAGGTGGTCAAAGTATTGGAGCTTCAGCATCAGTCCTTCTAATGAATATTCAGTCTGGAAACTGAGGTATAATTTCTAAGAGAAAATCTTGAGGCAGAATTCCTGCAAGGGACCTCTGTATAAGATCTTTTAAGACCTTTAACTGATTAGATGAGGCCCATTTTTATTATGGAATGTAATCTGCTTTACTCAAAGTCAATTGATTTAAATATTAGTCACATATGGAGGATAACTTCACATCAATAAATAGACTAGTGTTTGACTAAAGAACTAGCCACCATAGCCTATAAGTTGACATATAAAATTAGCCATCACAGTGGACATGTTCAATGTCAAAAAATAAATTTTTATTAAGTATAAGCAAGATATACATTCAAGATAAGAGTTATATTTTAAGGTCTGCATTAGTGTAAGGATGACAGGAACTCTAAAATTCCCTAAGTGCATATTCTTAAAGTTGAATCATGTCTGAACATAAAAGAGGATTAATTTTAACATTTTACCTGTCCCCTCCAACAATAAGAAAGTCATATGTGAGTCTAAGTTTCACCACTTTGCCTGGTTTAACACAATAGGCCAAGGGAAGGCATGCTCTGCAGCATTTGTAAAGCTAATAGAAAAACACTGCAGGGGAAGGTCTCAAAACCACAGAGTACGGTAAAGACTAGGTTGTAATCTAATTAGCAAATGATAATAGAAGCCAATGGAAAACAGGCTCATGCCCAAGAACTACAGTTCCCTTGGGAAATAAATGATTGATCACTTGGAGACAGGAAACAGATAGGGGAAAGTGTGTTCTTGCCTTTGACCTGAAACATAGATCACGATTTCCACCCTGAGTGAAACCATTTATAAGAAACCAAATGCTTTACATTCCAGCAGTCTCTCATTTACAGGGAAGACAGGTGAAGTCCTCCAGCAGAATACCAGTGACTCTTGCTATAAAATTCCTAACTTACGTAAGAAATTTTGCTAGATGCAGAATTGCACTAGTAAAGTGGTATTTTTCTCAATTTGAACATCTTAAAAAGACCTAGCTTCTTAGGCCCCCCTTTACCCATCTCACCACCATCAGCTGTTCACGTGGAGAGTCCAGACTTATGCTGCTCATCATTCATGCTAAGTCACTTGAATTGTGTCCAACTCTTTGCAACCCTTTGAACTGTAATGTGCCAGTCTCCTTTGTTCCTGGGATTCTCCAGGCAAGAGTACTCAAGTCGGTTGCCATGCCCCTCTCCAGGGGATCTTCCTGACCCAAGGTTTAAACCCAGGTCTCTTAAGTCTCCTGCAATGGCAAGCAGATTCACGACAGGCTGATAAATCAAGAGACAAGTTGTTAGGGAAAGCAATAATGACTTTACTTAGAAAGCCAGGAGACTGAGAAGGTGGTGAACTAGTGTCCCCCAAAACAATCTTCCCCAAGTAAGAATTTAGCTTCCTTTTACACTGAAAGGGGAAGTTGTGTGGTTGGTTGCTGCAAACTTCTTGGTATCAGAATCCTTTGTTCTTGCAGCTCTCCTTGTAGGTCAGGTCATAATGTTCTTGTAAACCTCTAAGACAAATAATCTATTCTGCAATTTTTAATCTCTATATGAATGCAAAAGTTGTTATACCTTTAAAGGTCAGAGCCTTGAGAAAGGGGGTTACCCTGTATATTTCAGGCTACAGGCAACATTTTTAACTTTCACCAAAAACAACAGAATATAAAGGTTAAACTGAAAGAAACAGATCCAATACAGAGTCAGACTTTATCTTTCCTATTAAAAAATGTTAAAGAGTAGCCGTGTCACCCATCCTCTTGGTCACATTTTACTAGGTTCTTCTTACAGAAAGTCACTCTTGCAAAATTAGTGCTTTTCCACGGTCTTTATATCTTTGCCTCCAGAAGGGATGTTCTGCTTCCAGAAGGACTCAGCTCCATTTCACAAAGAGAAAATTTTGTCAGACAGAACAATGTGAACAGTGTTGTAGCACAGGTTAAAGGAATTGCACTGTAAGATTGTGGAATGGTGGCATTGGACAGTCCTTTGAGTATGTCATTCTCGGGTCACTGTTTAGATAAGATTATTTAACAGGACCCACAAGTACTCGGAAGTGTCTATGAGCAAATGAACTGAGAGAATTTGGCTAGGCAAGAAAACAGATCCTGAAGACAGAGTACTGGGCACAAAAAATGTTTAGAAAACAGATGAAAGAAACCAAATAGTAGGAAAGTAAAAAAGAAGACTGCACCTTTGCTCAGATAATATGAATGTTTGCAACAGAACAATGGGAATTGAGATCTAAACTCCCTTTAGATTTATCAATACTAGAGGATGTAGGGAAGAAAGGCACAGAAGACTTTCTATACCAGAGGAAGGCCTGGCTTGTTTGTTGTGGTCAGAAAAGTAAAATTCAAAGTTATATATGATTCAACCAAGAAAAAAAAAATAACTCCTCGAAGTAGTCATTTCTAAAATATTACTCCTCTCCTTTAAAATTTCCCTTCAATTACTTTCTATTCAGTTCAGTTCAGTCGCTCAGTCTTGTCCGACTCTTTGCAACCCCATGAATCTCAGCACGCCAGGCCTCCCTGACCATCACCAACTCCCGGAGTTCACTCATACTCACGTCCATCGAGTCAGTGATGCCATCCAGCCATCTCATCCTCTGTCGTCCCCTTTCCCTCCTGCCCCCAATCCCTCCCAGCATCAGAGACTTTTCCAATGAGTCAACTCTTCGCATGAGGTGGCCAAAGTACTGGAGCTTTAGCATCATTCCTTCCAAAGAAATCCCAGGGTTGATCTCCTTCAGAATGGACTGGTTGGATCTCCTTGCAGTCCAAGGGACTCTCAAGAGTTTTCTCCAACACCACAGTTCAATAGCATCAATTCTTTGGTGCTCAGCCTTCTTCACAGTCCAACTCTCACATCCATACATGACCACAGGAAAAACCATAGCCTTGACGAGACGGACCTTAGTCGGCAAAGTAATGTCTCTGCTTTTGAATATGCTATCTAGGTTGGTCATAACTTTTCTTCCAAGGAGTAAGCATCTTTTAATTTCATGGCTCCAGTCACCATCTGCAGTGATTTTGGAGCCCCCCAAAATAAAGTCTGACACTGTTTCCACTGTTTCCCCATCTATTTCCCATGAACTGATGGGACCGGATGCCATGATCTAACTTTTTCACTCTCCTCTTTTAATTTCACCAAGAGGCTTTTTAGTTCCTCCTCACTTTCTGCCATAAGGGTGGTGTCATCTGCATATCGGAGAAGGCGATGGCCCCCCACTCCAGTACTCTTGCCTGGAAAATCCCATGAACAGAGGAGCCTGGTAGGCTGTGGTCCATGGGGTCGTGAAGAGTCGGACACGACTGAGCGACTTCCCTTTCACGTTTCACTGTCATGCATTGGAGAAGGAAATGGCAACCCACTCCAGTGTTCTTGCCTGGAGAATCCCAGGGACGGGGGAGCATGGTGGGCTGCCGTCTATGGGGTCACACAGAGTCGGACACGACTGAAGTGACTTAGCAGCAGCAGCATCTGCATATCTGAGGTTATTGATATTTCTCCCGGCAATCTTAATTCCAGATTTTTTCTTCCAGTCCAGCATTTCTCGTGATGTATTCTGCAAAAGGCAGAGGAACCAGAGATCAAATTGCCAACATCCGCTGGATCATGGAAAAAACAAGAGGGTTCCAGAAAAACATATATTTCTGCTTTATTGAATATGCCAAAGCTTTTGACTGTGTGGATCACAATAAACTGTGGAAAATTCTGAGAGAGATGGGAATACCAGACCACCTAACCTGCCTCTTGAGAAATCTGTATGCAGGTCAGGAAGCAACAGTTAGAACTGGACGTGGAACAACAGACTGGTTCCAAATAGGAAAAGGAGTACATCAAGGCTGTATAATCAGCCTTCTTCACAGTCCAACTCTCACATCCATACATGACCACAGGAAAAACCATAGACTTGACGAGACGGACCTTAGTCGGCAAAGTAATGTCTCTGCTTTTGAATATGCTATCTAGGTTGGTCATAACTTTTCTTCCAAGGAGTAAGCATCTTTTAATTTCATGGCTCCAGTCACCATCTGCAGTGATTTTGGAGCCCCCCAAAATAAAGTCTGACACTGTTTCCACTGTTTCCCCATCTATTTCCCATGAACTGATGGGACCGGATGCCATGATCTAACTTTTTCACTCTCCTCTTTTAATTTCACCAAGAGGCTTTTTAGTTCCTCCTCACTTTCTGCCATAAGGGTGGTGTCATCTGCATATCGGAGAAGGCGATGGCCCCCCACTCCAGTACTCTTGCCTGGAAAATCCCATGAACAGAGGAGCCTGGTAGGCTGTGGTCCATGGGGTCGTGAAGAGTCGGACACGACTGAGCGACTTCCCTTTCACGTTTCACTGTCATGCATTGGAGAAGGAAATGGCAACCCACTCCAGTGTTCTTGCCTGGAGAATCCCAGGGACAGGGGAGCATGGTGGGCTGCCGTCTATGGGGTCACACAGAGTCGGACACGACTGAAGTGACTTAGCAGCAGCAGCATCTGCATATCTGAGGTTATTGATATTTCTCCCGGCAATCTTAATTCCAGATTTTTTCTTCCAGTCCAGCATTTCTCGTGATGTATTCTGCAAAAGGCAGAGGAACCAGAGATCAAATTGCCAACATCCGCTGGATCATGGAAAAAACAAGAGGGTTCCAGAAAAACATATATTTCTGCTTTATTGAATATGCCAAAGCTTTTGACTGTGTGGATCACAATAAACTGTGGAAAATTCTGAGAGAGATGGGAATACCAGACCACCTAACCTGCCTCTTGAGAAATCTGTATGCAGGTCAGGAAGCAACAGTTAGAACTGGACGTGGAACAACAGACTGGTTCCAAATAGGAAAAGGAGTACATCAAGGCTGTATACTTTCTATTACCTTTAGTTAAAATGTCTCACAAATTGACCATTGAGTGTTAGGGCTTCCCTGGTAGCTCAGCTGGTAAAGAATTCTCCTGAAATGCAGCAGATCCCCGTCTGATTCCTGGGTCATGAAGATCCCCTAGAGGAGGGATAGAACCCACTCCAGGATTCTTGGACTTCTTTGGTGGCTCAGACAGTAAAGAATCTGCCTGTAATGCTGGAGACCTGGGTTCAGCCCCTGGGTTGGGAAGATCTTCTGGAGAGGGGAATGGCTACCCATTCCACTATTCTTGCTGGAGAATTCCAGGGACAGAGGAGTGTGACAGGCTATATATAGTCCATGGAGTCATAAAGAGCCATACATGACTGAGCAACTGAACAACAACAACCAGTAAAAGTCTTTAAATTTTGTCTGAAAATGGAGGAGAGTTATGTGTAAGGAGGACCATAAACATGTAGTCTTTGAGCCACTGATTCTATATCCATGATTCTGTTCTAGGAAAAGAAATCAGTTAAAAACTTATACACCTTCATGTTCCTTCATTTTCTCTGTCAGATGCATGCAATTCGTACTCTTGGAAATAGTCAAAATATACCCATTAGGAAAATGGTCAAATAAATTATTCCATTGTCATTTAGTAGACTATCATATAGTTATTAGAATTTTTGAGAGTTTTTAGTTAAATGGGAAATACTTATAGTAAAAGTCTGAAGAAAGTAAAGCAGCATGGAAAAATACATTATGATTTTAACTCTTAAAAGATAGAGAAGGAAAAGAGCTGGATAGACGTATTACATTAAAAATGTTAATGGGGGCTCATATGGTCAACTTTATTATGATTAGCATGATATTGTGAGTCACTTGTTTTTTACTAGAATTTTTTACATTTTTCTAAATATTATATTATATTTGGGAAGAAGGATATCAACTAGTAAAAGAAGATAGCCAAAGAGAGGTAATGATGATAATAAAAATATAGATTTTCCAAGGTGGAAAGAGGGTGGCCTTTACATCTAGATGGGTAATAATTTCCAAATTTCAGAAATTTCTGGAGTGCAAGCAACTCATATGTGGTTGAGATTGAATCACATACTACAAATGTCAAGATTACAGTCTAGCCAGCATCTAATACCTCCGTGACTTCACACTTTTATTTTCTGATGTCACAGGTCAGATATCAATGAGGAACTTCTTAAAGGATAGTAACTTGGAAAGAGGAACAACAGAAAAGCAAATCCAAGAATGAAAAGTACAAAATAAGAAGGAATGGACAGGATTTCTATTTAAAACTTGCTGTGTTCCTTTTTCTAACTTAAAAATCTAATGATAAAGGTATAGGGTCTTGACCAAATTGTCCTTTGGAAAGCATTAGTTTTACCCACATTCAGGGACAGTGTTTCTTCTCTCCACACATAAGGGATATGCTACAACATGGCCTCCAAGGAGAACTCCACTGGTAAATGCCAAAGTGGAGCAGGACAGGGGAGTGGACAGGATAGAACCAAGGAATGTACTAACCTTTTGTTCCTCATGGAACTCACAGAGTAAAATTATATGTGTATTAAAAAATAAATATTAATTATCACAACAAATAGAAACAGAATTTGCTTTTCTATTTGCTTTTCTCTCTCTTTCTACTCTACATGTACAGATACGTATAGAAACGTCATTACTTTTATGGGTGGCAATAATCTATTCCCATTGTTATGTTTGTATACTTTGTAAGTAAACCATATTCTTCCTGCATCATGCATTTATGATGATTATCTCCCCTAAATTTAGCAGCAATTTTATGTTTGTTGCTAATATGTTTAATATTATAAGCAAAACATTTCCATTTTGAAAAGCAGAAATACTGATATTGATATTGATATTGTGTTCTTACTGTGTAAGAAACACAATATTGTGCTTGAAATGCAAAAATGTAGCATAAAGAAAAAAGTAAGGATAAAGAGAAGCAGAAATTTATAGACTTTTGAATGAAGTAGAAGTATTAGAAGTAGAAGTAGTAGTATTAGAGTCTTAGCAAATCATATAATTTGGACATGTACTTTGTTACACTCACTTGAGTAAACTTCCCTAGAAAGCCATAATCATATTTTTACCAACTTGAGAGAAAACTATTTGGTACTCCACTAACTTGGAGAAGGCAATGGCACTCCACTCCAGTACTCTTGCCTGGAAAATCCCATGGAGGGAGGAGCCTGATAGGCTGCAGTCCATGGGGTCGCGAAGAGTCGGACACGACTGAGCGACTTCACTTTCACTTTTCACTTTCATGCATCGGAGAAGGAAATGGCACCCCACTCCAGTGTTCTTGCCTGGAGAATCCCAGGGACGGGGGAGCCTGGTGGGCTGCCGTCTATGGGGTTGCACAGAGTCAGACATGACTGAAGTGACCTAGCAGTAGCAGCAGCTACACAGAATGATGTATCAGTTCATTGTGAAGGGAGAAACTTGATGAATGATCTTTAACACACTGAAAATAAGTAAATTCAACACAGGACTCCTGTTAAGTTGGGAGAAGAGAGGGCTGCAGAAAATGTTATAAGTTGCGATGAAGGACCCAGGTGTTGTGGCCTTAAAATGGGTAAGTTTTCATCCTTCTTTAAAAAAAAGTATCTGCTTCTACACAGTGTTGTATAGTTCAGTGCTGCAAATTAGAATCATCCAAGGAGTGTTCATTTTTTAGTATACATTCTGGAGGTCCCATCCCTGAAATTCTGTTTCAGTAGGACCAGGGGACTAATGTAGGACCTGGAAATCAATATTTTTAAAATTTTGACACAAGTTGTACAAGGGCTGCAATTTGAGAAACAAGCAGAGAGTGGGGGTAGAAGAAGGGCAAGTACTGGGGTCACAAAGAAAAGTATTTCCCAACTACAAACTCCTACCTAACCTTCCCATTCTTCACTGTCTTCAATGGGCAGGGAGACAGGTTTGAGTCCAATAGCAAAAATAGTTGAAACCAGTGGGGAGATGTATCTAGGAAAAGTCAGAGTTAGCAAATGAGTTTGAATGAGAACCAACTGATGACCTATCATCAAAACTAGGAAAGAAGACATTAAAATGTGTGTGTGTATGTGTTTTGTGTGTGTGTGTGTATGTGAGTGTTGGGAGGACAATGCTGGTGGCAGGGAGGGAGTCCACAGTGTCAAATGTATAATAATGATGAGGGAAATATAGAAAGGCAACTTGATATCTAGTAGACAAAAATGATTTTTCAGAAATCTAGCATAGGCTAAAAGAAAAACAGTCAGAAAATTGTGAGGGAGTTGAGGCAAGTAGCATACACACATTTATTATCTAATTTAATTTCCTTATTTGACAAATATTTATTGAGCATTCCTTTAGATATTGGGAATACCAATAAGCCACAGACATTGTCTCTATCTTCATGAATCTTACAAAAGCACTTGTTTGAAAAGCTGTACCGTTCATTAAAATTTTTTCCAGCTTTATTGGGATACAATTGGTATATAGCCTGTGTAAGTTTAAGGTGTAAACATCTGATTTGATGTAAGTATGTTGCAAAAAGATTCCCATAATAAGTTAACATCTATCACCCTGCTTAGTTTTAATTTTTTTCTGTGGTAAGAACCTTTAAGATTTACTCTCTTCAGTTCAGTTCAGTCCTTAGTCATGTCCAACTCTTTGCAACCCCATGGACTACAGCACGCCAGGGCTCCCTGTCCATCACCAACTCCCGGAATTTACCCAAACTCATGTCCATTGAGTCAGTGATGCCACCCAAATATCTCATCCCCTGTCATCCCCTTCTCCTCCTGCCTCCAATCCCTCCCAGCATCAGGGTCTTTTCAAATGAGTAAGCTCTTTGCGTCAGGTAGCCAAAGTATTGGAGTTTCAGCTTTAACATCAGTCCTTCCAATGAACACTCAGGACTGATCTCTTAGCAACTTTCAAATATATAGTATTTCTAACAATAGTCATTATGCTGGACTTTACTTCCCAAAGGCTATATTTATCTTATAAATTGGAAGTAGGTACTGTTTGACCACCTTCACTTTCAAATAGGAGAGATTTGTGGATGATTGAAAGCAAGGGAAAATTGCCTAGAAAGGAAATTCAAACATTTAAGATATAAGAAAAAATAAATAATGAAAACAAAAGTCTCTTTGGAAGTGGAATGGATGAAATAAGAATTAAATGTTGGACTTAGAAAGAGACATGTTCTACTCTTCCTTTGGGACAAAAGTAATGAAGAGAGAACATGCTAGAAACAGAGTAAAGAAGAGACAAAACACTATAGTTACTTCAAATATACACCTGTTGAACAGAGGCTTAGAGATATTAGTGAAAGTGTAAGCCATGTTAAAAGATAAACAGTATTCACCTATATATATGTTACAATCAAACCCCAATGTCTAAATTTACCAATAATCAATTACCACATGTATAATGAAGGAATGAGAATTTGCATAATTTTTATTTTACTTTTTTTCATTATTAAATAGTGTTTACTTTTCGTTACTGTCTTTCTTACTAGTGGCTTTTATATAAAAATGAAATTTGATGAACCTTCCATCATGACAAATCCTTCTTTGTTTCCCTGGGTTAATTTAAAAAACTCAAACAAACACTGAAGGGGCCAGCTTCAAACTTACCCATCGGATGCTTTTTTTAGACCCTATATGCTTTACATCAGTAATCCAGGACCAAGAACTGTTGAGATGCTGAAGATGACAGATTATGACTCTTGGGAAGGGAGGTTCATTATCTGGGCAGACATTTGAATAAGATGGGTCCTAACACCAGTTTGAGTGTAGGAAGCTGCAACTATATGGATCTTTACCTGTTTTCACACCATCCAACAAATCATGCTTGGTCAATCCAATCTGTTTGTCAAGATCTCTAAAATAACTGGTTTGTCCAGGAAACAATAAGTTCAGTGCTACTCTGGTTCATTTGGTAGTTTGAAAAGAGACATTATAACCCTCTCAAAGCTCATTGCATCCCCTCAGAAAAAACAGCATTCATTTCAGTAGCTGCAGCTGGGCCTTGTCTTTGTAGCGCTCTTTGGCATTCTGCAAGACGGCCGTATTGTAGCTGCAAGCTATTATAACAACACACTGACTTCCAGATTTACAACTGTGTGCTTGTCATTTCCAGATGTAGTTTTACTAAGACAGTTGTGCAGGAAACATTGTGAGAAGCAGCAGATTTCCAGTAAAACATGCCTATAAACACTATGGTTTCTGGCAAAGTGGGGGAAAAGGTTTATACCCAGATGCCTTAGAAAAATATAGTCTATTCTTTGTTCATATTTACTCTGAGGGTTTAAGTGTAATCTACAGGTTTTGTTTATGCTTTGTTGTCCCTCCCTGACACTGGAACAACTTACATAGACTCCTGTGTCCAGTAAATGTTTTGAGCACTGAGATATATATTTTTTGCCTATTGTTCCACCAACAATTTAGGAAATTTCTAATAGAAATTCAGAATCTGAACTACGAAAGCAATTACTCTGAGTATTTTGAAATGATCTCCATAATCTATAAGCCTCTGAGCATACCTGGACAGGTTAATTGGAAAGTAGAAACCAAAACTTCCTACTGGAAGTCATGGACCCATGAATTCATGAATATTTCTATACATCTCATTGAACAAGCTGCCTGATTTTTCCCTTAGCACAAGCCTACATGTTTCAAAAAGCATGATTTGGCAAGAAACAAATTAGCACATATGGGTGTAGGTGGAAGTTTCTTTATGCCCCAAATGGGTCCACCCTTATTTTCAGCAATGGCTATTGTCAATGTAATAGCAAGTCAAGGAAGAAATTGATTATAATAGACCATCCTTCCGAAAAGTTAAGCAGTTGATAAAATTTATCTCTGACTCCGTGTCTGTTATTTTTACTTTTCTCTTAAACCAGCCTCTTTTCTTTAGGGACCCCCTATAACATTGCTGGCATATTAGGGCTCCCCTTAACTGTGTCATCACCATCAACTCTATTCAGTATTCCAAATTTATCTATCCCATTCTTTCTTTCATCAATACTTATCTGCCTTCAGTCATCCATCCACCTTCTTCCTCACCTGCTCCTTTCTATATATTCCTAGTACTAAAGAGAATAACTGCTACAGTATTGATGCCCTAGGAATATGTTACATGGAATGATTGAGCTAGAAAACATGATCCTTATACATTCAATAATTCAATGTCTTAATTTTGTAATTTCAAGCCTCTTTTTCAGTGGAGCATTATGCTTCCATAGAATAATCCTGAGACACACATAGAGTTCAGATGTGAAGATGCAGCAAAAAAGTACAAGCTAAATAAATAAATAGAAGAGCTCTGGTTTGCTCTCCCAGTGCAGCTTCACTTCTTTGGAAACTATACATTTGGACTCATATAAGGTATGTAGTTCTAAAGGGATTATGAAGGGAAAAGAAAAAAGAAAGAATACTACTGCCTAAACCCAAAGAGATAAATCAGTTTAAGACTGTGCCATATCACATCATTGATAAAGACAGATTCAGTTCAGTTCGGTCGCTCAGTCGTGTCCGACTCTTTGTAACCCCGTGAATTGCAGCAAGCCAGGACCCCCTGTCCATCATCAACTCCCGGAGTTCACTCAGACTCACGTCCATCGAGTCAGTGATGCCATCCAGCCATCTCATCCTCTGTCATCCCCTTCTCTTCCTGCCCCCAATCCCTCCCAGCATCAGAGTCTTTTCCAGTGAGTCAACTCTTCACATTAGGTGGCCAAAGTATTGGAGTTTCAGCTTTAGCATCAGTCCTTCCAGAGAACACCCAGGGCTGATCTCCTTTAGAATGGGCTTGTTGGATCTCCTTGCAGTCCAAGGGACTCTCAAGAGTCTTCTCCAACACCACAGTTCAAAAGCACCAATTCTTCAGTGCTCAGCTTTCTTCACAGTCCAACTCACATCCATACACAACTACTGGAAAAACCGTAGCCTTGACTAGACGGACCTTTGTTGGCAAAGTAATGTCTCTGCTTTTTAATATGCTATCTAGATTGGTCATAGCTTTCCTTCCAAGGAGTAAGCGTCTTCTAATGTCATGGCTGCAGTCACCATCTGCAGTGATTTTAGAGCCCCCAAAAATAAAGTCTGACACTGTTTCCACTGTTTCCCCATTTATTTCCCATAAAGACAGATTGGGATGTCTTATAAAAAAATCTTAACATGGTGTGTGTGTGTGTGACATGTATTGTTCCCAATTACAGGTGAGAGCACCTGCCTTGTGGTTCAAGCCTCAGTTCTAAAGTGCAGCTCATTCACCAAGCCTCATTGGCAATCCTAATTTGAGCTCTTGCTCCACAGCACACAAGATAGTGGGGAAATCATAGAAAGCTGGTGAATAAGTGTATCCTCCCGTAGAAGTAGGACAGATTCTTGGCACCATAAGCAACTAGCTAGGCAGCCTCCCTCCCTAACTGTGCTCAAGTTAATGAAGTATCCTGCTTGGTCAGGTCTGTGTCACTTGTGTAAGTAGAATTACTATGGAGTGAGGGAGAGCTGTATTTTCCCTACATGAAGGATGCTGGGTAGACATGTACACACATTCAGTACAGTAAGAGCTGGACATTCATAACAGATGACTCTGACCTCTGATGGAAGCACAATATCCTTTCCCCAAGGATTTTTTTTTAATTAGCTGAAAATATTTGAGTATTATATTTTCCCCTGGGTTTAAAACAATATGGTGAATAAAAGATACCTGTAGAGTTTGCCTTCTTTCAAAACAGTGTCTCATTTCTCATGTCATGACTCCCTTTTCCTTGGTCAGAAACTTCATCCATTGGACCAGCAATAAAAAGAATGAGCAAATGGCCATATCAAGCTTGGAACTGGAATTTTTATTTTTTAAACTTTGCTGAAGAAAGAGAATATCCATCAAGCAGAACTAATTAAATAAGAAGCATTATTATTAGGATTTGCATTTCATAAGCCTCTAAAGTAAAGTGATGCAAATGTATTGACTAGAGTTGGCAGTTATTATGGAGAGTTATTGCCCTGTGGATTGCAAAGTGATTGACAGTGACGTATTCAACATACTAGGCTTAGAGCAATATCATTTGTCAATGGTGAGATCCCTTTTCCCAAAACTGAAGGAAAGAGACATCTATTTAGCAACTTGTGTATAAACAGCTTCCATCTCTATTTCTCTTTTCCTAGACCCAGATTTTCTTTCTCTAGTTTTATTTCTATAAATTGAGATTTCTTTATAACTTATTGGTTGCTAAACAATGCACTCTTCCAGAAAGAAAAGGTCTTTAAGTCAACATAAACCAGTTGAGGCAGATAACTTGTAACTCATGATGTCAAAGCAACAACAAGAAAATAAACCTAATCCACTTGTGTAATCTGCTGGGAACTTTAACTGGCAAGATTGCCTCCAGAATGTAAAAGTGAATGGCTCACGAGGGGAGTCCTTGGGCAGAACAAGGAGGAGGAAGAGAAAGGAAAAAGAGGGAGGGGAAGAGCAGGAAACCAAAAAAGACTGTGGGGAAAAAGAGAAACAAAAGTTACCTGTGTTTTAAATATGTGGAGAGAGAAGCAATTCAATCTGCATGCTTTATTTTCATGTGTTCAAGCTATTACATCACACAAGAGAGATATAATAAAGCATACAAGTGAGTGGTTAGGTCACCCTAATGAATACAAATAAAATATCTTTTTCACCTAAAGAGGTGGAGCGTTTTATTAACTAGCATTTGGAGAGTGTTATTATTTTTTATGTCTAAGATTTTATGGATCCTATTTTTCTGGAAGGCTGTGGAGGCAGTGACAAATGTTGCAGAGACTACTAACCTCCTATTTCATGTTTGTAAAACAAAGCAACACATTCACAGAAGGGAAAAACGAATCAGTTAACCTTCGGCTTTATCTATGAAGTTAAGATGTCAGCGTGTTTTGTAAAATCTGCCTCCCCTATTGTGGTTAAAACAGCTCCAATGAACACAAGGAAAGTATTTTATCTTATGACAGTATGTGGGCATCATTCATGAATTCTGGATGTTGTGGGGATAAACGGAAGAATCTGCATTAAAATGAGGTCTTTAGATGAGATAATAAACAGAGGTGATACCCCGGAAAAGCTAGACCTAAAAATCTCTAAAGGATTAGATTTTCAGGAAAAGAAAATTGATACTCCAAGAACAATATTGAACACATTTGACTTTATATATAATAGTGGGAGGAAGAGTATTTCACATTTTTTAAATTAATCAAAATACATAAAATTTCAATAAAGTCACTTATAGTTGATGCATAACAATATATCTAATAAATAATAGTGTACAATTTCTGTCTCTTATACACATCTATAGGGAATTATTTATGACACTTGGTATATTTGGTAAATCTTATCAAAATTCTGTATCAAACCTCTACATTTTGTTCTAACAGGAGAAATTCACATCACTATACACAGAGTCCCAACATTTGAGATTTCTAATAGATCTGTCAAAGCTTTATATAAAGAGAAACCAAGTCCATTTTCTACTTATTTTTAAAATTTTTTTTTCTATTAGAAAAAAAATGGAGAAAGCCTTTCTAACCTTCAGCAAAGAACAGAGTTAGACGATGGAGAATGTTCGCATTGTCAAGCTGCCTGGTGTTCCACCTTGTAAATATAACATTACATTTCATTGGTGATGGAATTATTTCAATTCGCCATGGTACTACTTTTCTGAAACTATCTGTGGACCCATGTAGGTCAAGGGGAAGGAAAATTAAGGGTCATCCTAAGTTTATACCATATAGTGTTTTCGTTTTCTATCCAGCTAAGTACATCCAGGTTCCCTGTTGGGCTAGCCTTTTTTTCCCCTTGTCTGTTATTTTCAGAAAAAAAGGCTGCATATGACAGTCTCAGAATTTCACCAGCCTGAACACAGATGGTAAAGATTACAGCACGCTGTGTATTGACCTTTAGAGGCTGCCTTTCTTCTCAAGGTTCTTCTCTTTTGACAGTTAGACTGGCTTTCCCTCAATTAATTTCATTACCAAAACTCATTTTGCCTTTTATTTTTCCTCTGGTGAGTGTTACCTGAAATTGTCAACAAGGTTCAGTGATGTTTGAAGCAGTTCTCAGGCCAAACTATTACAAGTAGTTATCTTCCATCCTTTGGTATGCTGGCATCAAGAGCTTGGAGATAATATAAGCATTATTTAAATTCTGACTTTCCTCTATCAACAGGTACATAAGCTAATGAATTTCCACTGGTTGCCTGAGAAGAGCAATGAATGGGAACCAGGAGAAAGAAGTCAGGGACAGCAAGTGGCTGGGTAGGGGAGGAGGCGGTCCACCATAAATCAGAAGATAAGGGGCATTTATGAGCTGGTTATAAATTGTCAGTATAAGGGTACAAAGTGAACTTGTGCTTTGATCATAAATACAGAAGAAAGAGAAGAAAATATGCACCAGGGTGACCAAACTAAATAGAGGATCCAACTGTACTGTTCATAGATCCAAAATTGACATTCAATTCTTAAATGTAAGAGATAAGACTGAAAATTTGAAAAGAGATTAGAGTACAAATATTTTCTTTATCACTGAGCTAAAGTAATAACACTATTAATCTGGAAAACTCACACAAGCACTAGATTTTTATGATCATCAAAATGTAGCAGCAGGTACAATTTTACATCATAAAACTTGGGGGAGATATGAGAGTGTCACCCTTTTTCCTTATAGAGAAGCTATTTGGCAGATTCTTTTCTGATGGAAAGTTTAGACATATTAAGTTTTCAAGTAAAGAATCTGCTTCCAACTGTACTTCAAACAGTGATAAAATCACTATAATAATATCTTTGTACTATAAAACATGCTGAATGCAGCTTTTAGCCATTATCTGCATTGTTTTACTTTGCTCAAATAAATTAAAGCTCAGCCATTGATCTGAGATAAAAATTACCATTTTAATATGCACTTAAAATTTGGTATAATTTTAGAAAGCAGTACAGTTAGACTTTTGATCTCAAATGAGCAGGTGATAAAAGTGCCATGTAAGATTTGCTTATATTTTACAATTTCATTAAAAGAGGATTAACTTTTCAGAGAAAATATGAGAAAAAAACTAATTAAAATTGAGAGCCTCAATAAATTTACCTTAGCAGTGTCACGTAACATTTTGCAAATGCAACAGAATTGTGGTAGCAAAGTGAATCACTCTAGGAAGTCTTAAAACAAATATAGGAAAATCCATTCTTACACAAGTCAGAGCAATCACTCTGACTTGTCAGGCACACAGGGAAACAGTGAAAGAAAAACAAGGAGTTGCCTCTATCAGTAGATGCTAAAATGACCAGGAGTGCCTATATAGCTAAAGAAAAGTGAAAACATTCTTTAATTTCCTTTGACAGTTTTGCCCAAACCATAAATCAGACCTATTCCTTTCAATGTTTCTCAAAAAAGTAGGGCTGAAAACCAGCAGCTCAAGACAGAAGATATTTTAGAGATACAAAGTTGAGAATTTTTAGGTTTGAAGAGAATCTTAGAAACAAGATTATCTTGTTGAACATACTCATACTAACAGTGACAGTGACCTATTCAGCCTAAGACACAAAATTATTTGGCAGGATTTAAACTGGAACCCAGCCACATTGGTTTCCACATGTGTTGCTTTATGGGTTGCTTTCTGGAAGTTTCTGATGTACATGTTTGTTACCTGTCTAGCTCCATTCCTCTCTTTGTCTGTCTGTCTCTCCCTCTGTTTTCATTTTATTATTATTATTATTATTTACATCTGGAGGCTCCTATGATTCCAGAAAGTCTAGTACCACTCTTTGATTTGGGAGTAGAACATGACTTGCCCATGCCATTTTGTTTATTTCATCCTATCAGCCATAGTGATACATTTAGAGACAGACACATGTTTCAGTTTGGGAAAATAAAATTCTAGGAGCTATGTGCTGGGGATTACAGTCAAAATGTAGGAGGAACCTTCAAGACTCTTACATGAGCACAATCAGAAGACAAGATTCCTTCCTGCTGCAATTAAAAAGGACTAACCAAGGATATCCTCTACTTGCTTGTTGCCATTTTGCCACCATAAGGGGAGTTGGCCTGAGTTCAAGGCCTGTACAGAAAAGAAGACAGAAATGAGAGGAATGCACAGAAATTAAGATCCTGACCAAACTATAAGCAAAATCTCCTTGACCTCTAGATTTTCCATTTTATATAAACTAATTCACCTTTACTACATAGCATTGTTTTGAGTTTTCTGCCTCCCAAACATATTAATGTGAAGAGTTCTTTTTTCTCATCATGTTTCCTGACTTACAAAGCTATCCCTTGATCTTAAAGGCCAGCTTCTATTTGATATGCTAGTTACACGTTTAAATTTTTTTGTTGTTGTTCTGAAGAAGACTAACTGCCTACAGTGACTGTTAAAGATGCCCTTTCAAGAGGTAGTTTTTCTATTTATATTAACCAAGTCTTAATTTTGTTGAAGAGAATGATAATAATAAATGAATCTAAGTTTGTATCTTTGAATAAAAGCAAAAAGGCCAATAAGCAAACACTCAAATATCTATAGAAGTATGATTGTGGTGGAATCATCTGTTCTTCATTTTAAATCAGAGTTGAAAAGCAAATTGGGCAACTAGAATTAGCAAGAAGTGGGACTCTGTGGCACAGCAAGGAAATAAAAAAGTTCTTTCACATGGTTTTCTGTCTACTATGTCACTTTTTTTCTTGTCTGTTTCGTGACTTTCTAGGCTGCTTTTGATCTTATCAGTCACTATATTGTTTGAAGCTATTGTATTAGTCGTGATCTCAATCACTTATCCTCTCCTTTGTCTACTAGAATCAGCTGAAGAGTTTGTGTGTGATTTTTAAATAGTTTTGTTAGTATTTTTGGTGCTGTTTTATTTTTACTTTTTTCATGAGGGCACCTTGTAGGGCTTGACCAGGCCCTCATCAGTGAAACTCAGAGTCCTAACCACTGGACTGCTGGGGAATTCCCATCTGAGGAATTTTTTTTAACTGATGTTCAGGCCATTGTTGGAGAAGGAAATGGCAACCCACTCCAGTGTTCTTGCCTGGAGAATCCCAGGGACGGGGGAGCCTGGTGGGCCGCCGTCTGTGGTGTTGCACAGAGTCGGATATGGCTGAAGTGATTTAGCAGCAGCAGCAGCAGGCCACTAACCCAGACCGATTAAATTGGAATTTTTGGAGGTAAGGCCCAGGCATCTGATTTCAATGTGCTGTCAAATTTGAAAGCCAGTGACCTAGATGATTTGTCCTCTCCAATTCTGTAAGGCCAAGTGGAAAACATGGTCTGAAAGATGTACCAGAAAAGATCAGTGAAGTGGGGGCAACATCTTCTCTAAGCCCAAGTTAAAGGGATCTTTCTGCTCCCTTTTGTGTGTCTCTTCTCACAATATGCAGAGATCCAAAGAGCCAATATTAGGTGCTGACCTGGGTAAAAGAAGCAATGATAAAGGCCACTGAAATCTACCTCTAGACCAGAACTTTCAGTAAAAAGGCTAAGAGGGCCTTCTGGCTAAGTAGATTCATTCCAGCTTCTTTTCTTTCATTTTCTTTCATTTTCCAGCTTTCATTTTCTTTCCTTTCCATTTCCTTTCATTCCAGAGGTAGGAGGTTCTAGAGGCATTTGAGCACAGAGTGCTATCTCATAATAGATAATATCCTTTTCCTTGCAGATTTCTCTATGCCTCTATCCTCCAGGGATCTAGCATAGGAATTAGGATGGGCATATGGATATCTGGTCCTGATCATCTCCATCACAACTGACCATGAGACCATTCCCACATCCCTTATCCGTGCTTGCTTCCCTCGTGGGTAACCCAGTCATGTTGTTCCTGAAGACAAGGTTTCTGTGGTTACCACGTTGTTAACAGCATAGCTCTTCTCTTCCAATGCACACATCATCTCTTCACACCAGGTTTAGTTCTCCAACATCTTTGCATGCAGGTACCAATTTATTCTAATAGGAATAAGTATTATCATGCTTACTTTTATGCCTGCCTATCATTTTCTTTTTCCTTTTTGGTAATAGTAAAATAAGGACCCCAGATTAATTTTCTATCTTAGTGTTTTATCTCCTAAAATTTTTACCCATGACCTAGGTTACTTAGACTTTTGACGATCTGCCTTATAGTTATTTTCCATAATCACTAATAAGTTCTGCATATTAAAATTGTAGACTGTTCAACATTGCCATCATGTTGAAATACATCTCTATATGTCAATATAGCCAGCTGAGTAAACATTAAAGCATAATTGAATTTTTCAGCAATGACATTTTAATTAAGAAATGTTCTTGGGCTTTTAAGAGTTCAATATATTTCTTTATAAGAATTTGCCCCTTCAGAATATGCTTGAAAAATATACTTTAGCCTGCTACTGAAATCACTTACCACTGTTTTATCCCAGCTGTATGGATAAAGCATATCAGTTAGAATCAATGTAACCTCAGATCATGGGTAAAAATTTTAGGAGATAAAGCACAAAGATAGAAAATTAATCTAGGGTTCTTATTTTACTATTATCAAAAAGGAAAAAGAAAATGATAAGCAGGCATAAAAGTAAGCATGATAATACTTATTCTTATTAGAATAAATTGGTAAATGCTTTGGTACCTTTAGAATTTTGTTGGTCAATATTTAATTCACTTTCACTTTTCAGTCACATGCATTGGAGAAGGAAATGGCAACCCACTCCAGTGTTCTTGCCTGGAGAATCCCAGGGACAGAAGAGCCTGGTGAGCTACCGTCTCTGGGGTCCCACAGAGTTGGACATGCCTGAAGTGACTTAGCAGCAGCAGCACTTAATACAAAACAGTAAGCACAAAAATGGAGGCCATGAAGTAAACCAATACAGCATACTTTACAAGATCATTTTAGTTACTTTAGCTGTCTATATCTATAAGTTTAGCTTATATGTGTCTAACAGCAGGTGAGTCTATGTTTAGCCTGAGATAAAATAGCATCTTTTCCCTCTACTTATGCTCTTTGGGAGGAAAAAGAAAAAAAAACACACCAAACGTTATTAAGATAATTAAATATGATATTATAACGAGCAGATATTGTAGTTATAATGAGTATGTTTTTAAAGAAATGAAACAAGTAGGTAAAAATTCTGCCTTTAGTGGTTCTGATTTCCGTTTATGTTTTCCTTGGATTTCAAAGAAAGAAGTCCATGAGTCTTTTTCATGCCTACTGGATTCATTGCCACACTCTGAACTTATCCATGGCTTGATATACATAGTTTTCTTCATAGCTATTGGTTATTTCCCATATCCCAGCTATTTTCTTTTTTTGCTCATGAATCAATTAGTGTTCAAGGAGACATTGACAGAAAGAATCAATAAATCAATAATTACTTATCAGGGACATATTCTGTATAACATCTTCTGTTTGGAGTTTTAGAAGATGATTATAATTAGATTTATAAGGTATATTCTCTTCCCAAGGATACTTATAATGTTGTAAGGACTATGTGTCAAGGTAAATTTATAAAAAAGAAAATAAGCATGAAAAATTCAAACCTAGTTAAGTAAAAGGAGAATATACTGCTTTCCAGGCCCTTTTCAGAAAGCCTGGAAGATATATATATATACACACGCATATACCCTTACGTATTATTCTTTATAGCACTGGACTTTACTTTCACCACCAGACACATCCACAACTGGGCATTGTTTTCACTTTGGTTCAGCCTCTTCATTCTTTCTGGAGCTATGTCTCTGCCCTTCACAAGTAGCCTATTGGGTACCTACTGACCTGACCTGGGGAATTCATCTTTCAGTGTCATATCTTTTGACTTTTGCCTGGAATATTAGGTCCATGAATCAAGATAAATTGAAAGTGGTTAAATAGAAGATGGTGAAAGTGAACATCAACATTTTAGCAATCAGTGAACTAAAATGGGCTGGAATGGGCAAATTTAATTCAGATGACCATTATATCTACTACTGAGGGCAAGAATCCATTAGAAGAAATGGAGTAGCCTTCATAGTCAACAAAAGGGCCTGAAATTCAGTACTTCAGTGCAATCTCAAAAACAACAGCATGACCTCTGATCGTTTCCAAGGCAAACCATTCAATACCACAGTAATCCAAGTCTGTTCCCCAGCCACTAATGCCAAAAAAGCTAACATTGAATGGTTCAATGTAGACCTACAAGACCTTCTAGCACTAACACCATAAAAGGATGTCCTTTTCATCATAGGGGACTGAAATGCAAAAGTAGGGAGTCAAGAGATACCTGAAGAAACCGACAAGTTTGGCCTTGGAGTACAAAATGAAGTGGCCAAAGGCTAACAGAGTGCTGCCAAGAGAACACACTGGTCATAGAAAACACCATATTCTAACAACACAAGATACAGTTCTACACATGGACACCACCAGATGGACAATACTGAAATCAGATTGATTACATTCTTTTCAGCTGAAGATGGAGAAGCTCTGTCCAGTCAGCGAAAACAAGACTGGGAGCTGACTTGGCTCAGATCATTAACTCTTTATTGCAAAATTCAGATTTATCTTGAAGAAAGTAAGTCTTCCCTTGTGGCTCAGATGGTAAATTGAAGAAAGTAGGGAAAACCATCCCTAGACCATCAACGTATGACCTAAATCAAATCCCTATGATTATTACAGTAGAGGTGACAAATAGATTCAAGGGATTAGATCTAATAGACAGAGTGCCTGAAGAACTACGGATGAAGATTTGTGACATTTTACAGGAGATGGTGATCAAAACCATCCCCAAGAAAAAGAAATGTAAAAAGGCAAAATGCCTGTCTGATGAGTCATTACAAATAGCTGAGAAATGAACAGAAGTGAAAGGCAAAGGAGAAAAGGAAAGATATGCCCATCCGAATACAGATTTCCAAAGAATAGCAAGAAGACATAAGAAAGTCTCCCTAAGTGATCAATGCAAAGAAATAGAGGAAAACAGTAGAATGGGAAACACTAGAGATCTCTTCAAGAAAATTTGAGATACCAAGGGAACATTTCATGCAAAGATGGGCACAATAAATGATGGAAACAGTATGGTTCTAACAGAAGCAGAAGATATTAAGAAGTAAGAAGGAAAACATATTAAGAAAATGTGGCAAGAATACACAGAACTATACAAAAAATATCCTAATGATCCAGATAATCATGATGGTGTGATCACCTACCTAGAGTTAGACATCTTAGAATGCAAAGCAAAGTGAGCCTTAGGAAGCATCACTACAAACAAAGCTAGTGGAGGTGATGGAATTCCAGCTGAACTATTTCAAATCCTAATGGATGATGCACAAATCTTTAAAGTTCTGCACTCAATTTGCCAACAAACATGGAAAACTGAGCAGTGGCCACAGGACTAGAAAAGATCAGTTTCATTCTAATCCCAAAAAGAGCAATGCAAAGAATGATCAAACTACCACACAACTGCACTCAATTCAAATGCTAGCAAAGTAATGCTCAAAATTCTCCAAGCCAGGCTTCAACAATACATGAATCAAGAACTTCCAGATGTTCAAACTGGATTTAGAAAATGCAGAGGAACCAGAGATCAAAATGCCAACATCCATTGGATCACAGAAAAAGCAAGAGAATTCCAGAAAAATATCTGCTTCATTGACTACTCTAAAACCTTTGATTGTGTGGAACAAAACAAACTGAGGAAAATTCTTAAAGAGATAGGAATAGCAGAGCATGTTACCTGCTTCCTGAGAAATCTGTATGCAGGTCAAAAAGTAACGGAACAAGACATGGAACAATGGACTGGTTCAAAATTGGGAAAGAAGTACATCAAAGCTGTATATTGTCACCCTGCTTATTTAACTTACATGCAGTGTACATCATGCGAAATGCTGGGCTGGATAAAGCACAACCTGGAATTAAGATTGCAGACAGAAATAGCAATAACCTCAGATATGCAAATGACATCACCCTTATGGCAGAAAGCGAAGACGAACTGAAGAGCCACTTTCTAAAGATCAAAGTGGAAAGTGAAAAATTTGGTTTAAAACTCAACATTCAAAAAATGAAGATTATGGCATCCGATCCCATTACTTCATGGCAAATAGATGGGGAAACAATGGAAACAGTAATAGACTTTATTTTCTTGGGCTCCAAAATCACTGCAGATGGTGACTGCAGCCATGAAATTAAAAGATGCTTTCTCCTTGCAAGAAAAGCTATGCAAACCTAACAGAGTATTAAAAAGCAGAGACATTATTTTGCTAACAAAGTTCCATCTAATCAAAGCTATGGTTTTTCCCGTAGTTATATATGGATATGAGAGCTGGACACTAAAGAAGGCTGAGCAGTGAAAAATTGATGTTTTTGAACTGTGGTGTTGGAAAAGACTCTTGAGAGTCCCTTGGATTGCAAGGAGATCAAACCAGTCCATCCTAAAGGAAAGCAGTCCTAATATTTACTGGAAGGACTGATGCTGAAGCTGAAGCTCCAATACTTTGGTCACCTGATACGCAGAGCCAACTCATTGGAAAAGACCTTGATGCTGGGAAAGATTAAAGGCAGGAGGAGAAGGGGACGACAGAGGATGAGATGGTTGGATGGCATCACTGACTCGATGGGCATGAGTTTGAGCAAGATCCAGGAGATGGTGAAGTACAGGGAAACCTGATGTGCTGGAGTCCATGGGGTCACAAAGAGTCAGACATAACTGAGCGACTAAACAATAGCAACAAACTTTATATATGTGTACATATATATATATATACCCTTATATGTTTGTATATATACCCTTATATATGTGTGTGTGTGTGTATATATATATATATATACCCTTTTGTTGTATCTATTTATTACATAAAATTATTGTAGGTTGTGTAGTAGAAACCCGTCACTTTGTTTCTGCAAGAATCTGAAACTTCTCAGGTATTTATTCACAGGCATTGCCAACTTTCCCAGATCCCTGGCATCTAGAACACAAATGAAAAATGTGCTTTCAGAACCTCCAATGTTTTCACCTTGAACTTTGAGCTGAAATGCAGCAACACGTGAATGCAGGGACTGAAAAATACTCTTTCAGTGACCAGTAGTTTTATCAGCAGTATTAGTGATTGTTGGTGGTCACTAGTGGAGACGGTGGCAGTGGTTGTCTTAGTCACCATGTAGGCATCCTTCTGGAGAAGTGGTCATGCCATTTTTAAGCAGACTTTCCTATTTTGGGATGTTTTCCTCATTTCTGGTGGCATTTAGTTTCTGCCCATTTTTAAAACTATGTTCTCCTATTTCTTGTTGATTCTATAAATTATCCAATCTATTTATTTCTGGATTATGTTAGTCAGATTCAGTCATTTGTAATTCTGGCCCTTAGTTGTTACAGAGGAGTGGGCAGTAGGCAAGAAAGCAGAAGTCAAGGACTGGAAGAAATCTGGGACTGATTCTCTAGTTTGACAGAAGCTAAAGGCACTGAATATCCAGTTAGTCAAGGATTTGGAAGAATAAGACTTTGATTGCAAAATAGCTATTTAAGTTATTGCCTTGGTCATCTGGGATGAAATTTATACAGAAGGTAAGCATCTGGAAAAAAAAGAGTTCTAGCTCCCATATGAAAATGAGAGGAAAGGAATTTAAGGTCTATGTATAGTAAACTGGATTCTTTTTTCTAAGAGCAGTAGCAATATAAAGACTTCTTGTCTGAGTAAACCTTGGTTTAGTCTGATTCTGTTCAGTTCAGTTGCTCAGTTCTGACTGACTCTTTGCTACCCCATGGACTGCAGCATGCCAGGCTTCCCTGTCCTTCACCAACTCCCAGAGCCTACTCAAACTCATGGCCATCATGTCAGTGATGCCATCCAACCATCTCATCCTCTATCATCCCCTTCTCTGGCCTTCAATCTTTCCCAGCATCAGGATCTTTTCAAATGAATTGGTTCTTCATATCAGGTGGCCAAAGTATTGGAGTTTCAGCTTCAGCATCAGCCCTTCCAGTGAATATTCAGGACTAACTTCCTTTAGGATGGATTGGTTGGATCTCCTTGCAGTCCAAGGGACTCTCAAGAGTCTTTTCCAACACCACAGTTCAAAAACATCAATTCTTTGGTGCTCAGCTTTCTTTATAGTCCAACTCTCACATCCATACATGACTACTGGAAAAAACATAGCTTTGACTAGACGGACCTTTGTTGGTAAAGTAATGTCTCTGCTGATTCTGTTAGGTATTATAACAAATGGTTATCACATACACATCATTTTGCCAGTGTGTAAGTTACCACTATGAAGGGACACAACTGGACCTTCTGCTACATGAAACAGCCAGGAGATGGTATGTGTGTGTTAGTCACTCAATTGTGTCTAACTCTCTGTGACCCCATGGGTGGTATTCCATCAGGCTCCTCTCTCCTTGGGATTTTCCAGGCAAGAATAAGGGGTTAAGTAGCCAATTCCTTCTCCCTCATGCATGCAAAGTCACTTCAGTCATGTCTGAGCAACCCCATGGACTGTAGCGCACCAGGCTCCTCTGTCCATGGTATTCTCCAGGCAAGAATACTGGAGTGGGTTTTCATTTCCTTTTCCAGTGGATCTTCCCAATCCTGGGATCTCCCTAGCCAGGAGATTCAGTTCAGTTCAGTTCAGTTCAGTTGCTCAGTCGTGTCCGACTCTTTGTGACCCCATGAATCGCAGCACGCCAGGCTTCCCTGTTCATTACCATCTCTCAGAGTTCACTCAGACTCATGTCCATCGAGTCCATGATGCCATCCGGCCATCTCATCCTCGGTCGTCCACTTCTCCTCCTGCCCCCAATCCCTCCCAGCATCAGAGTCTTTTCCAATGAGTCAACTCTTCGCATAAGGTGGCCAAAGTACTGCGGTTTTAGCTTTAGCATCATTCCTTCCAAAGAAATCCCAGGGCCGATCTCCTTCAGAATGGACTGGTTGGATCTCCTTGCAGTCCAAGGGACTCTCAAGAGTCTTCTCCAACACCACAGTTCAAAAGCATCAATTCTTCGGCGCTCAGCCTTCTTCACAGTCCANCCTCTGCCTTTTCTAAAACCAGCTTGAACATCAGGGAGTTCACGGTTCATGTATTGCTGAAGCCTGGCTTGGAGAATTGTGAGCATTACTTTACTAGCATGTGAGATGAGTGCAATTGTGCAGTAGTTTGAGCATTCTTTGGCATTGCCTTTCTTTGGAATTGGAATAGAATCTGACCTTTTCCAGTCCTGTGGCCACTGCTGGGTTTTCCAAATTTGGTGGCATATTGAGTGCAGCACTTTCACAGCATCATCTTTCAGGATTTGAAATAGCTCCACTGGAATTCCATCACCTCCACTAGCTTTGTTCGTAGTGATGCTTTCTAAGGCCCACTTGACCTCACATTCCAAGATGTCTGGCTCTAGATTAGTGATCACATCATCATGATTATCTGGGTCGTGAAGATCTTTTTTGTACAGTTCTTCTGTGTATTCTTGCCACCTCTTCTTAATATCTTCTGCTTCTGTTAGGTCCATACCATTTCTGTCCTTTATCGACCCATGGTGGCCAGGAGGAGACACCCAGCATCCGAGGCCAGTGGTGGCTGGGAGGAGACACCCCGCGTCAAGGTCAGGGGCGGTGACCCTGAGGAGCCACCCCAAGCCCAAGCCCAAGGCCAAGGGTGGCAGCTGGGAGGAGCCACCCACGCCCAAGGTCATGGCCGGTGGCCGGGGGGAGCAACCCTAGGATCGGTGGTTGCACAGGCGCAGGAAGGCCTAGAGGAGCTATCCCACATTGAAGGTGAGGAATGGACAAGCCCAAGGCCAAGGGTGGCAGCTGGGAGGAGCCACCCACGCCCAAGGTCATGGCCGGTGGCCGGGGGGAGCAACCCTAGGATCGGTGGTTGCACAGGCGCAGGAAGGCCTAGAGGAGCTATCCCACATTGAAGGTGAGGAATGGCGGCGGTAAGGAGATACCCCTCGTCCAAGGTAAGGAGCAGCGGCTGTGCTTTGCTGAAGCAGCCGTGAAGAGATACCCTATGCCCAAGGTAAGAGAAACCCGAGTAAGATGGTAGGTATTGCAAGAGGGCATCAGAGGGCAGACACAGTGAAACCATACTCACAGGAAACTAGTCAATCTAATCACACTAGGACCACAGCCAGGAGATTAGAGGTATAGAAAAAGACACCCATCAGTCTTTGAAAAGGATCATTTTTTGTTATTTTAATGGCTTCTTCAACTCCAGAGCATGCTTCCTGTTAGAGCCAGACCAGAGCCATAATAGGCTCAACAGGCTACACTAGCCTAAATTTCAGGTTCCTGTAAACATGAGTCATCTTGTAAACATGAGTAATTCTAAGAAACTCCACCCTAGAAAAATCCTGCTCAAGCCAAACACGAGCCAATCAGAATTGGGATTTTGATTCAAACCCGAGCCAATGAGATTTTGTGATTTGTGTGATTTGAAAAATCCCATGTGCACGCATGAACTAACCAATCGCTGTTTGCCAGCTTTTCTGTTGGAACATTTGAACTGGGCTAAATGTATAAATACTGCTGTAATCCAGAGCTCAGGGCTCTCGTCAAGACTCCACTGCGCTGGATGAGACGGGAGCCCTAGCTCGAGCTAGCAATAAAACCCCTTTATGCTTTTGCATTGCTGTGGATGTCTTATTTCTCTCAGTTTTGGGGACTCGGACTTCAGGCATAACACTTCCCATGGATTGACAATTCTCAGTATAAATGTGCTACAGATTTTATAACCTGGATACCCATTCCCCCTGGAGATCTAGTTCTTAAGCTAACATGTGCTAAAATGCCTCAGTAGTTTCAGCCCAGAATTTGTCTCAAATATTTCCAGATTAATAGTATGATATCAGTTGTAGATAACTTCTTTCTTAGACTTTTAAATTAAAACCTATGATCAGAATAACAGTCATAGTTGCTTATTTTATGTCTCTAGTTTCTTACTATATTATTTCTTTTGTTGCTTCAACACATAAAATAAAGTGCCCATGTTATCTTTTTTCCTATTTCATCTCTCTTTTTTCTTATAAATCTTGACCTCCCTAAATGTCTTTTCCCAAAGACTTGAGGCAATCTTTTCAGTGGTTGGATTTGCTATCTGGAATCAGGCTTCCTGGGTAGCATAGTGGTAAATAATCTGTCTGCCAATGCAGAAGATGCAAAAGATGTGGGTTTGATTCCTGAGTCAGGAAGATCCCTTGGAGGAGGCACAGCAACCCACTCCAGTATTCTTCCCTGGAGAATTCCATGAACAGAGAAGCTGGAGGGCTACAGTCAACAGGGTCACAAAGAGACAGACACAAGTAAGCACAAGCACTGTAATGTGAATTTATAACCAGACATATAAGCACACGGAGTAATAGACCATTACCTGTTCCATTCAATAGAGGAATGAATATCATTAATCCCAACATGTTTATGTGTCTTAGCTAGACCTATGGTTAAATTATTTTCTCCTATGACTATATAAAAGTGATTACACGGTTCAACTTTTCTGAAAGATAGCATTTTCAAAAGCAGAGACATTACTTTGCCAACTAAGGTCCGTCTAGTCAAGGCTATGGTTTTCCCTGTGGTCATGTATGGATGTGAGACTTGGACTGTGAAGAAGGCTGAGTGCCAAAGAATTGATGCTTTTGAACTGTGGTGTTGGAGAAGACTCTTGAGAGTCCCTTGGACTGCAAGGAGATCCAACCAGTCCATTCTGAAGGAGATCAACCCTGGGATTTCTTTGGAAGCAATGATGCTAAAGCTGAAACTCCAATACTTTGGCCACCTCATGAGAAGAGTTGACTCATTGGAAAAGACTCTGATGCTGGGAGGGATTGGGGGCAGGAGGAGAAGGGGACGACCGAGGATGAGATGGCTGGATGGCATCACAGACTCGATGGACGTGAGTCTGAGTGAACTCCGGGAGGTGGTGATGAACAGGGAGACCTGGCGTGCTGTGATTCATGGGGTCGCAAAGAGTCGGACACGACTGAGCGACTGAACTGAATTGAACTGAATAGTCCACTTATAATGAGACCAATGAAATACAGATGATAATTTGTACCAGCCCTACCACCGTAAACCATATAAGGCTATTTTTCCTGAGAAATCAGATGCCCTCTTGTGTTCATCTTGTCAGAATTAAGCTAGTGCTTTACATATGACCATCTAACCCATTTTCAATGCAAACTGCCAGGTTGTTTGTACTTTATTAAGCTAAAACTAACCTTTCCTTTGTGCTTTCCTGGTGACAAAGAATCTGACTGCAATGTGGAGACCTGGGTTTAATCCCTGGGTCGGGAAGATACCCTGGAGAAGAAACTGCAACCCACACCAGTATTCCTGCCTGTGAACCCATGGACTGAGGAGTCTGGTGGGCTCTCTAAAGTCAGCCAAACTGCCCCTTGGCTATCCCTTTGGGTAGATGAGTCCAATTAAGAGGACTGGCAACAAAGTGAATTCTAAATGTTTCTTATGATACTGCGATGCTTCTCACACTTCTTGCTTCTCTCTACTATCTGATTTGTAGGTGCTTCAAGATACTGTTAAACCACTATTCTGAGTTGGCAGCGAGCTATTGAAACCCATTCAACTTAGCCCTTCTGGAAGCTGAAATTGTCCAGAAAATGAGTTTAAGAAACATAACAGGAGATTCATCTTAAGGTGGAGCCATCTAAGGACCATACAAGCCTTATACCCAGAAACATAGGATTCTTAGAAAACTCACATATAAATACACATGCTCTCTGGTAACACCTCCAGTCCGCTCAAAGGAAATGATCCTCTTTGATATTTTTAGTTAGTCAGCTTACCCTAGGATAAAACAAAATAAAAGTCTCTGTTTCATAGACCATATGTGGATTTTGTCTTTTTAAAACTACACTTTTCTGAGAGACAATCTATAAATGACTGAGCTTGTTTTTACGCAAGTAAACGTCAGTGAGTTCTAGCTAAATGTGTCTATGAGCCATTCTTTGGCAACCGTGAATTTAGTGGTTCCTTTGTTCAGTGTTTTATGTGGCTTAAATGCATTCAGTCAGTTAATCCTCACGAGGACCCTTGGAAACTTGGTGCTCTTTTATGGATATTTTCCATATGAAGAAACAAGCAGAATACAGGTAAATTACCTGCCCAAATTTACTTATGAAGGTGAGGGAGCCATGAACTCAACCCAAGCACTTTGCCTCCTTTATTTATTTGCTTTTTAAATTGAAGAATAATAGCCACCCCTCAGTAGCCTAGGGGGATTAGTTCCAGGAGCCCCCACTGCCACCACTTCCCACTACATCAATGACTCCAAAATCTGAGGATGCACAAATCCTTTATATAAAATGATGTAAGTAAGTAAGTGAAAGTTGCTCACACATGTCTGACTTTGAACCCATGTTCAAATGTACAGTTCATGAAATTCTCCAGGCCAGAATACTGGAGTGGGTAGCCTTTCCCTTCTCCAGGGGATCTTCCCAACCCAGGGATTGAACCCTGATCTCCCGCATTGCAGGCGGATTCTTTACCAGCTGAGCCACAAGGGAAGCCCATAAAATGATGCAGTATTTACGATGTGACCTGCACACATCTTCCCATACACTTTAGATCACTTCTAGATTACTTATACTACCTAATACAATATAAACATAAACTCTATTAAATCATTGCCAGTGCATGGTAAATCCAAGTTTTGCTTTCAGGAACTTCATGTATTTTTTAAAAAATAGTTTCAATCTGTTCTTGGTTGAATCTGTGGATGCAGAAGACCGCTCACATACACAAAAAGCAGATATATACGAAGTGCACAGCTTGACAGTTTCCACAGACTGAATCCACATGTGTAAGTAACCCTCAGAGAAATGTAATGTTATCAGTACCATCAAAGTACCCCTGATGCTCCCTTTAAGTCCCTGTTCTTTGCTACTTATGCTATCTTGATATACCTTCTACCCATATATTACCTTGGTCCTGTTGGGCTCCTGAAATATATTGATAAGTATACTATGTATATGCTCTTTAAAAAAATGATTCTTAGATATATTCTTAGTTTTTGTCTGTTTAGAAAATTATTAGAGTATAGTTTCTTTACAATATTTGCTAGCATCTACTGTATTAATAAAATGAATTAGTCATGCATATACATATATACCCCCTCCCTTTTGAACTTCTGATTCAGGCCACCACTGTGCATGAAGTTTAATTCCCTCTGCTACACAGAATGTTCTCATTAGTTACTATTTCATACATAGTATTGATAGCATCTATGTGTCCATAGTGTGTGCTCTTTTCTGTTTGGCATTTTTGTTGTTGTGCAGCATGTTTATGAGACTCATTTATATTTTCCATGTAGGGGTGCATTCTTCATGTTCGTTGATGTGCAACTCCATTGTATGAATATATGAGAATTTCCTCATCCTTTCTACTACTGATGAGCAACTGAGCAGTTGCCATTCTGGCTCTGCTAAACATATGGACTCCTGTCTTCTTCATATACAGTTAGGAATGGAACTGATGCACCATAGGATCTGTGGATCTTCATCTATAGAAGGCACTGTCAAACAGTTTCTAGAGAAGATAACCAGTAACATTCCCATGAATATTGTACAGGGTTCTGGTGGCTCCATGCTATTGTCAACATGATGTTGAATGTCTTTTTTACTTTGGCTATTCTGGTGTTTGTAGTTTTGTCACATTGTGGTTTTAATAAGTATTTCCCTAATGAACAATAACTATGAGCAGATTTTCATATGTTCATTAGTCACTTAATATCTTCTACTTTATAGAGTCTGTTCAATTTTTTTTACTTTTTTTTTTTCATGTTGGGCAGTCTGTCTTTTTCCTACTAATTTGTTGGAATTTTTTTTTTTAATTCTGGATATGACTCATTGGCAAGTCTATGTATTGAGGATAACTTTTACTATTTTTTGAGTTATATTTTTACTCTCATAACTCTTTTGATGAACACAAGTTTTTAATTAAAAAAAATCATCTTTAGTTTCCTCATTTATAATTGGGTACTTCTGTGTCCTGTTTATGAAATCTTTGCCAATGTCAAGGTCACAAGGATGTCTTTTTGTTGTTCTCTAAAAGCTTTAGTGTTTTTTTCTTTTATGTTTACATCTGCATTCTATTGGAATTGTGTTTTGTGTATGGATTGAAGCAGAGGCCAAGGAACACATTCCTACTCCATATGGATAACAACTTGACCCAGCATTGTTTATTGAAATGATCAGCTTTTCTATTGTACTCTAGTATCCTTTAGGTATAAATCAGATGTTGGTATGTGTGGACTGATATCTGGACTCTATTCTGCACCATTAGTCAACTTCTCTTTTCTTGAACCAATATGGAACTGTCTTGTTGATTGTGCCTTGATTATGTATTGATATATCTTACTGTAAGTCTCCCAGCTTTGTAGTTTGATATTGCCTTGGCTATCCTCAGCCTTTTTCATTTCCATGTGCATTTTAAAAGGAGTTTACAATATTTTTTATTAAGATTGTATTTAATTTATATAGTAATTTGGAAAGAATTAAATTCTTTACAATATTGCTTTTCAATCCATGAATATACCATATACTCTAAGTCTTAAAATTTGTTCAGCAATCCTTTGAGTTTTTAGTGCAAGTGTTTTGAACATTTTGATTTCTAGGAAGAAATTCTCTGTTGAATCCTGATTTATATGAAATCATAGATACAGACTTCAGGGAATCCATATAGTCCCTTCTTCACCCTTTCCTTCCTTACACAAATATTTTGTAAGTCTTTTCACTTACCAATTATTGTAGTAGTACTTGGAGATATGATGCTGAGCAAAATCAGACATTATCCCTGCTGTTATAGAAGCATTGGGTTGGCCAAAAAGTTCATTTGGCCACTCCAATATGTACTAATGTAGCTATTTACTAATGTAGCTAAAAGTATGTTTTATTTTCCTACCTGTTTTTGAAGCCAATGATCTGCTTTTCTGGGTGTCTGATGTCCTTTGCCAGCATTCAGAAGTTGTTTTGTGGAATTTACTCAGTGTTGAAATGTTCTTTTGATGAATTTGTGAGGGAGAAAGTGGT
>SJYT01009544.1:0-35560 GCA_006410635.1 Cephalophus harveyi
GAGAAACACACACACACACTAACAACCAGCTCACTCACCATGAGAGAGATCACTGAGAGAGAATGAAAAACACACTGAGAGACACAGATATTGAGAGACACACACAGAGACACATAGACAGGCATCCTGACAGGCACACACACACTGAGACACATACACATGTAGCGGGAGAAACACACACTTCTGAGAGCAAACAAATGCAAACACTGACACTCAGAGGGACACACACACCGAGAGAGACACACACATTCATAGGCTCATAACACACTGAGAGACACACACAGAGACACACAGAGACAGGCAAACTGACTGGGACACACACACTGAGACACATACATATACAGTGGGAGAAACACACACACAATCTGAGAACCAGGCACACTCACAATGAGAGAGACACACTGACAAGAGACACACACTGAGAGACAGAGAAAAACACACTGAGAGACACACATACTGAGAGAGACACACACTGAGAGACAGAGAAAAACACACTGAGAGACACACAGACTCTAGTTAGCAACATGCTGGTAATGATATAACTGCCTGCTAAAGACTAGCATGGGGACACTCTTTCTGCCCCCTTCTGATGTCTATATCGGAAGCTTACACTATCTACTTCATACTTTTATAAAACTGTATTACACAAACGCTCTGAGTGATCAGGCCTCATCACTGGTGCAGAATTGAATTCCTCTCCTCTGGAGGCCAAGAATCCCCTATTCTTTCCATGCTCAACAACAACATTTCTCCTTGCAGTACACAGGTCTGACACAGGCAAGTGCTACCTTATGACCTGGACCCAATGTTTCCCATGAACCATGCTTTAGAAAACTCTGACTTGGGCCAGAATCAATTTATTCCCTGAAACACACATTTCCTATGTCATTTGAGACAGAAAGTATGACTCAGGCCAGAGCTAATTTAACACCCAGATTCAACATTCTCCACGGTCCTTGTGGCACAGAGTTTTGATTCAGGACAGAAGTAACGTATGCTCCTGACCCAACATTTTGCATGCTCCTTGCAGAGGAGAAGTCTGACTCAGGAAAGAGCCTATTTAACACCTGGACCCAACATTTCCCATGATCCTTGCTTTAGTGAAGTATGACTCAGGCCAGAGCTGACTTACTACCCCAACCTAACATTTGCGATCCGCTATGTGGCACAGAGAATCCTGGCTACCCAGACCCAACATTTCCCATGACCCATGCTTTAGAGAAGTCTGACTCAGGCCAGAGCCACATTAGGCCTGGAACCCCACATTTCCTATGCAGTTCATGATACAGAAGTCTGACACGTGCCAGAGCAAACTTACCACCCGGACCCAACATTTCCCATTCCGGTGGGAAAAGGGAAGTCTGACTCAAATTAGAGCCATTTGACGTTCAGGATCCAACATTTCCCATGGCCTTGTGTGACACAAATGTCTCACTCAGGCTAGAGCTAACTTTTTCCCCAGACCCAATATTTACCATGACCTTCCTGTCACACAGAAGTCTGACGCAGGCCAGAGCCATCTTATCACCCACACCCAACTTTCCCCAAGCACCATAGTACACAGAATTCTGACAACATGCCACAGCCAATTTCTCCTCTGGAGACAACAATCGCCATGTCCACAAGCTACTAATGCCACTCTGGGCCTTCTTTAGGACTTTCACAAGGCACTTGGGTTGTGTGAGCTTTGAAGGAAGTAGAGTGGCAGGTATCTCAGTAGAACATACCAAGAATAGCTGCTGACGTTCAGCTGTCTCTTTATGGCAAACAGGGACATCTCAACAGGAGAGCTGAGCTCGACCAACTACAGTCAACCTCAATGGTCACCTCCCAGGAGACCCTCAGATTACTCTTCTGGCCCACAGTATAGGAGGGGCAGTGGCCACGTTTCCTGAGCTGTTTTTAACAGCCTAAGGCAGTGCACAGACTGACGCAGGAACACGAGAACTTATCTAACAGTGACATCCAATAGTCTGAGGAATGCTGTAAAGTAGGGTAAAGCCCCCATTATAAAAGTCTCACCTGTGCCTGAAGTCAATCTATTCTCATGTCTCACTCAAGGATGTGCATTTCTATCATCAGTCCTCATGCTTTGCTGATCCCAAGCAGGGACAAGGATGTGGAAGGGGAAGAAAACACTTTTTGAATACAGGAAGCTTCTCGTATCTTTCACACAACAGTCCTCTGTCCTTAATCATTATGAGCAGCTGCATATAGTGCTGCTCTTCCCTACCCTCTGCCCACCTGCAACCCGCAGGCCTCAGGAGGGACTGTGGTCTATATGCCATTCCATCTTTCCTGATCAGAGAGACTCCTACCCTCGTGTGACCCAGTAACCTCTATAAGCCTCTCTGTAAAAGAGGAGACAATCAAACTGGCTGGCCAATCAGCCATGAAATCCATTTATTTCAACATGTATTCTCCCCAATTTGGGAAGCATTTACCTTACCAGTTATTTCTACCACTGTAAAAACACACTGTGTCACCCCCAGATAACCATATTGACTGAAAATGAAGTGGAGATGGAGGTGTGGGTAACCACTGACTTTTGAAGCAAGAAAATGTTACTTAAGAAGGCTTCTCACAGCTTCATAAATAACATCACAAGATATGGGGCCAGCTAAACCCAGCTCTAACACTCATCTACACCATATGTGGGGGGCCAGGAGCTCTGTTACCATGGCAATGTAATGATCCATTCTATACAACGAATGTCCCTGCAAAATAGACCTTTATCTATTTCTTACAAAGAGTACTCAAATCACAGGATTTGAGAATATTAAGAAATAAACCAGTGAAAGGAACTGAGGATAGTTCTTGCTTCTATTAGCCTTCATATCAGTGGTGGTTGTGGTGGATTTCTTATTAGCATCAGCACCAGCAAAAGCACTATCATGGCCACCAACATCATCATCATTTCCAGTAGGCTAACATGCCATTCCAAATGATTGCTGGTATCCTGATGAACCTAGTTTCTGCACATAACAGGAAAGCAATATAAAAAAGAAAGATATCCCATTGCAAAATAATCACCTTCAAGTGCCAAATATTTCCCATTTCTCTGTTACCCACAGAAATCAGGAGCAAGCATGAGCTTGACACAGATAACTTAGACTGAAGACCTTAGATTGAAGACATTACCATTCCCACCCAAGAGAAAACATTCATTGTTTGAACTTGATACAGGCAACTTGATAAATTCATTCAGGTTGATACAGATAACTTGACACAGATAACTTGATACATTCATCAATTGAGCTTGATAAATATAACTTAGATTGAAGACATTACCATTCCCACCTGAGAGAAAACATTCATCAAATATATGCCTCAGGAGATTAAGTGACTACGCAGGGCTAGGGAACAGCACCAGGAATAGCACAGAGGAGCCAGGTCACATCTGACCTATACTGAGTAGTGTCCACTTCTCTTGCTCAAGACTGTCAGTTCTTGAGACTGCCGCCAATGGGCAAAACAGTCTTTGCGAATGCTCTGCCTTGTGATTGCTTCCTAAGAAGACAATAGTCAGCAGAAGTACACATGAAAAAATTCACTGAAGCCCTGCCCACAGCCCTCTCCAAAGAAGAGATTCAGGACAACCACTGGGATGCAGTGGTCAGCCAGTACAAGCCTGTGTGGAAAGGAGAGAAGGGGCCACGGTTAGTGTTAAGTTTCACAACTCTTTTGTCTAGCAGATGAGCCAGTCTGGGTCACCATCATGTCTTATGGTGACTGAACACAGGTTAGGAGAAACCATTCTCTCAGTATTTTACATTTCATTCTGTCACTGCATGAGGAATCCACAATGACACCCATCATCCAAGGATTTAAAGTAATTTAACCCATTAGAAGTGTAAATCAAAAGAAGATGAGTGTCAACGTGCTGGGAAAAAGTCACACACTCTAGTTTCCCATCAAAATGGAAATGTGTAATTTGAACATCAGTGGGTAAAATTCAGGAGCTGTGATGCCAGTTTCTGACTCAAACTTGTACCACTAATAAACCAGAGGAACCAGAGCTGTCTGTTGAGACTGAAGGTTAGAAGGCTCTTTGAGTACATTTCTACTGAACGTTTTCTCCTCCCACTTCAGTTGAGCAAATGACCTCACCTGAATGTTGATAAATTAATCAACACAGAGAGAAGAAATAATATACAAAGAGGAAAAGTAGAGACCTTTTTGTCACTGCCAGGTAACAGTCACCCTCTGGCCAGCAGAGGGTTCACACCCTGGAAACTCTTCACAGGTGCAGGTGCAAAGCCATGTCAACTGCCATGTGAGGTGTCTAAGTTGACCAGTGCAGAATGTCACTCCCAGTAAGGAAAAGCCCAGAGACCAGGCCTGCCTCTTGCTTCACAGCAGGACTAAAGACTTGTGGTTTCCAATAAGATGCTTCAGTAACTCCTGAGGCTGTCTCTTATACACATCCACACAGAGACACATAGACAGGCATCCTGACAGGCACACACACACTGAGACACATACACATGTAGCGGGAGAAACACACACTTCTGAGAGCAAACAAATGCAAACACTGACACTCAGAGGGACACACACACCGAGAGAGACACACACATTCATAGGCTCATAACACACTGAGAGACACACACAGAGACACACAGAGACAGGCAAACTGACTGGGACACACACACTGAGACACATACATATACAGTGGGAGAAACACACACACAATCTGAGAACCAGGCACACTCACAATGAGAGAGACACACTGACAAGAGACACACACTGAGAGACAGAGAAAAACACACTGAGAGACACACATACTGAGAGAGACACACACTGAGAGACAGAGAAAAACACACTGAGAGACACACAGACTCTAGTTAGCAACATGCTGGTAATGATATAACTGCCTGCTAAAGACTAGCATGGGGACACTCTTTCTGCCCCCTTCTGATGTCTATATCGGAAGCTTACACTATCTACTTCATACTTTTATAAAACTGTATTACACAAACGCTCTGAGTGATCAGGCCTCATCACTGGTGCAGAATTGAATTCCTCTCCTCTGGAGGCCAAGAATCCCCTATTCTTTCCATGCTCAACAACAACATTTCTCCTTGCAGTACACAGGTCTGACACAGGCAAGTGCTACCTTATGACCTGGACCCAATGTTTCCCATGAACCATGCTTTAGAAAACTCTGACTTGGGCCAGAATCAATTTATTCCCTGAAACACACATTTCCTATGTCATTTGAGACAGAAAGTATGACTCAGGCCAGAGCTAATTTAACACCCAGATTCAACATTCTCCACGGTCCTTGTGGCACAGAGTTTTGATTCAGGACAGAAGTAACGTATGCTCCTGACCCAACATTTTGCATGCTCCTTGCAGAGGAGAAGTCTGACTCAGGAAAGAGCCTATTTAACACCTGGACCCAACATTTCCCATGATCCTTGCTTTAGTGAAGTATGACTCAGGCCAGAGCTGACTTACTACCCCAACCTAACATTTGCGATCCGCTATGTGGCACAGAGAATCCTGGCTACCCAGACCCAACATTTCCCATGACCCATGCTTTAGAGAAGTCTGACTCAGGCCAGAGCCACATTAGGCCTGGAACCCCACATTTCCTATGCAGTTCATGATACAGAAGTCTGACACGTGCCAGAGCAAACTTACCACCCGGACCCAACATTTCCCATTCCGGTGGGAAAAGGGAAGTCTGACTCAAATTAGAGCCATTTGACGTTCAGGATCCAACATTTCCCATGGCCTTGTGTGACACAAATGTCTCACTCAGGCTAGAGCTAACTTTTTCCCCAGACCCAATATTTACCATGACCTTCCTGTCACACAGAAGTCTGACGCAGGCCAGAGCCATCTTATCACCCACACCCAACTTTCCCCAAGCACCATAGTACACAGAATTCTGACAACATGCCACAGCCAATTTCTCCTCTGGAGACAACAATCGCCATGTCCACAAGCTACTAATGCCACTCTGGGCCTTCTTTAGGACTTTCACAAGGCACTTGGGTTGTGTGAGCTTTGAAGGAAGTAGAGTGGCAGGTATCTCAGTAGAACATACCAAGAATAGCTGCTGACGTTCAGCTGTCTCTTTATGGCAAACAGGGACATCTCAACAGGAGAGCTGAGCTCGACCAACTACAGTCAACCTCAATGGTCACCTCCCAGGAGACCCTCAGATTACTCTTCTGGCCCACAGTATAGGAGGGGCAGTGGCCACGTTTCCTGAGCTGTTTTTAACAGCCTAAGGCAGTGCACAGACTGACGCAGGAACACGAGAACTTATCTAACAGTGACATCCAATAGTCTGAGGAATGCTGTAAAGTAGGGTAAAGCCCCCATTATAAAAGTCTCACCTGTGCCTGAAGTCAATCTATTCTCATGTCTCACTCAAGGATGTGCATTTCTATCATCAGTCCTCATGCTTTGCTGATCCCAAGCAGGGACAAGGATGTGGAAGGGGAAGAAAACACTTTTTGAATACAGGAAGCTTCTCGTATCTTTCACACAACAGTCCTCTGTCCTTAATCATTATGAGCAGCTGCATATAGTGCTGCTCTTCCCTACCCTCTGCCCACCTGCAACCCGCAGGCCTCAGGAGGGACTGTGGTCTATATGCCATTCCATCTTTCCTGATCAGAGAGACTCCTACCCTCGTGTGACCCAGTAACCTCTATAAGCCTCTCTGTAAAAGAGGAGACAATCAAACTGGCTGGCCAATCAGCCATGAAATCCATTTATTTCAACATGTATTCTCCCCAATTTGGGAAGCATTTACCTTACCAGTTATTTCTACCACTGTAAAAACACACTGTGTCACCCCCAGATAACCATATTGACTGAAAATGAAGTGGAGATGGAGGTGTGGGTAACCACTGACTTTTGAAGCAAGAAAATGTTACTTAAGAAGGCTTCTCACAGCTTCATAAATAACATCACAAGATATGGGGCCAGCTAAACCCAGCTCTAACACTCATCTACACCATATGTGGGGGGCCAGGAGCTCTGTTACCATGGCAATGTAATGATCCATTCTATACAACGAATGTCCCTGCAAAATAGACCTTTATCTATTTCTTACAAAGAGTACTCAAATCACAGGATTTGAGAATATTAAGAAATAAACCAGTGAAAGGAACTGAGGATAGTTCTTGCTTCTATTAGCCTTCATATCAGTGGTGGTTGTGGTGGATTTCTTATTAGCATCAGCACCAGCAAAAGCACTATCATGGCCACCAACATCATCATCATTTCCAGTAGGCTAACATGCCATTCCAAATGATTGCTGGTATCCTGATGAACCTAGTTTCTGCACATAACAGGAAAGCAATATAAAAAAGAAAGATATCCCATTGCAAAATAATCACCTTCAAGTGCCAAATATTTCCCATTTCTCTGTTACCCACAGAAATCAGGAGCAAGCATGAGCTTGACACAGATAACTTAGACTGAAGACCTTAGATTGAAGACATTACCATTCCCACCCAAGAGAAAACATTCATTGTTTGAACTTGATACAGGCAACTTGATAAATTCATTCAGGTTGATACAGATAACTTGACACAGATAACTTGATACATTCATCAATTGAGCTTGATAAATATAACTTAGATTGAAGACATTACCATTCCCACCTGAGAGAAAACATTCATCAAATATATGCCTCAGGAGATTAAGTGACTACGCAGGGCTAGGGAACAGCACCAGGAATAGCACAGAGGAGCCAGGTCACATCTGACCTATACTGAGTAGTGTCCACTTCTCTTGCTCAAGACTGTCAGTTCTTGAGACTGCCGCCAATGGGCAAAACAGTCTTTGCGAATGCTCTGCCTTGTGATTGCTTCCTAAGAAGACAATAGTCAGCAGAAGTACACATGAAAAAATTCACTGAAGCCCTGCCCACAGCCCTCTCCAAAGAAGAGATTCAGGACAACCACTGGGATGCAGTGGTCAGCCAGTACAAGCCTGTGTGGAAAGGAGAGAAGGGGCCACGGTTAGTGTTAAGTTTCACAACTCTTTTGTCTAGCAGATGAGCCAGTCTGGGTCACCATCATGTCTTATGGTGACTGAACACAGGTTAGGAGAAACCATTCTCTCAGTATTTTACATTTCATTCTGTCACTGCATGAGGAATCCACAATGACACCCATCATCCAAGGATTTAAAGTAATTTAACCCATTAGAAGTGTAAATCAAAAGAAGATGAGTGTCAACGTGCTGGGAAAAAGTCACACACTCTAGTTTCCCATCAAAATGGAAATGTGTAATTTGAACATCAGTGGGTAAAATTCAGGAGCTGTGATGCCAGTTTCTGACTCAAACTTGTACCACTAATAAACCAGAGGAACCAGAGCTGTCTGTTGAGACTGAAGGTTAGAAGGCTCTTTGAGTACATTTCTACTGAACGTTTTCTCCTCCCACTTCAGTTGAGCAAATGACCTCACCTGAATGTTGATAAATTAATCAACACAGAGAGAAGAAATAATATACAAAGAGGAAAAGTAGAGACCTTTTTGTCACTGCCAGGTAACAGTCACCCTCTGGCCAGCAGAGGGTTCACACCCTGGAAACTCTTCACAGGTGCAGGTGCAAAGCCATGTCAACTGCCATGTGAGGTGTCTAAGTTGACCAGTGCAGAATGTCACTCCCAGTAAGGAAAAGCCCAGAGACCAGGCCTGCCTCTTGCTTCACAGCAGGACTAAAGACTTGTGGTTTCCAATAAGATGCTTCAGTAACTCCTGAGGTAACTCGATGGACCAGAGAAAGGAAGCGAGTGTGTAAATGAAATGATGCCAAAGTGTAAAGAGCTGGGGCAGGAAAAGGAAACAGTGGCAAGAAAAGGGGTTGAACCTAATATCATCCCTTTCTGCTCCAATCGGTGGATTCACAAAGTGAGGGACAATATTCCTTGAGCACCAACTGTACCCTAAGAACTTAATAAAGGTTATCACACTCGATTCTCACAACATCCAAAACAGCATGCTAGAAATCCCATTGTGCAAAAGAGGAGGGAGTCAAGCTCAAATATGATAGCAAGAGAGAGTCGAGAGACTTTCAGATTCAGATACTGGAGGCTTTTTGTGTGTGAAACACTAGTTATAATCCCAACAATGTCTGCAAGCAAACACACAGCCAAGAATTACTTGAAGGGCGAAAATTTGAGGAAGTATTGATTCCTGACTTGACAATTACTTCTATTATATTTCCAGGGACCTTATCACGTGTAAAAGGGGTCTGGGAAACCATCACTGACCACCACCTGCTTGGTCCACAGGTTCCATTTTAGACTTTTTCATAGACAGAAATATTTTTAATTACCTTCAGATCCATATTGTCATATTTTGAAAAATGTCACCCAGGCAGCACAAATTCCACATTCATGTGGTTTATTTTCAACAGGCCAAGCCAGTCTATCTCTCTGCTGCCAGCTAGTACACGTATTTCCAAGCAGAATAAAAAGAGAGATCAACCCTTTGATGGTAAACCATCAAAATATGTGATTTTGAAAACTGACATTCTAAAAGTCAGTGTGTCTGCAACACAGGCAACAGTGAACAGAGGATCATGATTAAGGACTGGAAAAAGATACCACTGTCTTATTTAAGGAACTGATTCAATTAACAGCTTCTATCACGGAATTAGCAAACCATGTCCAGGGAGAGACCTTGACACTGTTTTCTTAGGGACCCAGGAAAAGCATTTCAGTACCATCTTCAATTATGCTAAAGGTGACAGGAAACAAATCTTACCCTCTGCCCAGCACATTTGGCCCACATAAGTTTGATCTTACTTGTCTAGTGGATCAGGCCAGTTGGTTCCAAATCCACTCTTCACTTGACAGTCCCCTAGGCTGACCAGCACTGGACTTTTCCATCATAGGTCCTAGAGGAGACCTGAAAGAAGATTGCCTGTGGGTAGACAGACTAGCACAACTGTAGGAAAATTAAGTAACTTGGAAATTCATATAGGTGGGTGTCTGGGGCAAACACCCCATTTCCCTTATGTAGAGAAGCTTCCAAAAACATTGAGCTCTGGAACCCAATCATGCTACATCTTCCCGTCATCGAGTAGGCCAAATGTTATGAAAGGTAACATAAGACAAAGACTGATCTTCAGAGATATGGCTGCCTCTTGAAAATGAACCACTGGTTCATCCTGATTTAACCAAATATCACAGAGTAATTATGGAACATTACAATGAAAGGCTATGACACTTGAAGAAGGACAGTCTCAGAGAACAACTTTTACTTTTTCTTTTCTCAGAGCTTGGGCCAGTGGACAGTTTGACATCAGTAGCTGCTGTTAAACAAGGGTTAAAAAACCAATCAGAAAAAATTTTTCTTTATTTATACAAAGAAGATAATGGAAAACTTTTACAGAAAACTTATGAAACAGCCCTGGACCTACATTTAACTGGGTTAAATGACGCCAAACATGCATATTTTCAGCAGAAGAAGATCCCAAACTCCATTAATCGCAGACATAGTCAGATGAAATGCATTCAGCGTCATAACACATCAAAGACAAAGTCATATGATTACATTCTGCATTTAAAAATCAATACTATGCCCCAATGTTTATTCTCAAGGATGCTTATGAAGAAGGAACAATACCAGAATATAAACAAAATAACTATCAAACAAGAAATTATAATACAAAATAAAGCATAATCAGAAGTGAAGTTCATTTCCTCTAAATTGAAATTTGCACAAAACTATTTAAAGAAAATCCTAGGGAGCCCCAGGGACACAATTTCCTGAATACAGTGGGATGAACATGTAAAATGAAAATGTTAAGAGCATCCAGTCTTGGCTGACAGGAGGAGCTCATGCACATCCACAGTGACTGTGCACATTCAAGCACCCAGCCAGTCCATTCAATTCAGAATATGCCCGCTGAAAACACGTTTATTTGAAGAGTATTTGTGAAACACGATGAAGATCACAGTTAAGCAAGGTCAAATGATTTCAATGCCCTAAAAAGGCCCACTCGATTATAATGTACAAGGAAAACACTGGGTGCATGATATCCTTCTCGGTATGAAAGAAAGCAACAGCCCAAGAGAAGGCTCTTTTCTTATTTGTAACCTTCAAACATCACTAAGTATTTTAAGGGCCATTTGTGCTTGAATAGAACAATCTTAAACACACACAAAATGCAAAACTGCCTTCCAAGGTGACTGAAGACCATGTCCACGGTCCGTGAACAAGCCCCAAGCCAATCAAGCCGTCTGTTTACTCAATTTTCTTGTTAAAATTCTCAGGATTCGTGTTCCATTTTAAGGCAAAACCTCGAAGGAGACTAATCTGAAAGTTAACAAATGATATTAAACTTAAAGCCATGTTGTTAAGTAAAACACAAAACACCAAGGCAGTCAAGGTCTGTCAGCTTTCATAATAGCGCACGAATTCCCTCAGAGACTTACGTTCTCCTTTCACATGGAAAATAACAGAAACATGCTCAATGGTTAAGAAATGGTTAAGAAAGTTAACTAGGACTGTTACTTTATCACCATGCATGTCTCTGGTCAAATACACCCTCCTTTCTAGAGACTTTATCATGCTAGCTGCATCAAGAGTCTACTTTCTTTGATTGTTTTTCTACTTACCATTCATGTACATAATCCATATCTTTGGCTATTTGGGGACGTTTGTGTTTCCATATGAATTGTGAAATTTTTTGTTCTAGTTCTGTGTGTGTGTGTGTGTGCCTGCACGTGTGGAAGCCCTGACACACACACACTTACAAAATTCATTCACTTTCTCAACTTTACATAATACGTGCAAACCTCCTAAAAAGATGTCTCCCATATTCGATCCACTCATGAATGGAATAAAAGTACCTGTTTCCCTGCATTTTTAATGTTAGATTTTTCAATCATCATTGTACATTTTATAGGGAAAGGCACATCTTAATTTCTTTGGTTTGAATGTGTTTGAATAATATCTGGGGGCAGACTGAATAACATTTGAATGAAAATTACACCGGATATTCACTACACTTCTGTAACTATCCATCCTGTGGGTTGTCTTTTCACCTTGTTTATACTTTCCTTTGCTGTTCAGAAGCTTTTAAGTTTAATCAGATCCCACTTGTTTACTTTTGTTTTTATCTCCATGACTCTAGGAGGTGGGTCATAGAGGATCTTGCTTTGATTTATGCCATCAAGTGTTCTGCCTATGTTTTCCTCAAAGAGTTTTATTGCTTTTGGCCTTATATTTAGGTCTTAAATCCATGTTGAGTTTATCTTTGTGTATGGTATTAGGAAGTGTGCTAATTTCATTCTTTTACATTCAGCTGTCCAGTTTTCTGAGCACCATTTATTGAAGAAGCTGTCTTTGCCTCATTGTATATTCTTGCCTCTTATCTCAAAAATAAGTTGCCCATAGGTGAATGGGTTTATTTCTGGGCTTTCTATCTTGCTCCATTGGTCTATGTTTCTGTTTTTGTGCCAGTACCATACTGTCTTTATGACTGTAGCTTTGTAGTATAACCTGAAGTCAGGAAGCTTGATTCCTCCAGCTCCATTCTTCTTTCTCAAGACTGCTTTGGCTATTTGGGGATGTTTGTGTTTCCATATGAATTGTGAAATTTTTTGTTCTAGTTCTGTGAAAAATGCCATTGGTAATTTGATAGGGATTGCATTAAATCTGCAGATTGTATTTGGTAGTATTTTCCCAATATTGAGTCTTCCTACCCAGGAACATGGAATATCTCTCCATCTGTTCATCTCATCTTCGATTTCTTTCACTAGTGTCTTATAGTTTTTATGTACAGTTCTTTCATCTCCTTAGGTAAGTTTATTCCTAGATATTTAATTTTGTTGTTGCAATGGTGAATGGGATTTATTCCTTAATTGGACTTTCTGATTTTTCATTGTTAGTATATAGAAAAGTAGGTGAATTCTGTGTATTGATTTTGTATCCTGCAACATTGCTAAATTCACTGATTAGCTCTAGTAATTTTCTCATACTATCTTTAGGGTTTTCTATGTACAGTATAATATCATCTGCAAACAGTGAGAGCTTTACTTCTTCTTTTCTGATCTGGATTCCTTTTATTTCTTTTTCTTCTCTGATTGCTGTAGCTAGGACTTCCAGAACTATGTTGAATAATAGTGGTAAAAGCGGACACCCATGTCTACTTCCTGATCTTAGGGGGAAATGCTTTCCATTTTTCACTATTGAGAAGAATGTTTACTGTAGGCTTATCATATATGGCCTTTCCTATGTTGAGCTTGGTTCCTTCTATGTCCTTCTTGTTCCTTCTATGTCTTCCTTTCTTGAAGAATTTTAATCATAAATAGGTGCTGAATTTTTCAAAAGGTTTTTCTGCATCTATTGAGATAATCATATGGTTTTGATCTTTCAATTTGTTAATATGATATATCAATTGATTGATTTCCATATAATGAAGAATTCTTGCATCCATGGAATAAATGCAACCTGATCATGGTGTCTGAGCTTTTTGATATGTTGCTGAATTCTTTTTGGTTTTGATTTGCATTTCTCTGATAATGAGTGATGTTGAGCATCTTTTCATGTGTTTGTTAGCCATCTGTATGTCTTCTTTGGAGAACTGTCTGTTTACTTCTTTGGCCCATTTTTTGATTGGGTCATTTATTTTTCTGGAATTGAGCTGTAGGATTTGCTTTTATATTTTTGAAATTAATTATTTGTCAGTTGCTTCATTTGCTATTATTTTCTCCCATTCTGAAAGCTGTCTTTTCACCTTACTTATAGTTTCCTTTGCTGTGTAGAAGCTTTTAATTTTAATTAGGCCCCATTTGTTTATTTTTGCTTTTATTTCCAATAGTCTGGGAGGTGGGTCATAGAAGATCCTGCTGTAATTTATGTCAGAGAGTGTTTTGCCTAAGTTCTTCTCTAAGAGTTTTATAGTTTCTGATCTTACATTTAGATCTTTAATCCATTTTGAGTTTATTTTTGTGTATGGTGTTAGAAAGTGTTCTAGTTTCATTCTTTTACAAGTGGTTGACCAGTTTTCCCAGCACCACTTCTTAAAGAGATTATCTTTAAAAATAGGGGTTTTTTAAAGAAAGGTTATAGGCTATAAAATGAAAGTTAAAGGAGTAATAAAGAATCAAAAATTTTAAAAACTCTAAAAATGATAATAGTAAAAATATATCTAGGTATTTCTCTAGAGCTGTTGTGGGCAGTGTGGGGTCAGTTCAGTGTCAGATAATCCCTTATTCTGGCTTGTGCTGCTGCTGCTGCTGCTAAGTCACTTCAGTCGTGTCCGACTGTGCGACCCCATAGACGGCAGCCCACCAGGCTCCCCCATCCCTGGGATTCTCCAGGCAAGAGCACTGGAGTGGGTTGCCATTTCCTTCTCCAATGCATGAAAGTGAAAAGAGAAAAGTGAAAGTGAAGTCGCTCAGTCGTGTCCGACTCTTAGCGACCCCATGGACTGCAGGCTACCAGGCTCCTCCATCCATGGGATTTTCCAGGCAAGAGTACTGGAGTGGGGATTCTGGCTTGTACTTGTTCTCAAAAGGTCTATAGGTGCCTCTCAAGTGTACAATCTCGGCATTAACTGCAGGGTTTTAATCTGCTGCGCCTGTCACTTCCAGAGTGGTTCCCCCTTTGTTTATTTTGGCTTCCTCTGTTTGCAAGTCTCTTCCATGTCTAATTTCTGCCCTGATACAAGGGGGCAAATGTGGCCACTTATTTAGGCTCACTTGTTTAGTCATGTTGTGGGGAAGGAGGGACACTGCAGACAAATACCCCTGGCGTGTGTGGGGAGTACTTGCAGCAGATGAACCACACTGGGTTTGCCACAGCCCAAGGCGGCATGTACTTCCCGGGTCCACCCTGCTCAGGCTCCAGGGTGCTCTGCAGGGGCACTGTCCCAAGTGGGCCCTGTGTTTAATGCACTTCCCAGGTCTAAGCCACTCAGGTTCTCAGGTGCTCCACAAGGGCACAGACCCAGATGGGCTGTGAGTTTTGTGCCCTTCCCTGGTCCAACCCACTCAGGCGACCGGGTGCTTGGTGAGCACCCAGGTGGGCCATGCATCTTATGCACTTCCCCGGTCTGGCTGCTTGGTTTCCTAGGTGCACCGTGAGGAAACAGTTCCAGGTATGCTGTGTGACTCCTCTGGGGAGCTGATCTCAGGCCGTGACACTCCTGGCAGATGTGAACTGTCCAGGATCCCAGGAAGACATGGTTAGCAACTGGGAGCCTGCTCACAGTTTGGTGGAAGATGCAGTCTCTGGGGCAAGACTGCAGCAGCCCCTTGCCCTCTGGCTCTGGCTGTCACACAGCTGCCTCTCTGGCTCTGGGGAGGGAAGGTCCTAAACAGCAACTGGCTTGCTCTATTTGTTCCCTAGGGTACAACCCTTTGTTCTGTGAGCATGCCAAGGGTCACCATATGGCATTAGAGCCTTTTGTGGGAAAGGTCTTTTTTTTATTTGTCTCACTGGCGATCCCAAGGTTTGGGTTGTTATGTCGCATTAACTCCCTCAGATTGTCCTCAGGGCATTCAAGTCTGGTCCTTACCCTAAGGACCGACGAATCAGCCCATGCCTCCCTGCCCAGGCCCCACTCACTGCTGCCAGATGTGAACTTCTGAGCTGCTTCTCCGCAAATATTTGTGGTTAGGCACATATTCTATGGGTTTTGTTTTTTTTTTCAGTTATGTTGCCCTCGAGATCCCAAAACTCCCCACTGACGTGCCCATGAGAGGGTTTTCTGTTGTGTGTAAACTTCTTCACCACTCCCTCCCCAGGATGGGTCTCTATTCCTAAATCCTTTGTTTCTGTTTTTGTCTTTTATATTTTGTCCTACCTCCTTTTGAAGAGATTGGGCTGCCTTTCTAGGTGCCTGGTGTCCTCCACCAGTGTTCGGAAGTTGTTTTGTAGAAGTTGCTCAACATTCAAATGATCTTTTGATGAATTTTGGGGGAAGAAAGTGGTCTTCTTCTGCCGCCTTGGGGCCTCCCCCCTCAAAAAATTCATAAAATAAATAACCTTTAGATCTACATTCTCACCCCTGGGACAAAGGCACCTGAACCATTCACATTCAGTCAGTCTTGTCCAACCCTTTGTGACCCCATGGACTGTAGACCCAAGGCTCCTCTGTCCATGGGATTCCCCAGGCAAGAATACTGGAGTGAGTTGCCATTTCCTCCTCCAAGGGATCTTCTTCACCCAGGGATCGAACCTGTATCTCCTACACAATAGGCAGATTCTTTACCACTGAGCAACCTGTGAACTTCCTCAAAGCCACCAGAGGAGTATTCCTATTGTACACTCCTGTCCAGTCCATCTTCCTGCTGCTTCCTACTATGGTGAGGCTTTCTTTTTTTGTGTAAATTATGTTTTATTGAAAGTATCTTTCATTCATTGCAGATGCTTTCTGTGTTATGCCACATGTTTTAACATTAAAGGTTAAATTATTTTTTACATTCAAGGGGTGTAAATAGTTTTCCCCACATGGGATTACTGATTATAAGACAACACATCACATGGATTGTGTCTTGTTAAATTGAATAGCTAGCTAACTGTCTTAGTTATATTTCCTCCCAAACCACAGACTGAGTAGTAACTGAACAGATTCAAAGCTGAGAGGATTAAAAATGCAAAAATAAGTCCTCAGATCCAGTTACCAGAGCCCTGCTACATACTGGCTAATCAATACCAGGGAGATGGAAGACATTCTGAACTTTGAACATTTATCTCAAGTAAGATAAGGCGTTTTTTTTTTTTAATAAATCATAAAAATAAAGACCAGAACTTCGGTGCTTAGAAGGTCAAAGTTAGATTAATTTTAAATGAGAACCATCTAATAAACTCAATCTGTTTGTTACAGCAGCACCCACAATGAACAGAGGAACACAAATGTAGACTGGAAAAAAGATGCTACTGACCAGTGAGAGGAGTAGGTTGTCTCTGCCATGAAGCAAATCAGCAATGCCCTGGAGTGACCCTGCCACTACTGTTAGTTCCTGTCTCTAGAGACCCAGGGAATGGATTTCAACACCAACTTTTAGGGATGGCACAGAGGATAGGAGAGAATTGCTGCCTCTGCCAGTACCCCTACCTTCCTAAATGGAGATGTACTACTTTTCTGGCTGGTCTTAACAATTAGGTCTGGCTCCACTTTCTTCACAAGGCCCTAGGCTAACCAGTATTGAATTTTTCCAACAACAGGTCCTGAAAAATTGACTACTGTGCATGCTATGTACACATAACTATCTCTGTATGCTATGTGTACTAGAAGACTGAAATTCATAGACTGGGTTCCCTCAGCCTCTGGCTGGTGGTTGGGTTTGGTCAATGGTAAGCAACTTCATGAATTCCAAGGATGGGGGAGGGGAGAGGCCAAGGTGTTTAATCCCTACCACAACCCTGAATTGTCATTATTGCCACCAGACCAAACTTGGGTCCATTCGTCCACAAGCAGTCAAGCCAGTGTACTAATATCAGGTTGTGGAGAAGGAAAATGCAGCATTTTTTCTAAAGGTTCCAATACAAGGATGACAAGTGCATCCTACTTTAAAACCCTGAATTCCCCAGAAGGTTGCAGCATAGCATTTTTAAAGGCCAAGTGAGGGAGGCATGTGTCAGGGCCTGTGATCAGCTTGTACACAATTCTCTGCTTGGCTGGTGGTGATCAATTCTTAGGCACCAGATGGTCTAGGGGCTAGTGATCATGATCCTCAAGTAGTTAATTTCTTCCATATGATTTTGGTGGGTTTAGCATCTGAAAAACTCAGGACATTTGCATCACATAGAATTATCTAGGTACTTCAGAGAGAAACTAAAGTAAAGGATATGGGGGAAGGGTATGGCCCCATAGGGTCCTACTCAGTTCCATTGTGTCTCTGGCAGTAGCTGTGTCCCTCCACAACTGTGGCTGCTGGTGAGTGGCCCTTCCTCTATGTATCTGTAATGACAGAAACTAGATGGGTGGTTGATGAGAAGTGGGAAGCAGGAAAGGACAGGAGGAAGAAATTACAAAAGGGCCTGAGGAGACCTGTGGGTGATGGATACATTCACTTGATTGTACTGATAGTTTCAAGTGGACATACATACTTAAATAGTTATTAAATCACATACTTTAAATATATTCCTTATATTGTGAATCAATTTTACTTCAACAAGTGTCTAAAAAAATAAAATGAACATTCTCTTTTATCTCATGCCATATGCACACATTTTTCGGCCAGACCAGGCAAATTCTCTCCTGTGTGCAGACAGCTCCAGCAGGCCCACCTGCCTACTCTCTTCGCAGTCCTTTGCACCATGAGCGAGAAGTGCCCAGCCACCACTGCAGCAGGGCAGGGGAAAACCAAAAATTATTTTGAAATGTGTAGCAGATCAAAATGCAAAACTAAAAGAACTCAAAAACAAGGCTTAGGAGGTCTTGGCAACTTTGTAACATGCAGATTTCTTACATAGCATCAAAAACCATGAACCATAAAGAAAACTCTGATAAATTTCGTCAAAACTTGAAAGAAAAGTCGACTTTGAAATACTTTGAGGGATTTCCCTGGTGGTCCAGTGGCTAAGACTCTGCACTCATAATGCAGGGGGCCCCTGTTCGAGTCCTGGTCAGGGAAATAGATCCCACATGCTGCAACTAAAAAATCCTGTATGCTGCAATGAAGACTGAAGATCTCACATGCTGCAATGAAGACCTGTGTAGCCAAATAAATAAATAAATATTTTTTTAAAAAAAGAAATACTTTGAGATACTTAACAGGCAAGCCATAGAGTGGGAAAAAGTACTTTCAAAACATATATCCCTCAGATGCTTGATATCTAGAATATATCAATATAAAGCCCTCTTATTGTTGTTGTTTAGTTACTAAGTCATGATTGATTCTTTTGTTAACTCACAGACTATAGCCCTCCAGGCTCCTCTGACCATTAGATTTCCCAGGCAAGAATACTGGAGTAGGTTGCCATGCCTTCCTGACCCAGGGATTAAACCCACGTCTCCTGCATTTGCAGGCAGATTCTTTACCACTGAGGGACCAGTGAAACCCATAAAGCCCTCTTACAACTCAATAATAAATAAGCAAGCTAATTTGTTAAAGGAGTAAAAGGTTTAAATGGATACCCTACAAGAAAATAGATACTGAATGGCAAACATGCACATGAAAAGATACTCAGCATCATTAGTTGTAAGGGAAATGCAAAAGAAATCCACAGTGAAATATCAGTACATGAGGGCGGGATGATTTGAGAGAACAGCATTGAAATATGTTTATTACCATATGTAAGGGCTTCCCTGATAGTTCAGTTGGTAAAGAATCCACCTGCAATGTAGGAGACCTGGTTTGATTTTTGAGTCAGGAAGATCCACTGGAGAAGGAATAGGCTACCCACTCCAGTATTCTTGGGCTTCCCTTGTGGCTCAGCTGGTAAAGAATCTGCCTGCAATGTGGGAGACCTGGGTTCAATCCCTGGGTTGGGAAGATCCCCTGGAGAAGGGAAAGGGTACCCACCCCAGTAATCTGGCATGGAGAATTCCATGGACTGTATAGTCCAGGGGATCACAAAGAGTCGGACACAACCAAGCGACTTTTCACTTCAGATGGGCTGGGGAGGGAGGTGAGAGGGGGTTCAGGGTGGGGGGACACATGTACACTTGTGGCTGATTCGTGTCAATGTATGGTAAAAACCACCACAACAATGTAAAGTAATTAGCCTCCAATTAAAGCAAATAAATTTTTTAAAAATGAATCAAACTGCCAAGGGTTGCTATTAAATGTATGTCAGTAGGTCAAGCCTACATTCAAGACTGCAATTGTCCAAGGGAGTGAATACCAAGCAGCTGGGATCACTGGGTGCAGTCTTAAAGGCTGATTACCATAAGTGAATTGCTCAGTGATTAGTGACATATCTATACAATAGAAAACTACTTAGCAATAAGAACAAATTAAATGTTTACTTGCAACAACAAGCATGAATCTCAAAAATAATATGCTTATATGCACACCACTGTATTTAAAATGGGTAAGAAAACAAGGACCTACAGTATAGTACAGAGAATTCTGCTCAATATTATGTAACAACCTAAGTGGGAAAAGAATTTGGGAAAAAAATGCATGTGTATGTATAACTGAGTCACTTTGCTGTACACCAGAAACTAACATAACATTGTAAATCGTCAGTTCAGTTCAATCGCTCAGTCGTGTCTGACTCTTTGCGACCCCATGAATCGCAGCACGCCAGGCCTTCCTGTCCATCACCAACTCCTGGAGTTCACTCAGACCCACGTCCATCGAGTCAGTGATATCATCTAGCCATCTCATCCTCTGTCGTCCCCTTCTCCTCCAGCCCCCAATCCCTCCCAGCATCAGAGTCTTTTCCAATGAGTCAACTCTTTGCATGAGGTGGCCAAAGTACTGGAGTTTCAGCTTCAGCATCATTCCTTCCAAAGAAATCCCAAGGCTGATCTCCTTCAGAATGGACTGGTTGGATCTCCTTGCAGTCCAAGGGACTCTCAAGAGTCTTCTCCAACACCACAGTTCAAAAGCATCAATTCTTCAGTGCTCAGCTTTCTTCACAGTCCAACTCTCACATCCATACATGACCACAGGAAAAACCATAGCCTTGACTAGACGGACCTTTGTTGGCAAAGTAACGTCTCTGCTTTTGAATATGCTATCTAGGTTGGTCATAACTTTTCTTCCAAAGAGTAAGCGTCTTTTAATTTCATGGCTGCAATCACCATCTGCAGTGATTTTGGAGCCCAAAAAAATAAAGTCTGACACTGTTTCCACTGTTTCTCCATCCATTTCCCATGAAGTGATGGGACCAGATGCCATGATCTTTGTTTTCTGAATGTTGAGCTTTAAGCCAACCTTTTCACTCTCCTCTTTCACTTTCATCAAGAGGCTTTTTAGTTCAAATTTAAAAAGATTAACAAAACAACAAAAAATAATATGCTTAGCACAGGAGGCTAGATTTCATAGTGTATAATTCCATTTATGTGAAACAGAATAAGAAATCTATAATAGCAAAAACAAATGTAGAATGACAGAAAACAGATCAAGGGTGGACTGGGCATGAAGAGAAGGCATTGTCTGTAGAAAGGAACTTTCTGCTGTGATGGAAATATTCGGTATCTTGATTGTGGCAATAGCTACACGGAGGAATGAAAACTTTTAACAGGACTCATCAAAATGTGTTCTTATTAACTTTGTTTTTCATTGTATGTTAATTATGCATCAAACACAGGAAAACTCTGAAAGGTGGAAGTAGGGACTCCATAGGGACCCTGGGGCTTAAGGAAAGAACTGGCAGTGAACTCCCTGGGTGTTCTTTTCACCTCTCACATATCCCCAAAAGGGTACTGGAGGAGCCTGCAATCCAGAACCATCAACAAAGAAAAGCTCCAAGAAGAGCTGTTCCCCGTAGCCAAGGGACTAGGAAAAGGTGGCCTAACAGAGCAGGGCACCTTTTTGACAATAGTCACCTTCCTCCAAGTCTCTTCTGCAGTTTCAGCAGGGCTGGGTGGGGAGCTGGTCTTCAATCCCCGCTTCAACCTCCTCGTGAAAATAAGAGGGCAGGACTAATCTATCCTTAGCTTTTCTACCCACTGTCAGTAGCCAATTATTATTAGCTTTTAGCTTTTATTTTTAAACTAATATTTATTGGAATATGGTTGCTTTACAATGTTTTGTTAGTTTCTCATGTACAGTGAAAGGAATCAGCTGTACATATAAATGTTGCTGTTGTTTTGCAACCCCATGGACTGTAGCCTGCCTAGCTCCTCTGTCCATGGGATTTCCCAGGCAAGAATACTGGAGTGGGTTGCCATTTCCATCTCCAATACATATACATATAACTTTTCTGGATTTGGGTTTCCTTCCCATTTATGTTACCACAGAGCATTGAGTAGAGTTCCCTGTGCTATACAAGTAGGTTCTCATTAGTTACCTATTTTATACATAGTAGAGTACATATGTCAATCTCATTCTACCAATTCATCCCAACCCCTTCCCCTCTTGGTATCTGTATGTTTGTTCTCTATATCTGTGTCTTTATTTCTGCTTTGTAAATAAGTTCATCTGCATTAGTTTTCTAGATTTCACATATAAGTGATATATAATATTTGTTTTTCTCTTTCTGACTTGCTTCACTCTGTATGACAGTGTCCAGACCCATCCATGTTTCTTCAAATAGCACATTTCGTTCCTTTTTATGTCAACAGCCAATTCTGTATCTAGCAAATACAACCTTCAGGAGTGAAAGTAAAATAAAATATATTCTCAGATGAAGGAAATCTAAGAGAATTGGTTGCCAACAGACCTATCTTTAAAGAATGGCTAAAGGAAATTCATTAACCAGAAAGAAAATTATAACACAACAAGGATGGGTCTTTAGGAAAGAAGAGCAATAAAGTGAGTAAAAGTTAAGGTAAATAGAATACCATCTCCTCATGAATTTTTTAAGATCATGTTTCATCGTTAAAGCAAAAACTGTACCATCACGTGATGTGAGTTCAATGTGCACAGAGGAAATACTTAAGCTATTTCTATTTTAAAGTGGGAAGGTAGAGGAACCAAAATGGAAGCAAAATTTTTCTACTTGATGAAGTGATTGAAATGATGATACCAGTAAACTGGGATATGTACACATGTATATTGCATTGAAAACTATAAAATAAAACAATAAAATGAACTATATGAAGAGCTATATTCAAAAGCACTATAAATAAATAAAAATGGAATTTCTAAAAAATGCTCAGGTGTCCTACAAGAAAGCAAGAAAAGGAAAACAGAGGAATGAGAAACAGAAAACAAATAATAAAGCAGCAGACTTAAGCTTTAATATGACATAGTTACTTTAAATGTAAATGGTGTGGAATAACAATTAAAAGACAGAAATTAGCAGAGTAGATTTTTAAAAAACACCACCAAATTCTATGCTGTACACAAGAACCTCACTTCAAATTTTCATGTTGTTTTAAAGATTTATTCATTCTAAGCATAGTTTTATGCTTCTTACACACAACAAAATAAAATTACTTTATTTTATAATGAACATAAACAATAGGGAACTTGAAAGCAACCAAGCCTGGAACTGTGAAGGATCTTTTGCGCCATCTAGTTTAATGGCCTCATCATGGAAAACTTAGTTTAACAATATCCTAGACCAACAATGAATTTCTAGGTGATGCTAGTATACTTAAGATGGCAGTAGTCTCACTACTCCTCAAGTCTATCCATTCCCTAGGCTGACCAAGGACAATTGCAGCCCTTCGGTCTTAGACTGCAGCCTGCCAGGCTCCTCTGCCCATGGGATTTTCCAGGCAGTAGTACTGGAGTGGATTGCCATTTCCTTCTCCAGGGAATCTTCCCAACCCAGGGCTCGAACCCAGGTCTCCCGCATTGTAGACAGAGGCTTTATCCTCTGAGCCACCAGGGAAGTTCCAAACCATGCAATAGTACAGTGGTAATTTCATTCCTCTTAGGCCTGGTAAACTTTCAAGTATTTGAACATGCTGTCATATCTCCTTTTCAAGTCTTTGTTCTCTAAACCAGGTGTCCCCCACGTCCGGGATCTAATGCTTAATGATCTGAGGTGGAGCTGATGTGATAATAATAGGAATAAAGTGCACAATAAATGCAATGCATTTGAATCATCCTGAAACCACCCCCCAACACTCTTCCATGGAAAAATTGTCTTCCACAGAATCAGTCCCTGGTGCCAAAAAGGTTGGGGACTGCTGCTCTAAACTACAGATGTTTCTTTCATCCATTCATCACAAGCCATGGATCCAGCTCTTTTATCACCCACATTGCCTTCCTCTGGAAACACTCCAGAAGAATGCTTTTCTTAAAGTCATAAAACAAATCTTTAAGTATTTAAAAGAATTGAAAGTATACAGAGTTTAATTTCTGACCACAATGGGATCAAACTAGAAATTAATAACAGAAAGATAGCAAGAAAGTCTCCAAATGTGTTAAAAAAAAAACACACTTCTAATTAATTCTCCATAATTTCTACATGGTAACAACGAGCATGTGAAAATGTAATATAATTTATGATTGCTTCAAAGAAAATGAATACCTAAGAACATATTTATTAAACATGTACAGGATTTGAATGCAGAAAATTATACAAATTTTGGTGAAAGAAATCAAAGATCTAAATAAATAAAGAGATACACTCATGGGAAATGCCAGATGAGTCATAAGCTGGAATAAAAATTGCCAGAAGAAATATCAACAACCTCAGATATGCAGATGACACCACCCTAATGGCACAAAGCAATGAGGAACTAAAGAACCTCTTGATGAAGGTCAAAGAGGAGAGTGAAAAAGCTGGTTTAAAACTCAACATTCAGAGATAGCAGTGAGCTTGTGCGCTCACTCTGCCTTGAGCAGCCAGCTAGTTGGGTCGTCTGCAAACCAGGAAGCGAACCCCACCATGTCAGCTCCCTGATTTTGGACTCGAAGCCGCCACAACCGTGATGCTGAACAGGATCTTGGTCCCCCTCTGTCTGTAGATGAGGCAGCAAACACACTCATGACTCGTCTGGGTTTCCTCCTTGGGGAGAAAGTCACGGAAGTTCAGCCAGGTGACCAGTACAACATGGAAGTACAGGATGAAAATCAGACCTCAGCAATCACCCAGCGGATAAGTCCCTGTTCCACCTTGACTAGCAGCACTGCCTCTCCACCAGCCAGTAGCCCCTGTTCCACTCTCCCACCAGTCAGTACAAGTGCGACCACCAAGGACGGCAGCTATGGGGCTGTCACGAGTCCAACCTCTACCCTTGAAAGCAGAGATAGTGGAATCATTGCTACCTTGACAAGCTATTCTGAAAACATGGAACGCACAAAGTATGTTGGGGAAAGCAGTAAAGAATTAGGATCTGGAGGAAACCTAAAGCCTTGGCAGTCTCAAAAATCCAGCATGGATTCTTGTTTGTATCGAGTAGATGAAAACATGACGGCATCCACCTACAGTCTGAATAAGATACCAGAGAGGAATTTGGAAACTGTTTTATCACAATCAGTACAGTCTATTCCTCTTTATCTTATGCCACGGCCAAACTCAGTAGCAGTTCTAGGTATACATGTTTTGGACTTCCCCGATGGCCCAGTGGGTAAAGAATCTCCCTGCAGTGCAGGAGACGCAGGTTCAATCCCTGGGTCGGGAGATACCCTGGAGGAGGAAATGACAACCCACCCTAGTATTCTTGCCTGAAAAGTCCCATGGAGAGAGGAGCCTGGCAGGCAACAGTCCATAAGGGTCACACAGAGTCAGACATGACTGAGCAACTAAGCATACAAAGCAAATACGTGTTTTCCTTTGCTTTCTGACATGTACATAGAAGTGGTTCCCCAAAGTGGTGGAAGATCAAATGCTCAAATCTCCTTGGTGAACAGGAATAATTGAGGATTTCAAATATGAGATGACCTTGAAATAGGGGGAAATGTTAGTATATTATACTTACTAAGTTGTTCTAAGCATATGAATGAGTTGGGGGTGATGAATGCCAGTAATAAAATACTTTTTTTCAAACCCAACTTTTAAATTTCCCTTCTTTTTTAAACTTTATCTCAGTATGACTGATGTAATTATTTATTTTAGAGGTGAATTAATGATGAATAATGATATGAAAATATCATTTGCATCACTTAAAACCTAGGGGATTAATTGTTTGATCGGTCCTTGCTGTGTTNAAAAAAAAAAAAAAAAAAAAAACTCAACATTCAAAAACCCAAGATCATGGCATCTGGTCCCATCATTTCATGGCAAATAAATGGGGAAAAAAATTGCAACAATGACAGATTTTATTTTATTGGGTTCCAAAATCACTGCGAACAGTGACTGCAGACACAAAATTAAAAGATGCTTGCTCCTTGGAAGAAAAGCTGTTGACAAACCTAAGCAACACACTAAAAAGCAGAGGCATTGCTTTGCTGACAGAGGTCCATATAGTCAAAGCTGTGGTTTTTCAGTAGTCATGTATGGATGTGAGAGTTGGACCATAAAAAGGCTGAGAGCCAAAGAACTGATGCTTTCAAACTGTGATTCTGGAGAAGACTCTTGAAAGTCCCTTGAACTGCAGGAATATCAAACAGTCAATCCTAAAGGAAATCAATCCTGAATATTCACTGGAAGGACTGATGCTGAAGCTGAAACTCCAATACTTTGGCTACCTGATGCGAAGAGCTGACTTATTTGGAAAAGACCCTGATACTTGAAAAGATTTAAGGCAGGAAGAGAAGGGGATGACAGAGGATGAGATGTTTGGATGGCACCACCGACGCAATGGACTTGAGTTTGAGAAAACTGTGGGAGATGGTGAAGGACAGGGAACCTGGCCTGCTGCAGTTCATGGAGTTGCAAAGAGTTGGACATGACTTAGTGTCTGAACAGCAACAATAACAACTGTGTTCATGGACTGGAATATTAAATATATAAATGATGTCGATTCTCACCCAAACTGATCTGTAAATTTAACACTTTCTAGCAAGCGTTTTGTACTCATAGACAAGTTTATCCTAAAATTTGTACAGATGAGCACCAGCCCTAGAATAGCTAAATAAATGTTGAAGAAGAAAAATAAAGTATGAGGAATCACTCTAACCAATAGTAGCATATACTCTATAGCTACAGTAATCAAAATAGTGTGATATTGGAGAGAGGATGGATAGACACACAGACCAAAGCAACAGAAGAGAGAACATCAAAACAGACCCACAGAAATATGGTCCACTGGTTTTTGACAAAGATGAAAGAAAAAAAATTCAAGGGAGGAAGGATAGCCTTTTAAACAAATTGTGCTCTACCAATTGGGCATTTTTAGTCAAAAATTGAATCTGGATTTAAACCTCCAAACCCTACATAAATATTAACTCAAAATGGATCACAGACTTAAACGTGAAATAAAACTTTTTTTTAAATTTTATTTTTACTTTATTTTACTTTACAATACCGTATTGGTTTTGCTATACATTGACATGAGTCCACCACGGGTGTATATGAGCTCCCAATCCTGAATCCCCCTCCCAACTCCCACCCCACTTTAAAAAATTTAAAAGAAAACATAGGAGAATATCTTTGAGACCTAAGGCCCAGTAAAAAGTTCTGACGTATAGTACCAGAGCCATGATCCATAAATAAATTGGACCTCATCAAATTAAAAATTTTGCTGTGAGAAAGCCCTTGTTAACAGAATGAAAATACAAGCTACAGACTGGGCGGAAAAATATTTGCAAACCATCTATCCAACAAAAGAGTCATATCTAGAATATATTATATAGAACTCACAAAACTTAATAATAAAAACAAGCAGTTCAATTAGAACATGACAAGACATTTAGCTAAAGAGAATATATGGGGTTTCCCAGGTGGCGCTAGTGGTAAAGAACCCACTTGCCAATGCTGGAGACATAAGAGATGCCGGTTTGATCCATGAGTAGGGAAGATTCCCTGGAGGAGGGCATGGCAACCCACTCCAGTATTCTTGCCAGGAAAATCCCATGGACAGAGGACCCTGGCAGGCTACAGTCCATAGGGTCGTAAAGAGTCAGAGACAACTGAAGCAACTTAGCACACGTGCACAAAGACAATATACAGATAGAAAATAAGAAAGATTTTCACCATTATTAGCCATAAGGGAAATATTGGGTTGGCCAAGAAGTTTCAATTAACTTTTTGGCTAACCCCAATATAAATTAAATCCACAATAAGACATCACAATACACCTATCAGAATGGCTAAAATTTTTAAAAATAGTGATAACATCAAAGGCTGACAAGGATGTAGAGAAACAATATATTCAGAAATTGCTGACTGAGAGTGTAAAATGTTACAGCCACACTGGAAATTTTAACTGAGTCTTATGAAACTAAACACGCACTTACCATACAGCTTAGAAATTGTACTCTTGGACATTTATCCCAGATAAATTTTGTTCACACAATAATCAGTGAACAAATATTCACAGCAGCTTTATCCCCGATAATTCCAAATTGGAAACCCTGGTGTCCTTCTTGAGTAGGAGATATACAAATTGTTGTGCAACCATGCCAAGGAATGCTAACTTAGCAATAAAAGCAGTGAACTATTGACAAATGACATTTCCAGCAAATTGGATGACTCTCCAAAGAAGAATGAAAAAAAAAAATCCCAGATTGAGTGAAAAAGCCATTCTCCAAAGTAAAAAAAAAAAAAAACCAATCCCAAAAAGTTACATCCTATAAGATTCCATTTTTACAACATTTTCAAAAAGACTAAATTATAGAAATAGACAGCAGATTAGTGGTTGTGAAGCATTAAGAAAGGCGAACAGGAGAGAAGTGGGTGTGGTCAAAAAAACAGGGCATGAGGGATCCTTATAATTATGAAACTGTTCTGTATCTTGACTGTGATGGTGGATGCATGAATCCACATATGTGATAAAATTGCATAGAGCAATTCATACACACACACACAAATGAAAAAGTAAATTGGGAAAATCTGAACAAGATAGGTAGGTTGTGTCAATATCCTGATTTTGATATTGCACCATATTGCAGTTTTGAAAGATGTGGAAAACTGTGGAAAATTGGGTAAAATGTACGCCAGATCTATTTTTTTCTTGCAACTGTATGTAAATCTACAGTTATCTCTAAATAAAAATTTTCATTAAAAATTCAATTGCAGGGACTTCCCTGGTGGTCCAGTAGCTAAGACTCTGATCTCCCAGTGCAGGGGGCTCAGGTTCTGTCCCTGGGCAGGCAATTAGATCCCACATGCCACAACGAGGATGGAAGCTCCTGTGTGCCATAACTAAGACCTCGGTGCAGCCAAATAAATAAATTTTAAAAATCAATTGCATTCTGTATATAAAAAGTGAACATGTGGAAACCAAAATTAAACACACAGTACCATTTACAGCCACTCTAAAGGAAATGAAATAGATGAAACTCTAACAAAATATGTATAGGGTTGCTGAGTAAGCACAAAGAGGTGGCCCAAATCAGTTCTTTTATGGTGTTGGAATATTTTTTATTTTGATCACAGTGGTGGTTGCATGAATACCGACATGGGATAAAATTGCTAGAGCGATACAGGCACACATACACACAAATTAATGCAGGTTAGAAAAATGGAGAAATCTGAATTGGGCCTATAGTCTAGTCAAGAGTAATATACCAGTGTCAGTTTCCTAGTTTTAATATTATACTGCATCTATAGAAAATGTCACCATTGGGGAACATGGGTAAAAGGAACAAGGTCCTTTTTGTGCTATTTGTGCAACTTCCCTGAGTCTATAATTATTTCAAAATAAAATGCTAAAAATAAATGAGATGTGGCCAAGGAGAGGTTTCAGAAATGATTGGAGGGAACAGGTTCTGCACATGAATGAGGCAGGATCCAGTCTAGGAAAAAAAAAAGATTTCTATGTAGCTTAAGTTTATATTCATATGGCCCCTTCTTTTTCAAATATTTTTGTTGTATTATACAAGTAATAGTTACAGATACACAAATGGATATACATACATATACACGAAAAACAAAAAGTATGTCTTTCTTCTCACTTCCTTAACCAGAGTAAATGATGTTCAATAATGTGACATTTATCTACCCTGATTTTTTTATGCATTCATATTCATGCATGGTTGTATTGTTGTGATCCAATAACCTGCTGCTGCTGCTGCTAAGTTGCTTCAGCCGTGTCCAACTCTGTGCGACCCCGTGCGACCCCATAGACGGCAGCCCACCAGGCTCCCCCATTCCTGGGATTCTCCTGGCAAGAACACTGGAGTGGGTTGCCATTTCCTTCTCCAATGCATGAAAGTGAAAAGTGAAAATGAAGTCGCTCAGTCGTGTCCGACTCCCAGCGACCCCATGGACTGCAGCCCACCAGGCTCCTCCGTCCACGGGATTTTTCAGGTAAGAGTACTGGAGTGGGGTGCCATTGCCTTCTCCAGATCCAATAACCTAGTGCCTCTCAAACTCTCTCTTCTCCCCTGATCATGTAGCTAGGACAACTGTCCAATCGGTGTATATGAATCTGCTGGATTTCTTAAACATTTATACAGATGTCACAGAGATATTCATTATGACTGTGAACAGGCATTCTGAGAGGAATTAGTAAGGTATTAACTTAGGCCAGCCCTCCTTGTGAAAACTGGGATGAAATCTTCATGAATCAACTTTTGCAGACCACTTTTTAAAAGTCCTGACTACAATGAAGCAAGCACATTTCAATAATTCTGAAAATGTCATGGAGTTTGAATTGGATTTGGTTTAGAAAAAGATTAGATGAAACGACGAAAGGGTTTTAAAACCCAACAGCAGGTAAAAAGCAATGAATGAGGGCAAATGTATACCTGAGAAGACCTTGCGCAGCATCCAGGGCAAGGACAGATTTTAAGAGGAGTGCAAAGAAATCACTATGGGATGAAAGGTAAGGACAATGGGGTAAAGGAGCATTCACGAAATACACATGAACGGGGGGAAAATGAGCATGTAGGTTTGGTGAAACTCCGCAGTGCAGTTACCAGAAAAAAACATGAATTAAAAGTACAGTGGCTAGCTGGCCAGATTTTCTGCAGAGACAGTGAGGGAAAGGGGATGGTGTAAACGGGTAAAGAGCTCCGGGTGGGCCTTCCTTGCAGAATAGTGCATTCTGCAAAAGGATCCCAGGAGGGCTGCTGCTGCTGCTGCTGCTAAGTCGCTTCAGTCGTGTCCGACTCTGTGCGACCCCATAGACGGCAGCCCACCAGGCTCCCCCGTCCCTGGGATTCTCCAGGCAAGAGCACTGGAGTGGGTTGCCATTTCCTTCTCCAATGCATGAAAGGGAAAACTGAAAGTGAAGTCGCTCAGTCATGTCCGACTCTTCGCGACCCCATGGACTGCAGCCTACCAGGCTCCTCCATCCATGGGATTCTCCAGACAAGAGTACTGGAGTAGGGTGCCATTGCCTTCTCCCCCTGGAGGGCAGCACCTTCCAAAGAAAGCAAGCATTCAGGCCCTCCGGCTCTCTTGGGAGTCCCGGAGGAGGCGGGGCTTCTTGGAGGGGCGGGCACTGGGGGTGAGGCTGAGTCGTTGGCAGCAGCTCTGTGGTACCCGACAAGGGGCAGGGCCATGCTAGGGGCGGAGCTGCGCAGGCGGTCGCCAATGTGCATGCAGGCGAGGGGGCGGAGCTGTCCCTGGGCAGCTCAGGTGGGGCCTTGGCTGTGGCGGAGGAGTCATCGGGAGCCCAGCCCTTGAGGGGAGATTGAAGGCGCGGCGCGGCGGGACAGGGCGGAGTGGGACGCGACTGCTGTTGGCCAGCGGCTCCAGGCCTCGCGTCCACCTGCCCGCCAGCTCGTGCTGAGGTTGATCCGCGGGGCCCGCGCCGGCCCGGGCCCATGGCGGCGTCGGGGGCTCTGTCTGCAGCGGTGGCAGCAGCGGCCCTGTCGGGCGTGGCAGTGCGGCTGGCGCGCTCAGCCGCGATCCGCGGCTCGTACGGCGCCTTCTGCAAGGGGCTCACGCGCACGTTGATCACCTTCTTCGACCTGGCCTGGCGTCTGCGCATGAACTTCCCCTATTTCTACATCGTGGCCTCGGTGATGCTCAACGTGCGCCTGCAGGTGAGGATCGAGTGAACGCCCACTACCACCTCCGCCTGGCCGCGACGGCAGGGGCATCAACATGAAGGATCACGGGGCCGGGGGCCGCCGGGACGCTCCAGGGGACGAGGAAGTGGCGGATCAGGCCTCCAGGCCCTAGACCACCGCGGAGAACGCAGCCACCGAGCCCCGGCTCTGGCCAACCACTTTGCGGCCGGTGAGGAACTGCACTGAAACTCTCAACACGGGCCCTTTCCATCGAACTCGAGAAAATTATCTGAATGCAGCCGATCTGTTGCCTCACTTTGGCCGAAAGGGGGAGCAGAAGGAAGAAATTCTTCAATAAGAACATGAATGACTGACCCTGACTGAAAAGGTAGGAGGCCAGAGGTTGGACTTGCGGGCTGGAGGGAGGCGGTTGCCATGGCATCTAGATATCCAGCCCCTGGGCGGCTGGGAGGAGGAAGGGACCTGTGAAAGCCAGCTTGGAAAGCTGCCGAGCTGAGAGCGGGCAAGGCAGGGTGCACGCAGGCCCTCTGGATTCCCTTGTCATATTTCCAACTTGGGGATGAGAGGCGGCTTCCTGGGCATCTCCGAGGGTCAGCCCATCACCTCGGCCCACAGCCCCGGTAGTGTCACCTGAACACGGGGGAATAGAGGGAGATGGCCCTGGAGAGGCCCGGAGAAAGCCCTAGAAGAGAGCGGATGCTGGCCCCCTTGTCCTCCACCCCTCGAGAGGCAGCCTGGATGGATGGTTGTGTTCTTGGCCCAAGCCCAGCTCTGTCTCTTTCTCAGCCCTTCACAAGACTTCCTCCTGGCGGGTCTCTGGGACTGCTCTCTGCCTGCTCCTGCTGTCTCTGTTGCTCCCCTCCCCTCTCTAAAGCTTTGCATCAGGGGACAGGGAAGAGTGGGAAAGACGTGTTCCTCCCAGCCCTGCCCCGTCTCAGCCACGCTCCCTCCACCTCCTACCAGTGCCCTCCTGGTGCCACAGAATGTGCTGCTCCAGTCCTGGACAGCCTCCAGCAGCCCCTGTGTCCCAAAGGATTTGGGAAAGTGGGGGTCTCCTTGAGTGGAGTGCAGCTGTCAGGCCGGCGTGGGAGAGCAGATGGAGAAGAGGCTTGTAGGGTAGGCGACAGCTGGGGAGACGGGGACGTCTCTGGGTGAGGAGGCAACTCTCAGGTCCCCATGTTTTTCTTGCAGGAACTGGTGTTCTAGAAGGTGAACCGCCCCTTCTGTGGTCTTGTCGAGAGAGTCAAATCCCTGCCTGGGGCACCCTTGACCCTAGAGCTGCCTGGGGAGCACCCGAGAGAAGGGCCTGACCCCCCGAGGAGAGGAAGGGCTTTCCAGGCAGAGAGCCCGAGGGGTGGAGTGACCTAGTGGTCCGGTTCTGGCATGGGGAAGGAAGCACAGAGCTACAGACACTCTGGCGGAGCTCTGTTCTCCCTGCCTGCCGGGCTCTGGGAAGGGAGACATTTGCCCTTGTCACATAGATCGGAAGTGGGGGAGCTGAACCTGCCTCCAGGCCTGCGTTCCCCACCTGCCCCCCAGTCCCTGGGAGACCTGGCACAGTGGGATGGGGGAAGGGAGCACAGGCTCCCAAGGGACCTAGAGAGAAAGGCCCATGGCAGGGAAGGTGGGGTCAAGTCACAGGGAAGAACTGGGGGACAGTCTGAGCTGAGGTGGTCACAGGAGAGATGAGTCCCAGAACCCCCTGGGGAGCAACGTCCTTACACAGTCAGGCCTCCCCACCCCAACCCAAGCCCCACCCAAGGCTTAACCAAGGGTTCCTTGGTGTTGAGTGGCCCAGGCCTCTCAGTTTGGGTGGGGGTGTTGACTGGCTCCTGGGGCCGAGTGTGATAGGAGGGAAGGGATACATGTGGGTGGGGTGGAGCTGAGACCCACGCATGACCCCCTGTCTCTGTCTCCAGGCTGCCTCTCCTGCTAGGATCACACAGGAGCATCTGCTCTGGACGGGCCTGCAGCGGCCCTGGCTGTGCTGCTGACTGGTGCACCAGGAGCGGCACTGAGGGGAGCCGGGAGAGGCCCTGGCCCTCACCCCCATCTCAGATCCACATCTGCCCCCTCACTGATTGCTCGCGGTCCTGGTCCTCAGTTCCTGGGACTAAGAACCACAGCAGCCTGGTTGCCCCTGGGACAGAGGGGCTGAGCCTCACACCATGTGCCCTTCTCAGCCACCCAGGTCCTGGCTGAAGATCTCTGCCTGCCTCACCCCGAGGCCTGAGGCTGCACCCGGGCTACCACATGCCCCCCGCAGATTCCCACAGACCGAAGGGCGCTGATGGCTTCCTCCCTTGTGCCAAGTTGCCTGGAAACCCCTGGTCCTGGTGGCCCCTCCTCCACCCCAACTGTGTTCCTCCAGGACCATTTCTGGGAGACTGCCAGCCTTTGGACTGCATCCCTGGAGTTCTGAGAGACTGTGACATGGGGCTGCAGGGGTGGAGAGGAGCGGAGGACCAGGGGCCTCCTTGGGGCTGATGCACAAATGTGTGCACTTTTCAAGTTCGGGTCTCACCCTTTGGGTGACTGGATCCCCAGCCACAGCCTCTTCCTGGGCCAGCCTGAGAGGACCTGGGGAGGGCACTAGGGAGGATCTTTACTTAATATGTGCATGCCTGTGTGTGAATGTGTGTGTGAGTGTGCATGTTGAGTGCATGTGTGTGTGTGTGATGTGTGTGGGGATGTACATGCGAGTATGTATGCACATGCATGAGGGCTTGAGTGTGTGAGCATGGGGATGTGTATGTGGGTGTGTGAGTGTGGATGAGTGTATGGGTATGAGTGCAGATGCATGAGTGCACTGATGTCTGTGTGTGAATGTGCGGGTGTGAGAGTGTGTGTGCGGGTGTGAATACACGTGTCAGTGTGCATGTGTGAATGCGTGTGTGAGGGCACTTGTGTGTGAGTGCTTATGCACACATGAGTGGCTGTGCGTTGCAGAAGGTGCAGAGCTGTTTAGTGGGTGTGCTCTGGGGGACAGGCATCCTGTCCTCCCCAGGCTCCCAGCTCTGTTGGAGCTGCCTGGGCCCTGGGAGGCTGCTTCCCAAAGTGGAGAAAGTATGTTGGAGATTCAGGGGCCCCGGGCTCAGAGACTTTTCGTCACCTGCAGAGAATCCCCTCTCCCCATGGGGCTCTGGCTGGGGCTTTCCGCCCCCAGAGATATTGGCCATGGGAGGGGCGGGGACATGTCTTCAGCACGTGCTCCTGCCACTGCTTTTCTTACCGTTTTGATCTTGAGTAGTTTGCTGCTTCTGCTCTCCCACCTCTTCCTCATCTCCTCACTGGGCCCCTGCTGCTCTCTATGCACTTTATTTATTTGCAGTCTCATTTTCAGGCAGTGGAGGTTCTATGCTGTCACCGATTTGAATAAGACAGCTTTCCCTTTTCTGTGTGTGATGAACTCTGCACCAGTCAGCGCAATCTGGTCAGAAAAATGTTCTTGTTTCCAGTGTTGTCAAATCTTGTGTCTATCTAATTTAATAAAAAAAAATTATTTGAGTTCAATAAAAAAAAAAAAAAACCAGAGGCCTCTTGTTTCTGGTGTGGTGCCCCCTTGGAGGAGAGGGGCTGTTGGTGAGCTCATCCCACTCTGGTAACCAGAAGCTGGGGGAGGGGAGCATCCTGAGGGCTATAATTGGGTGGGGTCATGGCAGGAAACCAATGAATGTTATACTTCATATTAATAGAACAAAGGGGTAATACATAATCATTCCAAAAGATTTAAAAAATGGATTCGGTGAAATTCAATACCCATTCATGATTTTAAAATCTTTTAAGAACATTGGAATTGTTAGGAACTCATTCTCCTGGCAAATAGTCTATAAAAAACCTCATAATTATGCACAAATATTAAATGCATAATATTTAATGGTGAAAGAATGTTCCTAATATTGGGAACAATGCATGGTGTCTACTATTGCCATTTCTATTCATCACTGTACTGGCTGTCTCTTATACACATCTAGATGTGTATAAGAGACAGCCAGTCAGTACAAGTGCGACCACCAAGGA
>SJYT01009544.1:35659-54287 GCA_006410635.1 Cephalophus harveyi
TGTACTGGAATCTTGAGCAAATGGAATAAGCCCCCTACCCTGACAAAATAAATCCATCCTAGTTGGAAAGGAAGAAATAAAGCCTTTTTTACTCACAGATCATCCTGTACGGAGAAAATATCAAGTAAAGCACAGACACAAAAAAGCTACTAGACCCATAAACAAATTTAGCAAGGCCAGCAGGACACAATATCAACATCAAAATATTGATTATACTTGTACATAGTAGCACCAGAAATTCCAAAGATGAAATTAAGAAAGCAACTGGATACACAATAGCCTTCAAAAGAATAAAACATTAGGGATAAATCCCATAAAATATGAATAAGACCTGCAAACTAAAAATTACTAAAATTATAGCTGAGAAAATTTAAACTTAATAAAGATAGTTCATGGATTGGGAGACTCAATATGGCAACCTTCCCCAAGTTTATCTGTGGATTGAGCTCAGTATCTATCAAAATCTCAGCCGAATTTCCTGTAGAAATTGACAAGCTGATCTTAAAATGTGTGCAGTATATACATTTATATCACCTTAAATAACCAAAACATTTTGAAAAAGGAAAACAGAGTTGAAGGATTTATCATACCTATTCCAGAAGTCATAAAGCCACAGTAATCAAAACAGTATGAATCTTGCACAAAGATAGTCATGTAGATCAGTGGAACAGATTGAGAAAGTATGAACAAATCCTTAAATTTATGATGAAATGGGTCTTCTATTATGGCAAAATACACATAACAAATGTTGCCATTTTAACCATTTTAAAGGATAGAATTCAGTAGCATGAAGTACATCCCCAATATGTAACCATCACCATTATCTAATTCTAGAATATTTCCATCACCACAGATGAGAACACCATGTGCATTAGGTGTCAGTCTTCATTACCTCCCTACCCTACTCCTTGGCAAATACAAATATGCTTTCTGTCTCTATATGCTTTTTATGGGTATTTCATACAAATGGAATCATATGATATGTAACCTTTTATGCCTGGCTTCTTTAACTTAGCATAATATTTTGTAGTTCATTCACATTATTGTATGTATCATTCACATTATCTGTAGTTCATTCACATTATTGTATGTTCCTTTTAATGGCTGAATAATATTCCATTTTATGGATATATGACATTTTATTTATCCATTCATATGTTCGTGGAAATTTGTGTTGTTTCTACTTTTTGCCATTGTGAATAGGGTTACTATGGACATTCAAGTACAAGTTTTGTTTGAACACCTGATTTCAATTTGGGGGGTCCACAACTAGGAGCAGAATTGCTGGATCACATGTTAATTCTATGTTTAGCTAATTGAAGAACTCACCAAACTGTTTTACATAGAGGCTGTACCATTTACAGTCCCACTTAGTAATGTATGATGAACCACACTCTCTCCAACAGTTGTTATTTTTCCTTTCTAATTTATGGTTATCCTAGTATATGTGAAGCAGTAATTTTCATTTGCACTTCCCTAAGGCTAATGATGTGAAATTGGACTTCCTGGTGGCTCAGACAGTAAAGAATCTGCCTACAATGCAGGAGACCAGGGTTTGATCCCTGGGTTGGGAAGATTCTCTGGAGAAAGTAATGGCTACCCACTCCAGTATTCTTGCCTGGAGAATTTCATGGACAGAGGAGCCTGGTGGGCTACAGTCCCTGGAATTGCAAAGAGTCTGACATGACTGAGCAACTAACACTTTCAACTTTTAATGATGTGGAGCATCTGCTCATTTGTTTGGCAGCCATTTATGTTTTCTTTGCAGAAATATTAGTACTTTTGGATAAATTTGACAAATTGTCTGGAAGACCTGTACACTGAAAATTACAGAAGGAATTAAATAATACAAACATAAGTAAATTGACTGATATATCATGCTCACAGATTTGAACACTCAATATTGCTGGATGTGAGCTCTAGAAAACTGACCTATAGATTCAATGCATTCCCAATGAAGCAACAGTAGGACTTTTAAAATAAATTGACAAAGTGATTCCACCTTTCCATAGTAATACAAAAGGCTAAGGAGAGCCAAAATTTTTGAAAAAGAACAAAGATGCAGGATTTATACTACTTCATTTCAAAACTTGGTATAGATCAACAATAATCCAGTGTGATCTTGGTATAAAGATAGATTTACAGATCAATGGAACAGAACAGAGAGTTCACAATATACTCAAAACTATATGGACAATTGCCTTTTTAAAATTAATTTATTTATTTTAATTGGAGGCTAATTACTTTACGAGGTGGATGAAACTGGAGCCTATTATACAGAGTGAAGTAAGTCAGAAAGACGATTGCCTTTTGACTGAGATGTAAATGCAGTACAACAGAGAAAAATAACATTTTCGGCCAAATACTGGAAACATTGGAAAAGCACATCTTTAAAAACAAAAAAACTCACATAACATACAAAAATTAACTAGATATAATGACATGCATATGAGACAAAACCAAAATACATGCCACCTGCAAAGTACTGCAGTACTGAGCACTACTCCCTGGAAGCTTGAGGGCCGAGAGGTTGACGAAAGTGAACTGCGTTTTGCAAACAAACAAAGGAAGATTCATAATGATGTACCCAAAGCTACACAACTAGTGGGTGGGAGATCCAAGGTAGCAGCCAGGTTTCCTGACTTTCGGCTCAGGCTTTTCTGCACTATTCTGGTCAGTTGCACCCTGTGGCAGATTGCCCTCTCATCACAGAGGACAAGTTCATGCCTTGTTTCTGGGACAAAGCCCCTGTCATATGTCCTTGCATCTAAATCCATGACTTGTGGGACTTCCCTGGAGGTCCAGCAGTTAAGATTTCACCCTCGGGGGCTCCCCTGGTGGCTCACTGGTTGAGAATCAGCCTGCATGAAACGTGGCTTGGATCCCTGGTCTGGGAAGATTCCACTTTGCACGGAGCAATGAAGCTGGGCTCCACAACTATGGAAGCCCTGGTGCCCTAGGTCTTGTGCTCTGAAACAAGAGAATTCAGGGCAATGAGAAGTCTGAACACTGCAAAAAAGAGTATCCCTGGCTCACCGCAACTAGAGAAAAGCCCACCACAGCAACAAAGACCCAGCTGCTGCTGCTGCTGCTAAGTCGCTTCAGTCGTGTCCCACTCTGTGCGACCCCATAGACGGCAGCCCATCAGGCTCCCCCGTCCCTGGGATTCTCCAGGCAAGAACACTAGAGTGGGTTGCCATTTCCTACTCCAATGCATGAAAGTGAAAAGTGAAAGTGAAGTCGCTCAGTCGTGTCCGACTCTTAGCGACCCCATGGACTGCAGCCCACCAGGCTCCTCCATCCATGGGATTCTCCAGGCAAGAATACTGGAGTGGGGTTCCATTGCCTTCTCCAAAGACCCAGCACAGCCAAAGTAAATATATAAATAAAAAATTATAAAGAACCTATGAACTGATTATGTGCTTCCAATATCTATGTTAGTAGAGCATCGCCATCTGCTGGTTGATTCCTTGAACTATATCAGAAAGCCGTTGGGGTGTTGTGTTGCTAAAGGCTTCACCACAGATACAGTCACTGCTGCACAGCCAGTTTTGATAAGGTCAAGAGAAGAAAGAGAAGATAGCTCTTGGGGCACAGGAAGGGAATGGGGGTGGTGGTGGATGTCAACGTGAGGCTATAGAATCTTGTATAACTCGAAAATATATTTGAGCAGCGTCTTGGGCTTCCCTGGTGGCTCAGAGGTTAAAGCGCTTGCCTCCAATGCGGGAGACCCGGGTTCGATCCCTGGGTCGGGAAGATCCCCTGGAGAAGGAAGTGGTAACCCACTGCAGTATTCTTGCCTGGAGAATCCCATGGACGGAGAAGCCTGGTAGGCTACAGTCCATGGGGTCGCAAAGAGTCGGACACGATTGAGCGACTTCACTTCACTTCACTTCTACTGGTGGATTCCTTGAACTGCATCAGAAAGGTCCAGGGGAGACGTGTTCCCAAGGCCTCAACAACAGGGACAGTCACCTGAGAAGAGTCAGTTTTGATAAGGGCAAGAGGAGAAAGAGAAGTGAGGTCTTGGGGCACAGCATAGGAGTGGGAGGAGCGGATGTCAACGTGAGGCCGTAGAGCCTAGCATAACTCGATAACCTGGTGCAGCAACGCCATCTGCTGGTAGATCTCATGAACTACATCAGAAAGCCCTGGGGATGTGTTGGCCATTCATTTTACATCAATCAATGAACACTGACCAAGGGGAACACTGACCACGTGGAAGCAGTCTATCCTCCAGGATCAATCTTTGTTAGCTTGATTCATAGCTGATCAGACGAGCTCCAGTCTCAGGACCTCAAACGGCAAGGCACTGGCTGAAGCTTGCAAGAGCATGATGACTAAAGTTCTGCCTCTGACCTTTCATCCACACCAGCAGTGAGAGCCCTTAAGCCACTTCTGTAGTGTATGCTTGCTCGTTACTCAAAGTGTGGTCCAGGGACCAGCAGCATTAGCATTACCTGGGAATTTCTGACTCTGAGGCCTCCATCAGAGGCCTATTGAACCAGGACTTGCACTTTCATAATATGCCTGGTGATTCCAGTGCACATTAAAGTTTGAGAAGCACTACTCCCTGGTAGCTTAAGGGCCAAGAGGTTAACATAAGTGAACTGTATTTTAAATGAGTTTAAAAAGACTCACAATGATGTACAAAAGCCACAGAACTAGGGGGTGGGAGATTCAAGGTTAGCAGCCAGATTGCTTGATTTTCAGCTCAGGCATTTCTTCATGATTCTGGTCAGTTGCACCCTGTTCATGTTTTGCTTCTTGGACCAAGCTCCCATCATATGTCTTTGCCTCTAAATCTATGACCTGGGGGAACTTCCATGGTGGTCCAGTAGTTAAGATTCCTTCACCTTCCAGGCCTTTCCTTGGTGTCCAGTGGTTAAGATTCCACCTGCCAGTTCAGGGGACAGAGGTTCAATTTCTGGTCCAAGAAGACCCCACATGCCAAGGGCGCCACAACTATTGAAGACATCACACCCTAGGGCCTGTGCTAGGAAACAAGTCACAGCAATGAGAAGCTCATGAAATTGAACCAAGAGAAGCCCTAGATCACTGCAACTAGATAAAAGCCCGCTGAAGCAAGGATGACCCATCACAGTCAAATAAATACATAAATAAAAAATTAAAAGGAACCTATTAACTGATTATGTGCTTCCAATTTCTATGCTAGTGGAGAAGAACCATCTGCTGGTGGATTCCCTGAATTACATCAGAAGTCCCTTGGAGTGTTGTGTTGCTAAGGTCTTCAGACACAGAGACAGTCACCCTTGCACAATTTTGATATGGACAAAAGAAGAAAGAGAAGAGAGGTCTTGAGGCACAGGAAGGCAGTGGGAGTAGATATCATTGTGAGACTGTGGAACTAAGTAGAACTCGAAGAGCTAGTGAATCAGTGCCTTCTGATGGTGTATTCCTTGAATTACATCTGAAAGCCATGGAGGTGTTGTGTCAACAAGGCTTTCAGCAAGAGTCACTCCTGCACAGTCACTTTTGATAAGGGCAAGAGAAGAAAGAAAAGACAGGTCTCAGGGCACAGGAAGGGAGTGGGAGAGTAAATGTCAATGTGAGGCTGTAAAGCCATGTAGAATTCAGAAAATGTAGTGGAGCAGCACCATCTGCTCGTGGATTTGTTGAACTAAATCAGAAAAGCCTGCGGGTATTGTGTTGCCAAGGCCTTCAATCACAGGGACAGTTCCTCCTGCACACCCAGTTTTCAGAAGAGCAAGATAAGAAGGAGAAGAGAGGTCTTGGGGTACAGGAAGTAGGGGGAGTATATGTCAATGTGAGACTATAGATACTTATATAACTGGAAAACCTAGTGGGGCAGTGCCATCTGCATGTGGAATTCTTGAAGGACATCATAAACCCTTGTGGGTGTTGTGTGTCCATGACCTTCAGGTACAGGAACAGTCATCCAGCACAGACAGTTTTGATATGGGCAAGATATAGAGAAGAGGGGTGGTCTCAAGATGGTGGAGGAAAAGGATAGGGAGACCACTTTCTCACCCACAAATTCATCAAAAGATCATTTGAATGTTGAGCAACTTCCACAAAATAATTTCTGAACACTGGCAGAGGACACCAGGCACCCAGAAAAGCAGCCCAATCTATTTAAAAGGAGGTAGGACAAAATATAAAAGATGAAAACGGACAAAAGATTTAGGGACAGAGACCCATCCTGGAAAGGGAGTCGTGAAGGAGAAGTTTCCACATTGTAGAAAACCCTTTCATAGGGATGTCTGTGGGGAGTTTTGGGATCTCAGAAGGCAACATCACAGGACGGAGGGGATACCCTACAGAATATGCACCTAACCACAACTACAAGCAGAGATGGAGAAGTGGCACAGACACTCGCTTCCGCCACCAGCAAGTGGGGGCTGGGCTGGGAGGTACAGGCTGCATCATCGGTCCTTACAGTAAGGACCGGGCCTGAATGCCCTGAGGACAATCTGAGGAAACCAATGTGAGATAGCAACCTAAACCATGGGATTGCTAGAGAGATGAAAAAAAGAAATAAACCTCTCCTGTGAAAGGCTCTCACGCCACACGATGACCCCTGGTGTGCTCACAGAACAAAGGATTGAGCGAATACCAAATGAGAGCAAGCCAGCTACCATTTAGTGCCTTCCTTCCCCAGTGCCAGAGAGGCAGCTGTGTGACAGCCAGAGCTGAAAGACAACGGGCTGCTGCAATCTTGGCCCCAGAGACTGCATCTTCCATCAAACTGTGATCAGGCTCCCAGTTGCTAATGATGTCTTCCTGGGACACTGGACAGTTCACATCTGCCAGGAGTGTCACAACCTGAGATCAGCTCCCCAGAGGAGATACATAGCACACCTGAGGCTGTCACAGTGCACCTCGGAAACCAAGTGGCCAGGACTGGGGAGGTGCATAAGATGCATGGCCCACCTGGGACAGTGCACCCACCAAGCAGCCAGCTACCTGAGCTGCTCAGACCTGGGAAAGGCACAAAACTCACAGCCCACGTGGGTCTGTGCCCCTGCAGAGCACCCGAGAACCTGAGCAGCTTAGACCTGGGAAGTGCACAAAGTGCAGGGCCCACTTGGGACAATGCCCCTGCAGAGCACCCTGGAGCCTGAGCAGGGTGGACCCGGGAAGTACACACCACCTTGGGCTGTGGCAAACCCAGTGTGGTCCATCCACTGCAAGCACTCCCCACACACGCCAGGGGTATTTGTCTGCAGTGTCCCTCCCTCCCCACAACACAACTAAACAAGTGAGCCTAAATAAGTGGCCACATTTGCCCCCTTGTATCAGGGCAGAAATTAGACATGGAAGAGAACTGAAAACAGGAAGTCAAAATAAACAAAGAAGAGGGAACTACTCTGGAAGTGACAAGTGCAACAGATTAAAACCCTGCAGTTAATGATGAGACTGTGCACTTGAGAGGCACCTGAAGGAAGGTGAAGGTGAAGTCGCTCAGTCGTGTCCGACTCTTTGCGACCCTGTGGACTGTAACCTACTAGGCTTCTCCGTCCATGGGATTCTCCAGGCATGAATACTGGAGTGGATTGCCATTTCCTTCTCCAGGGGATCTTCCCAACCCAGGGATCGAACCCGGGTCTCCTGCATTGGAGGCAGATGCTTTAACCTCTGAGCCACCAGGGAAGCACCTATAGACCTTGAAAACAAGGTCTCAAGCCAGAGATAAGCCAGAATATATATAAGATATATATGCCAGATATACAAGCCAGAATAAGGGGTTATCTGACACTGAACTGACCCCACACTGCCTACAAAAGGTCCAGAGAAATGCCTAGATATATTTTTACTATTATCATTTTTTTATTTTTTAAAAATTTTGGTTCTTTATTACTCCTTTAACTTTCATTTTTATAGCCTACTATTACCTTTCTTTTAAAAAAAATCTATTTTTTAAAATCAATTCCATATATATTTTTCATTTTTTGTGATTGATTTAGTTCTGTATTTTTTATATTGTGTTTTTGAGAGTCTAACTTCTATTCTAGGTTTTTAACCTTTGCTTTTTGGTATTTGTTATCAATTTTGTACCTTTAAGAATCTAATCTTCGGTATCCATTTTCACTTAGGGATATGATTACTGGCTTGATTGCTCTCTTCACTTTTGACTCTCCCTTTTCTCCTCATGATCACTTTTATCTCCCTCCTCCCTCTTCTCTTTTCTATATAACTCTGTGAATCTCTCCAGGTATTCCTGGCTGTGGAGAGTTGTTTCACCATTAACCTAGGGCTTTTATCTTCTGTGCTGTATGGATAGAGAAATCTGGAGGCTACTGTAAGAGGAGGACCAAAGCCCAGAGACAGGAGGCCCAAATCCAGAACTTTAGAACATCAGAGATCTCCTGACTCCAGGGAACATTAATAAACAAGAGCTCACCCAAAAGTCTCCATACCTACACTGAAACCAAGCCCCACTCAAGAGCCAACAAGTTCCAATGCAAGACACACCAGGTTAATTCTCCAGCAAAACAGGAACACATGCCTGGACATTTAAAGACGGCCTGCCCAAACCATACCAAACCCATGGACACCCCCAAACTCACTACTGGACACTTCATTGCATTCCAGAGAGAAGAGATCCAACTCCACCCACCAGAACACAGACAGAAGTTTCCCCAACCAGGAAACCTTGAAAAGCCACTGGTCCAACCCTACCCACAGGGAGCAGACTCCACAATTAAGAGGAACCACAAACTTCCAGCCTGCAAAAAGGGCACCCCATACACAACAATCTAAACAAAATGAAAAGGCTGAGAAATATTCAGCAAGTGAAGGAACATGATAAAAACCCACCAAACCAAACAAACGAGGAGGAGATATGGAATCTACCTGAAAAAGAATTCAGAATAATGATAGTAAAGATGGCCCAAAATCTTGAAAACAAAATGGAGTTACAGATAAATAGACTAGAAACAAGGATTAAGACAATGCAATAAATGTTTAACAAGGACCTAGAAAAAATAAAGAAGAGCCATTCAATAATGAACAATGCAATAACTGAGATTAATAACGCTCTGTAGGGAACCAACAGTAGAATAACTGAGGCAGAAGAGAGGATAAGTGAGGTGGAAATAGAATGATGGAAATAAATGAAAAAGAGAGGGAAAAAGAAACAGGAATAAAAAAAATGAAGACAACCTCAGAGGCCTCTGAGACGTTAAATACCCCAATTTTTGAATCATAGGTGTCCCAGAAGAAAAAGAAAAAAAGAAAGGGCATGAGAAAATACTTGAGGAGATAATAGCTGGAAACTTTCCTAAAATGGCAAAAGAAATAGCCACCCAAGTCCAAGAAACCCAGAGAGTTCCAAACAGGAGAAACCCAAGGCAAAACACCACAAGACATCACATATTAATCAAACTAACAAAGATCAAACACAAAGAGCAAATATTAAAAGCAGCAAGGCAAAAGCAAAAAATAACACATGAGGGAATCCCCATAAGTATAATAGCTGATCTTTCAATAGAAACTCTTCAGGCCAAAAGGGAACAACAGGACATAAAGTGATGAAGGAGAAAAACCTACAACCAAGATTACTCTACCCAGCAAGTATCTTGTTCAGATATGAAGGATAAATCAAAAGCTTTCAGTTCAGTTCAGTCGCTCAGTCATGTCTGACTCTTTGTGACCCTATGGACTGCAGCACGTCAGGCCTCCCTGTCCATCACCAACTCCCAGAGTTTACTCAAACTCAGGTCCATTGAGTTGGTGATGCCATCCAACCACCTCATCCTCTGTCATCCCCTTCTTCTCTCACCTTCAATCTTTCCCAGCATCAGGGTCTTTTCAAATGAGCTAGCTCTTCACATGAGGTGGCCAAAGGATTGGAGTCTCAGCTTCAACATCTGTCCTTCCAATGAACATTCAGGACTGATTTCCTTTACGATGGACTGGTTGGATCTCCTTGCAGTCCAAGGGACGCTCAAGAGTCTTCTCCAACAGCATGGGTCAATAGCATCAGTTCTTCAGCGCTCAGCTTTCTTTATAGCGCAAATCTCACATCCATACATGACTACTGGAAAACCCATAGCCTTGACTAGATGGACATTTGTTGGCAAAGTAATGTCTCTGCTTTTTAATACGCTGTCTAGGTTGGTCATAACTTTTCTTCCAAGGAGTAAGTGTCTTTTTATTTCATTGCTGCAGTCATCATCTGCAGTGATTTTGGAGCCCAAAAAAATAAAGTCTGACACTGTTTCCACTGTTTCTCCATCTATTTCCCATGAAGTGATGGGACCAGATGCCATGATCTTTGTTTTCTGAATGTTGAGCTTTAAGCCAACTTTTTCACTCTCCTCTTTCACTTTCATCAAGAGGCTCTTTAGTTCTTCACTTTCTGCCATAAGGGTAGTGTCATCTGCATATCTGAGGTTATTGATATTTCTCCTGGCAATCTTGATTCCAGCTTGTGTTTCATCCAGCCCAACATTTCTCATGATGTACTCTGCATAGAAGTTAAATAAGCAAGGTGACAATATACAGCCTGGACGTACTCCTTTCCTGATTTGGAACCAGTCTGTTGTTCCATGTCCAGTTCTAACTGTTGCTTTCTGATCTGCATACAGATTTCTCAAGAGGCAGGTCAGGTGATGTGATATTCCCATCTCTTTCAGAATTTTCCACAGTTTACTTGAACATCTGGAGGTTCACGGTTCACGTATTGCTGAAGCCTGGCTTGGAGAATTTTGAGCATTACTTTACTAGCGTGTGAGATGAGTGCAATTGTGTGGTAGTTTGAGCATTCTTTGGCATTGGCTTTCTTTGGGATTGGAATGAAAACTGACCTTTTCCAGTCCTGTGGCCACTGCTGAGTTTTCCAAAGTTGCTAGCATATTGAGTGCAGCACTTTAACAGCATCATCTTTCAGGATTTGAAATAGTCAACTGGAATTTCATCACCTCCACTAGCTTTGTTCATAGTGATGCTTTCTAAGGCCCACTTGACTTCACATTCTAGGATGTCTGGCTCTAGATTAGTGATCACACCATCATGATTATCTGGGTCATGAAGATCTTTTTTGTACAGTTCTTCTGTGTGTTATTGCTTTTTCATCAAAAGCTTTACAGACAAGCAAAAGCTGAGAATTTAGTACCAACAAACCAGCTCTTCAACAAATGCTAAAGGATCTTCTCTAGACAGGAAACACAGAAAATGTTTATAAAATTGAACCCAAAATAACAAAGTAAATGGTAATTGGATCATATTTTTCAATAATTACCTTAAATGTAAATGGTTAAATGCAACCAAAAGACAAAGACTGGCCGAAAGGATACAAAAACAAGACTCCTGTATATGCTGTCTACAAGAGACCCAACTCAAACCTAGGAACACATACAGGCTGAAAGTGAGGAGGTGGAAAAAGATATTTCATGCAAATGGAGACCAAAAGAAAGCAAGAGTAGCAATACTCATATCAGATAACACAGACTTTGAAATAAAGACCATGATAAGAGACAAAGAAGGACATAACATAATGATCAAGGGATCAATCCAAGAAGTAGATATAACAATTATAAATACATATGCAGCCAACATAGGAGGACCTCAATATATAAGACAAATGCTAATAAGTATGAAAGGGGAAATTAACAGCAACATAATAACAGTGAGAAACTTTAATACCCCACTCACACCTATGGATAGATCGACCAAACAGAAAATTAGCCAGGAAACACTAGTTTTAAATGATACAATGGACCAGTTAGACCTAATTGATATCCACAGGGCACTTAACCCCAAAACAATGGATTTCATCTTTTTCTCAAGTGCACACAGAACATTCTCCAGGATAGATTACATGCTGCTGCTGCTGCTGCTAAGTCACTTCAGTCGTGTCCAACTCTGTGCGACCCCATAGATGGCAGCCCACCAGGCTCCCCCGTCCCTGGGATTCTCCAGGCAAGAACACTGGAGTGGGTTGCCATTTCCTTCTCCAATGCATGAAAGTGAAAAGTGAAAGTGAAGTCACTGAGTCGTGTCCAACTCTCAGCGACCCTATGGACTGCAGCCTACCAGGCTCCTCCATCCATGGGATTTTCCAGGCAAGAGTACTGGAGTGGGGTGCCACTGCCTTCTCCAATAGATTACATATTGGGCCACAAATCTAGCTTTGGTAAATTTTTAAAAATTGAAATCATTTCAAGCATCTTTTCTGATTACAGTGCAGTAAGATTAGATGTCAACTACAGGGGAAAAAAAAACTACTAAAAATACAAACATATGGAGACTAAACAACACACTTCTAAATAACCAACAGATCATAGAAGAAATCAAAAAGGAAATCAAAATATACACAGAAACAAGCGAAAATGAAAACACGACAACCCAAAGCCTATGGGATTCAGTAAAAGCAGTGCTAGGAGGGAGGTTCATAGCAATACAAGCCTACCTCAAGAAGGAAGAGAAACATTGAATAAACAACCTAACTTTACATGTAAAGCAACTAGAAAAAGAAGAAAAGAAAGACCCCAAAGCTAGTAGAAGGAAAGAAATCATAAATAAGAGCAGAAATAAATGAAAAAGAAATAAAGGAGACTATAGCAAAAATCAACAAAACTAAAAGCTGGTTCTTTAAGAAGACAAATAAAATAGACAAACAGACTCATCAAGAAAAAAAGGGAGAAGAATCAAATCAATAAAATTAGAAATGAAAATGGAGAAATCACAACAGACAACAGAGAAATACAAAAGATCATGAGACTACTATTAACAACTATATGCCAATAAAATGGACAACTTGGAAAAAATGGAATTCTTAGGAAACTATAACCTTTCAAAACTGAACCAGGAAGAAATAGAAAATCTTAACAGACCCATCACAAGCACAGAAATCAGAACTGTAATAAAAAATCTTCCAACAAACAAAAGCCCAGGAACAGATGGCTTCACAGGTGAATCCTATCAAAAATTTAGAAAAGAGCTAACACATATCCTACTCAAACTCTTCCAGAAAATTGCAGAGGAAGGTAAACTTCCAAACTCATTCTATGAGGCCACCATCACCCTAATACCAAAACCAGACAAAGATGCCACAGAAAAGAAAACCACAGGTCAATATCACTGATGAACCTAGATGCAAAAATTCTCAACAAAATTCTAGCAAACAGAATCCAACAACATATTAAAAAGATCATACATCATGACCAAGTGGGTTTTATCCCAGAAATGCAAGTGTTCTTCAATATTCACAAATCAATCAATGTGATACACCATATTAACAAATTGAAAGAGAAAACCATATGATTATCTCAATAGATGCCAAGAAAGCCTTTGACAAAATTTAACACCCATTTATGATAAAAACTCTCCAGAAAGCAGGCATAGAAGGAACATAACTCAACATAATAAAAAGCCATATATAACAAATCCACAGCAAACATTATCCTCAATGGTGAAAGATTGAAAGCATTTTTTCTAAAATCAGGAATAAGACAAGGGTGCCCACTCTCACCACTACTATTCAGCATAGTTTTAGAAGTCCTAGCCACAGCAATCAGAGAAGAAAAAGAAATAAAAGGAATCCAGATTGGAAAAGAAGAAGTAAAACTCTCACCACTTGCAGAAGACATGATCCTCTACATTGAAAACTCTAAAGACACCAACAGAAAATTACTAGAGCTAATCAATGAATACAGTAAAGTTGCAGGATATAAAATTAATATACAGAAATTCCTTGCATTCCCATACACTTGCAAAGGAAAAAACAGAAAGAGAAATTAAGGAAATAATCCAATTCACCATTGCAACAAAAAGAATAAAATAGGAATAAATTTATGTAAAGAAACAAAAGACCTATATATAGAAAATTATAAAACACTGATGAAAAAAATCAAAGATGATACAAATAGATGGACAAACATACTATGTTTGTGGATTGGAATAATCAATATATTAAAAATGAGCACCCCCCCCAAAGCAATAGATTCAACACAATCCCTATCAAACTACCAATGGTATTTTTCACAGAACTGGAACAAATAATTTCATGATTTGTATGGTAACAGATAAAACCTCGAATAGCCAAAGCAATCTTGAGAAAGAAGAATGGAACTGGAGGAATCAACCTTCCTCACTTCAGACTATACTACAAAGCTACAGTCATCAAGACAGTATGGTACTGGCACAAAGACAGAAATATAGATCAAATGTATCAAAATAGAAAGCACAGAGATAAATCCATGTATCTATGGACACCTTATCTTTGACAAAGGAGGCAAAACTATACAATGGAGAAAAGACAATCTCTTTAATAAGTGGTGCTGGGAGAACTGGTCAACCAAGTGTAAAAGAATGAAACTAAAACACTTTCTAACACCATACACAAAAATAAACTCAAAATGCCTGTTTCTCCATTGCTGCCCTGCAAATAAATTCTTAAGTATCATTTTTCTATATTCTGCATATATGCGTTAGTATATGATATTTTTCTTTCTCTTACTGACTTACTTCACTCTGCATAATAGGCTCTAGGTTCATCCACCTCATTAGAACTGACTAAAATGCATTCTTTTTTAAAAAATTTTTGTTGTTTTCTGTCAAACCTCAACATGAATCAGCCATAGGTATACATATATCTCATCCCTTTTGAACCTCCCTCCCATCTCCCTCCCCATTCCACCGCTCTAGGTTAATACAGAGCCCTTGTTTGAGTTTCCTGAGCCATACAGCAAACTCCCGTTGACTATCTATTTTACACATGGTAATGTAAGTTTCCATGTTACTCTTTCCATTCATCTCACCCTCTCCTCCCCTCTCCCTATGTCCATAAGTCTATTCTCTATGTCTGTTTTTCCATTGTGGCCCTGTAAATAAATTCTTCAGAACCATTTTTCTAGATTCCATATATGTGTGGTAGAATACAATATTTATCTTTCTCTTTCTGAATCACTTCATCCTGTATAATAGGTTCTAGGTTCATCCACCTTATCAGAACTGACTCAAATGCATTCCTTTTTATGGCTGAGTAATATTCCATTGTGTATATGTACCACAACTTCTTTATCTACTCATCTGTCAATGGACATCTAGGTTGCTTCCATGTTCTGGCTATTGCAAATAGTGCTGCAATGAACAATGGGATACATGTGTAATAGACTTATGGACATGGAGAGAGGAGAGGAGAAGGTGACATGTATGGAGAGAGTAACATGGAAACTTATATTACCATATGTAAAATAGATAGCCAATGGGAATTTGCTGTATGGCTCAGGAAACTGAAACAGGGACTCTGTATCAACCTAGAGGGGTGGGATGGGGAGGAAGATGGGAGGGAGGTTCAAAATGGAGGGGGTATATGTATACCTATGGCTGATTCATGTTGAGGTATGACAGAAAACAAAATTATGTAAAGCAATTATCCTTCAATTAAAAAATAAAGAAATTTTTAAAATAAATAATTAAAAAACAAAGAAAAAAGTTTTGTCAAGAGGATGGTTTCATATATTGTGTGCTTTTTACCACAATAAAAAAGCACTAACTTTTAAAAAATAAGTAGATAAATAAACTCAAAATGGATTAAATATCTAAATGTAAGACCAGAAACTATAAAACTCTTAGAGGAAAACATAGGCAGGACACTTTCTGACATAAACCACAGCATAATCCTCTATGGTCCACCTCCCAGAGTAATGGAAATAAAAACAAAAATAAACCAATGGGATCTAATTAAACTTAAAAGCTTTTGCACAATGAAGGAAACTATAAGAAAGATGAAAAGGCAGCCTTCAGAATGGGAGAAAATAATAGCAAATGAAACAACTGACAAAGAATTAATCTCCAAAATATACAAGCAGCTCATGCAGCTTAATTCCAGAAAAATGAACGTCCCAATCAAAAAGTGGGCCAAAGAACTAAACATACATTTCTCCAAAGAAGACATACAAATGGCTAACAAACACATGAAAAGATGCTCAACATCACTCATTATCAGAGAAATGCAAATCAAAACCACACTGAGGTACCATCTCACACTGGTCAGAATGGCTGCATCAAAAAATTTACAAACAATAAATGCTGGAGAGGGTGTAGAGAAAGTGTAACCCTCTTACACTGTTGGTGGGAATGCAAACTGGTACAGCCACTACGGAGAACAGTGTGGATATTCCTTTAAAAACTGGAAATAGGACTGCCATATGACCCAGCAGTCCCACTGCTGGGCATACACACTGAAGAAACCAGAATTGAAAGAGACACATGTTCCCCAATGTTCATTGCAGCACTGTTTACAATAGCTCGGACATGGAAGCAATTTAGATGTCCATTGGCAGACGAATGGATAAGAAAGTTTTGGTCCATATACACAATGGAATATTACTCAGCTATAAAAAGAATGCATTTGAGTCAGTTCTAATGAAGCAGATGAAACTGGAGCCTATTATAAAGAGTGAAGTAAGTCAGAAAGAGAAACACCAATACAGTATATTGACACATAATTGGGATATAGAAAGATGGTAACAATGATCCCATATGCACGGCAGCTTCAAGAGGGACGTAGATGTCAAGAACAGACTTTTGGACTATGGGAGAAGGCAAAGGTGGGATGATTTGAGAGCATAGCATTGAAAAATGCTAAATGTATATTACCGTATGTAAAATGGATGACCAGTGCAAGTTCAGTGCATGAAGCAGGGCACTCCAAGCCAGTGCTGTGGGACAACCCAGAGGAATGGGGTGGGAAGGGAGGAGGGAAGGGGGTTCAGGGTGGGGGTACGCATCTGTACATGTGACTGATTCATATCAATGTATGCAAAAACCAACACAATATTGTAAAGCAATTAAAATTAAAATTAATTAAATTTAAAATCCAATTAAATTAATTAACAAAAAAAATTTTTTTTGATGTAGACCATATTTAGTCTTTTTTTTCATTTTTAAAGACTTCTTTGAATTTGTTACAATATTGCTTCTGTTTTACGTTTTGGTTTTTTGGCTGCAAGGCATGTGAAATCTTAGCTCTCTGATTGGGGATCGAATCCACATCTCCTGCATTGGAAGGCAAAGTCTTAACCACTGGACCACCAGAGACCTGCCTGCTGCTGCTACTGCTAAGTCACTTCAGTCGTGTCTGACTCTGTGCGACCCCATAGATGGCAGCCCCCCAGGCTCCCCCATCCCTGGGATTCTCCAGGCAAGAACACTGGAGTGGGTTGCAATTTCCTTCTCCAATGCATGAAAGTGAAAAGTGAAAGGGAAGTCGCTCAGTTGTGTCTGACCCTTAGCATGGACTGCAGCCTACCAGGCTTCTCCATCCATGGGATTTTCCAGGCAAGAGTACTGGAGTGGGGTACCACTGCCTTCTCCGAGACCTGCCTAAATGTTATTTAAAACCAGTGCTATCCATGGAAAAGGGGAAAGATGGGAGCCATGCACCTAGTGGGGAGTGGGGACCGTGCTCTGCAAGTCTCCCCCTGCAATGGTGTGGTAGGCATGTGGTTGGAGTCCTGAAGGCACAGACCAACAATCAAAGTAATATATACATAAGTATTACTCTACATCTTTACCTCTGATGCACTGTTGTCCATTTTTGCTTTGCAGACATTGCTGAGATCACAAACCATGTCCATCCATGAGTCTCCATTATCTGCGTCGGAAATGAAACAGAGCAGTACCCTATGGTCCTTCTCCCCATGTATTCCACCTGCCTTTTGTCTGTGGAACAACTTTAGCCAAAGAATAAGTTTAATCAGAGAGGTGAGAAAATATAGAAGCAAAGAAAAACAGTCAAACAGGACAGAACAATAGCAGTTTGTCAGTAAGCAAAGTCAAGGATCTTTAGTTTTTTCTCAAGGGCCATAGATAATATTCTGAGCCATATCCTGTGAACTGTCTTGTAGCTACTTGAACCCCCAGGAGGTGGAAAAAGTTAACTACATGATGACCATACTGTAGCCATAGCATGTGCGTGCAAAGTCCCTTCAGTCATGTTCAACTCTTTGCAACACTATGGACTGTAGTCTGCCAGGCTCCTCTGTCCATGGGATTCTTCAGGCAATACTGGAGTGGTTTGCCACACCCTCCTCCATGGGTTCATAACATAAGCTGCCACAGGTCTGAGAAATGGCCTTGAGGAAATGGGAATAAATTGACCTTGGAACTGAAGATTGCATGCTAAGTCACTTCAGTCATGTCCAACTCTTTGTGACACTATGGACTATAGCCAGCCAGGCTCCTCTGTCCATGGGGATTCTCCAGGCAATACTGGAGTGAGTACCCATTCCTTTCTCCAGGGGATCTTCCCCACCCAGGGATCGAACCAGCATCTTTTATGTCTCCTGCATTGTCAGGTGGGTTCTTTACCACTAGAGTCACCTGAGAAGCGTGGAACTAAAGATTCAGTTCAGTTCAGTCACTCAGTCGTGTCCGACTCTTTGTGACCCCATGAATCGCAGCACGCCAGGCCTCCCTGTCCATCACCAACTAAAGATTAATTATACTTAAAACAATCAAGATGATGCTGGTCAGACCACTGCATGGCCAATTTCAAGATGATCAAAGCTGACTGTGCTGTTTCTGCGTGTAGCTCCTTCCCTCCATCTATAAAAGCTCTTGCCCAGTGGTTGTCAGTGGGGGAAAGTCAGCCTTTGGACAGATATCCACCCTCCCCCGACTCCCACCTCCCCCA
>SJYT01009544.1:54475-65129 GCA_006410635.1 Cephalophus harveyi
CCTTCCCCCACTCCCACCTCCTCCACTCGCCTATCTCCCCACCTCCCACCTCCCATTGACAGCATCCAAAATAAAGCAAACTTCCCTTTCTACCCACCTGTCCTTTTTATTGGTTTTTGAGCAGCGAGCAGCCAGATCCCCCGTTTTGTTAATAGAAGGACCTTTGGCTCACTCTCACTAAATCCAGTCTTCAAGCCTGAGTTTCCTCAGTCACAAGATGGGAACCATACTTTGCCATCAGTGATGTCCTGAGGATCAAGTATGATTATCTTTGTAAAGTGCTCAGCACACAGGAGATGCTCAAGGGATTAGTATGCCATATCCTTATTTTGGAGCAGAACATTATGGGGCTTGTTTTAGCATTTCTTCCTCCCTGATTGTCTTCCCATCCCTCATCCCTCTCCCCACTTCCTTCCAAGCTTTCTGGACTTATTCATCATTTCCTTTCATTGTTTTTCTTTCCCAGAGTAGCAAATTTCCTCAGAGATTACATGGGCTTCTCTTTGGAAATCACATGTCTTTAGTCCTGCTGTGAAGCAAGAGGCAGCCCAGGCCTCCAGGCTTTTCCTTGCTGGGAGCGACATTGTGCTCTGGTCAACTCAGACACCTCATGTGGAGGCTGACATGGCTTCGCATCTGCACCTGTGAGGACTTTCCAGGGTGTGAACTCTGTGCAGGCCAGAGGGTGCCTGTTACCTAGCAGTGCCAGAAAGGTCTCAACTCTTTGTCTTTCTATACAAAGTTACTTCTTTTCCAGGCAGTGATTAATTAGCTGAAGATTGGGTGAAGATTTTTGCCAATTTGGGGCAAAGCCATTGACTTCAACTCTATGGATTATTGATGTATAATGCAATTTTGCTAGTACTTGAAAAAGAAGAACATACAAAAAAGACTGGGTGTGTTTAATTTTTATTCCTTTTGAAACCACTTGTCTAACTATAGATGAAATATGTGCTTATGTGAAAGGTCTAGAGATTTTGGAAGTGTATAATGACATTTCAAATCACCAAAAAATCCATCCACCTAGAATTACACCCACTGTTAGCATTTTAGTGTATTTCTTGTTAGGTTTTCCTAACTCCCTGACTAGACAAAGAAGGTCTAGTTGTCTCTGCTGTACTGCTGTATAAAGTGGCACAGACTAGCCTAGGAACCGCTAGATTTCCAAAGAGCAGAGCTGTGAGCTTCTGCTAGAGCTTTCCTTCCAGTCTGACCTGGCTTGTATTCTTCTCCATCTGATGACAGTGATTGATGTCTGGGCAACAACTTCACTAAAGGAGACAGGTAAGACATGCCAGCTAGAAGCACAGTGGGAAAGGAGTAGTGAGAGAAGCAGGACTATTCATATTGCACAAAGGACTCTGTGCAGCCTCCCACTCAGACAGTAGCTTTTTTCCTTGTCTAAATGTACTGTGTACACAACAGACCCAATTTATCGTTTTAACTGTTGGCTGCTCAGTGTCTGCCTCTCTCAGGATCCTTGTAAAGTCAGGATTTGTGTATATGTGAGCAACAGAAAGTGAAAGTTGCTGAGTCATATCTGATTCTTTGCGACCCCATGGAATAGTCCATGGAATTCTCCAGGCCAGAATACTGGAGTGGGTAGCTGTTCCTGTTTCCAGGGATCTTCCCTACCCAGGGATTGAACCCGGGTCTCCCACATTACAAGTAGATTCTCTACCACCTGAGTCACCAGGGAAGCCCAAGAATACTGGAGTGGGTAGCCTTTCCCTTCTCCAGGGGATCTTCCAAACCCAGGAATCAAACTGGGGTCTCCTGCATTGCAAGTGGAGGGAGAAACCTTAATTGGACAAAAAAAATTACAGATAGGGAAAATGTACCCTACCCTATCCTCACCCCCTGTTGGAAACTTCATGCCTCTCCTTCCCAACTTCAATGCCATCTTCAGTCCTCCCATGGACTATGTTGTTTCTCTGGAGCCTAGATTCTGACCACAGATGGGAGCCATTAGCCACTGAAAACAATGTAACTGTGTGTCTACTTTCCTAAAAGAAGGGTTCTTGTTAAATCCAGCCAATAGAGGAACACAGGCGGCAACAGTCATTTTGAAAGAGGCACCAGTTTGCTGGCACTAAGCTCTGTGATGGTGCTACTGGTGGGGGTGGAGGTGATGATCCTAAGAAAATGATGACTTAAAGCTTACTGGGAGCAAGATCTGTGCTGAGCTTTTTTCATCTATCTCACTTAATCTTCTCAAACATCCTATAAGTACTATTAATACTTCTATCTCCATCTCTACACATGGATTGATTATTCCAGCATTCATGATCATATTTGAAGTCACAGGTTATTGCTGACATTTTCCTGCTTGTCACACACTGAACCTTACACTTCTCCAGCAGTCACCTTCTTGTTCATAACCCCACAATGAACCTAGAAATCATTCCAGTAGCCATCTTCATGCTTATTACATTATGCTGAACCTTCACCTTATCCTAGTTTTCATTGTCATGTTGGTTATTTCACGTTGAATCTTAACCTTATTTCCGTAGGCATCAGCATGTTTTTGTCTCACACTGAACATTATCCTTACACAAGTGGTCAACATCATGTTTACTGTCTACATTGACCAGTGACTCTATTCCAGTAGCCTGTTGTTTAGGACACTGAACTTACACATTTTCCAGCTGGCATCATCATGCTGGTTGTCTTACACTGAAACTTGACCTTACTGCAGTGGGAATCTAGTCTCATACTGCAGTATACTCCTTTGAAGTTGCCATATTCATGCTGCAGACACGACACAAAGAGTTTAACTTCTTTAGTTCTTCTGCAGCTGGAATTGAAGGATAAGCTTGAAGTTGCATGAAGAAGGGTGGTGTAGTTTCTCTGTTTCATGCTTTTGAATTCTCTAGAAGCATCCATTCTGGGTCAGTTTACATAGGAGTCAACTGCTGCTGCTGCTAAGTCACTTCAGTCGTGTCCAACTCTGTACGACCCCACAGATGGCAGCCCACTGGGCTCCGCCATCCCTGGGATTCTCCAGGCAAGAACACTGGAGTGGGTTGCCATTTCCTTCTCCAATGCATGAAAGTGAAAAGTGAAAGTGAAGTCGCTCAGTCGTGTCTGACTCAGCAACCCCATGGACTGCAGCCTACCAGGCTCCTCCGTCCATGGGAGTTTCCAGGCAAGAGTACTGGAGTGGGATGCCATTGCCTTCTCCAACATAGGAGTCAGAGAAATGAATAATTGCCTTCTGTCAGCATTCATCATCATCCTGTGGCCACATATATGCTAAAATGTAAGCTTACTCCAGTGGCCATCTTCATGCTTTTTTTTAATTGAAGCATAGATAATTTACAATGCTATTTTCAAAGGGAGTATGAAGAAGCAAGAAGTTTAAGGGCTTTAAGTATGAAGTACAGAATATTATTCATCCTGCATAGTCTTCTTGTAAGCAGCTCTTTTGCCCCTTTTCTGTCTCCCCTCAGAACTTAATCAGAAAAATGAGATCATTGGGTAAAATGTAACCTAACTCCTGACTTATGCTCTACTGAATGTACACAATGCCTTCCCTAACTTGGTGAGTCCCTTCCCGGATTATAAGGAGTAAGAATGAAGAATTAAATAGTTGAGGAAGGACTGACTTTCTACCCCTAGTATTACCCTTCGCAAATTTGCAGGCAGACCATGTGGGCAAGATAGCATTCAAAGGAAGAACATGAATCAGCAGATCTGCACACAACAGAAAAATGACAGAATCCAATCCCCCTACCCTAATGATTAACCGAGATTGTTTCCCCTTTATCCCTTTAAAAATTTTCATGTCCAAGCTGAATCTGGAGTTGATTTTGGAATATGAATCCACCCTCACTCTAGGTAGCTGGTTTCCTGATGAAAGCAACTTTTCCTTTGAGCAGTGAGCAGCCAAACCTGAGTTTGATAACATTCCCTTTAGTACTAAGCACTTCAAAATGAAGGCCACACTGAAAGGTGAAGATAGCAGTAGGAGTATACAAGAGAGAGAAGACCATGGACAGACTCATCATCATCATGTTGAAAGAAAACTCTCAGTGCAGCAGTAAGTTGTTGCATACAATCCACGCAGACTACTAACATTGTTTATTTGTAATAAACTTCTAGGGGAATTCTTCAGTGACTCAGGAGTTATATATCTTTTGAATGTAAAGTGGTTCTCTAATATATAAATCACGTTTCCAGGTGCTCCTTGGAGATAAAAATATTGTTTTTGTATCATGTTGGGGATTTTAATGGATTTCACTCACTCAAAGGAAGGATATGTAATATTTTAATACCTGTTAATCCTTAAAAAATGTGAACTTAGGTCATGCGAGACCTCTGAGAAGTCCTGTCTGACAATGCAACCTGGAAAAGGCTAGATAGAGACTAACTTATACATCACTCCTCAATACCAGTAGTTAAAATTCCAGAATTAGGGGACTGAGTAAACTGATTATTAATCCTGAGGAAAGACTAGGAGATGAGTTGTCTTCTCATCTGTTCCATATCTGTTACAGAGGACTAGAAAAGAAGAAAGAGAATCTGGATTCTCTAGGGTCTAAGGACACTTTGCAAATTTTATTAAATATGTCTTTAAAAAAACCTAAATGAACTTTAAAAGTAGAAATAAAGTGAACCTCATTTTCTAATCACAGTGCAGGAAAACCAAAATTAAGAGGAAAATGGCAATGCTGTACAGTTCTTGGGTCAAAGAGAAATTATAATGAAAACTGTGATAATAACTTTGAAATCATCAATAATAACATGGTGATGGCTAATTTTATGTGCAATTTGGCTGAACTAAAGGATGCCCAGATTGCTGGTACAACATGATTCCTGGGCATGTCTGTATTTTCAGAAAAGATTTGCACTCATTCAGTGAACTGAGTAGAGTTCCACCTTCATTGATATGTGTAGGCATCATCCAATCTGTTGAGGGCCTGAATAGAACAAAAAGGCAGAGGAAGGGCGAATTCCCTCTTCAGCTGGAATGTCCATCTTTTCCTGCCCTTGAACATTGGAGCTCCTGCTTTTCTGGCTTTCAGACTCAGGGACCTACACCTGCAGCTCCCCTTGCCTTGCCTCCCACCCCCCATCTCCATTCTCAGGCTTTTGGCTTTGGACTGAGAGATAAACCATTGGCTCCCTTGGTTCTTACATCTTCATACCTGGACTGGATTACACCACCAGCTTTCCTTTTTCATCTGCTTGCAGACGGCAGATTATGGGACATAAGCTTCGTAACTATATGGGTGAATTTCTATAATAAATCTAATTATATATAAAAATATATATTATGTATATACAAATTTTATGTATACATTTCCATCTATCCATCTTCCCTATTTCTCTGGAGAATCCTGGCTAATACAAGCATTATATATAAAATGTATGGAATGTGACCAAAGCCATATTTAAAGGAAAATTCATAGCCTTAAAATGCTTTTATCATTAAACAACAAATACTTAAGATACAATATGCTGGATATTTATTGCAAGTGTACACTGTGCAGGGCCTGAACAAAATATATTTCATCTTCATAGTACTTAGGAGTTGGGTACTATGTTTTGCCCTTCATAATATTTAGGAGGTAGGTACTATATTTTGCCCTATTTGAAATGCTCAGAAATATAATTAGGCACACCCATACCATGTTCTAATTATGACATGTTTCTAAGAACTACTTCATATAATCCTTGATCCGATGCCACAAATATTTATTAGTGCTTATTATACACAGGATACTATGACAAAGAGGTAAAGAATAGACGTTCTCTACCCTATAAAATCCAGTCATGTGTGTTCATGATGTAGATGATACAGCTCCTTTTATGATTGCAACTAACTCTACTAGCTAAAATTGATTGCATTAAATGCTAAAACTGATACATAAACCCATGGTTGCAGAGAATAAAGATTCCAACTGAAGTCGGGGCAGGAGTCCATTGTGGTGCTTGTTGCCACTGCTCAGGGAAGCATCTCTAAGTTCAAACAATTAGTTTAATGTGATCAAAGCAGGAGGAGCACATACGTTTTCACTTTATTAAAATATTGCATAGATACAGAGCAGTTGGGCTCATCCATTCTAAGGCACTGTCCTGGTTTGAATGCAATTCCACAAGAGAGAAAAGAGAAGCCATTACATTCAGTATTATTTACCTCTACATTCAGACTCCTCCCCTGTTCCATGTTTATTGCTACTGGGATCTCAATTTTATCCCCAAACTTATAGCAGCATCATACTGGGACCTGGATGACAAAAATGAAGGACACATCCTGGCTCTAGTACTTGGTATGAATTGACACTTAACTACAAACTCTCTTGCACTGCTTGCCTTTGTTTTCCCAACTCTTGTTTAACTAAAGGTATTATAAACTCTTTATGAATTAATTTTTAATAGTTTCCATTAAGCCTAGAACAGGATGAGTTAGGCACATAGTACATACCCCCACAATGCTTGTATTAAATATCAGTTGCAAGAACTTTAATGGAATAGAAAAAAATATACTTTCCCTAATTCTAGTTTAAGGAAAGGATGACTGGTATCCTCACAAAGGAAAATACTTGAATGTCCTATTGCTTGCATTTTTTAACAAGGAACTAGGCTGAATGAATATTTTCATGTATTAACAGCTTTAACTGACAAAGAGAGTTCTTCCTTTACTATAGGAACTTGAGTCATAACCACTAGTATATGAGAACATTTATATACGTAGCAATGTGTGTGTGAGATTATAAGTAAAATTCAAAGAGGTTACAAATCACTGAGCAACACATAAATATCTGAATTACTGATCCTCCTTAAATGATGTGTGTATGTTACATAAAAAAATAAGTGTAAAGACTTTTTTCATAACACGCTTGAAGCAACTGGAAACAGCTAGGCTTGGGAACAATCAAGCTATAAAGACAGCTATAGAAATATGTGTTAAAGGCAGTGTGTTCCAAGAATATTTGCAGAATAAGAGCTCTGTGGGTTATTATTGGGTATACATGAAAACGGGTTCTGGGGTCAAACAGGATTGCAAAACACTGAGCCAAAAGAGGTACTTTTTCCACCTTCATGAGAGGATCTCTCAGAATCCTCATAGGCTGATGTGCACTGTGACTCTACAAAGCAGAAACAGCAGGAAGGGATTCCCAAACTTATTTGCAAACTATCTTATAGGTGTTCTATGACACACACTTAGGGAGACACTGAATTAAAGAATGGATAAAATTTTAAAGCACTGAGAGAGACACAGCTGAATAGCAAAGGAGAGTGAAAAGCAATGGATACTGGTTCCTCAGTCAGTGTAAATTAAATTAGAGTCTACCTGTATGACTTCAACTGGCAAATGGGTTCTTCCACAAAGAGTTGACTTATCCTGGGAACAAAATAAATCATCAAACCAATACTCAGCTCTGAGCAGCATCACCCCAGACTGCCAACTAAGCAGATTAGTCAACTTTGCAAAATTCAAAAGATTAAAATTCTAATTTCTTCAAAAACAAAATTTTCAGTGGAAAGAACCCAGTTCATAGCAGGCAAACGAAATCCTCTTCATCCGTGTGTTCCTAACATATTTTTATTATTTCATAAAATACGCTGTCTCCTCTGTTGCCACCTGGGACACATATAAAGTTTTAAACTAATATAATCACCTTTAATAATGACAGCAGAATAATTATGGTAATACTGTAATAGATACGCCAGATAAATATGATAATCCATTATGTTGACCCTACCCTGAAAAGGATTGCCATTATTTTTATGCTGACATTTACGATATGGTTGACTTGGTTCACAAAAATTGTCAATGTAATAAAAAATGAGTTGCAGAGACAGAATAAATCAAATCTGAGAACTGCAAGAGTAGGTAGATTCTCTAGAATTCATATAACTTGGAAGATGGGTTTTTAAAGTAGAAAAAAAAAAGTTTTTCTTTCCTTACAAGCTCAAACAAAAGAATTCTTCCAAGACAAACAGGCTGCTGCATGTTTAAGATTTTGTGTTGGGGTTAGTTATCAATCTCTGTAGGATTTGTTTCCTTTAACAATCCTTAAAGAAGTCCTCTAAAGTGAGTGACTTGGTGCATAATAAGGCCTGCTCTCTGTCTGAAGCTTTTAGAACAATGACTACACTTGTATGGCTTCTCCCCTGTATGAATTCTTAAATGAATAACAAGGCTTGGTCTCTGTCTAAAGCTTTTCCCACAATAATTACATTTAAAAGGTCTCTCTTCAGTGTGTGTTCTCTGGTGCAAAGTAAGAGCTGTCAGCCTACTAAAACTCTTCCCACAATTATGACATCTATGAGGTTTCTCACCCGAATGAGTTTTCAGATGTCTTTTAAGACTTGATCCATGACAAAAGCTTTTCCCACACTCAAGACATTTATATGTTTCTTCTTCGGAATGGGTTCTCTGGTGCCCTATAAGGTGTGACCGCCGAGTGAATCGCTTTTTACACACAGTGCATTCATAGGGTCTCTCCCCTGTGTGAAGTCGTTGGTGTCTGTAAAGGTCTGAACTACGAAGGAATCTCTTTCCACATTCAGGGCACTTATGAGGTTCCTCTCCTGAATGAATTCTCTGGTGCCCTGTAAGTTGTGACTTTCGAGCAAAACATTTCCCACACTGAGAACATCGGTGAGGTTTGTCACCTGGACTCTTCTTCTTATGGGGTCTTGGGTTGAGAGGTTCTTCCAAGTTGGAGCTCTCAGGTTTCTCTCCTGCTGAGGGGTTCTGATGCTCTACAAGTTTTGATAAATCTCTCTGTAAATCCTCTGGAGGGGTTTCCCACTGATTTTCTAGCTGTACATAGTCTTTTTGCAAAATGGGGCCATGAAGAGCATTCCCCTCTAAAGTAACAATAAATGGATACATATTCTCCAGTTTTTTCTGTTTTTCTGAAGTATCTTCTTCATTTTCTATTCCAATCTCAAAACCTGAGAGAAGAAACAGAATACAGATCTCACCATGTCCCACATGGAAAAGAATATGAGGGAAAATGAAGAGTTTATATTAAACCATTCATAGAAATAAGAGATGTTCCTTAGTAGAATCCAAAACTCTTTACCCTGATCAAGGTTGATTTTTTTCTTTTCTTTCTTGTGTGGTATCAATGAACAATTACTTACCTAACTTGGAATCAAGTAATTGCTTAATTTCTTTGGAATCTTGCAGTTCCTTCACCCATGCCTCTTCTCTATGCTCCAATGGAAAGCTCACGTCAAGTTTTGGTATTGGGTATCCTTGCCAGAAGAAAGATGAGAAGCATAATAGTTTGGGTCATCAAAGGTTTTTACAGAGTTCAGCCTGATATCTTGAACTGCTTAATATTCACTTCCTCCTCAATTACTATTACATCACCTGGAATCTCTTGCAAGAGTCTTTTTTTTTTTTTAAGATAAAAGCAAAAAATGAGAGAACAACCTTTTGTGTTCAACTTAAGGCACTCTTCCTCTAACCTATGGAAGGGGAGTGAATCAATTCTGTGCTGAAATCAATACACTAAATTGCTACTTTATCTATTTTGATAATAGATTTATTTAGGTTAGAGCCAAGAAAGTGAAGTGAAAGTGTTAGTCACTCAGTTGTGTCTGACCCTTTGTGACCCCATGGACTGTAGCCCACCAGGCTCTTCTGTCCATGGAATTTTCCAGGCAAGAATACTGGAGTGGGTTGCCATTTCCTTCTCCAGGGGATCTTCTCGACCCAGGGATTGAACCTAGGTTTCCCGCACTGTGGACAGACTCTTTACCAACTGAGCCACCAGGGAAGACCCAAGGTTAGAGCCAAAATATGAAATAAATCTCCATAAAGTTGGCATTGAAACTGAGAAATGCTGATATTGAGTACTACATGAAGAGATAGAGGTAAAGCAAGAAGTTATGCAACTGCTTATTGGAATAATTTCAATTGAGATTTCCAAATTATAATGGAAACTGACTGGGCTGACAACCAGAAAAGCAGTTTTTGTTTGCTTCAGCTGAAATCTGGAAGTGGACTGATTCTCCTGAAATTACCCCAAGTAACCATTAAAGAGTGTTTCTCACTGTCAGGTTAAGGACAACCAAAGAATTTTCTCCATTCAGTGCCCGCCCCCACTGTGTCCTATTACCCTCTCCTTACTGAGAGTCTCTCTGGCTCACAGTCTCTCTCCACACCCCTTCCTCACCTTCTCTGCTCTGCCCAAGTTAACTGGTCTGTCATCAAGTGTGGGCTGGAAGTAGCTCACTTGAGATAGAAATGCAGTATGATGTTTAAATATTAGCACCATTAAAATAACATTAGCAGGTTCATTTGATGAATGTTAACCATTATATCAAAACATAGGAAGTGGACTAAAATATCTTATTTTATATTTTCATGGAAAAAAAGATCTTTTAAGATCAAGAAACAAAAATGTGCTTCATATAAAATTCTGTTTAAATTCACTATATTGTTTTTGTTTGGGTTTCAAAGCTAAGAATAGGATGACAGGGCAATGAGACCAAGGTCAAATAAACTGGAGGTCATAGGTCAAAGGAAAGCTGTCATTATGTATTAAAAATGGAAGCAAACTGAAACTTGAAATAAGCAGAGAGAGTAGCAAAGGCCTACGTGTGAAATACTGATGTATAACCTAAATGTAGGAAGGGAGACAGACTTCAAGTACGATACCATGAGGAGCTCTGTTTTCCTATT
>SJYT01009544.1:65869-83149 GCA_006410635.1 Cephalophus harveyi
TGGTATGAATTAAACAACTCAATCAAAAGGCAGAGATCATCAGACTGGATTTTTAAAATTTCAACTATATGTTGTCCAAGGAAACACACTTCAGATTCAAAGATACAGATTGAATGTAAAGGAACAGAAGAAGATATACATCATGCAAGCAGCAAGTAACTATAAGACAGCTAGAATGACTATATTACTATCAGACAAAATAGACAGTAGAACAAGAGAATCACTTCATAATGATAAAAGGATCAATCCACTAGGAAGATGTAACAATTATAATCATATGTGCACTTAAATAACACAGTGCAAAATATATGAAGAAAAAAATGTAAAAAGTAATAGACAATTGATAACAATAGTTGTGGACTTCAATACCTCTTTGCACTACTAGATAGAAAACTTAGGCAGAATATCAACAATAGAAGACTTAAAAATACCACAGACCAACTAAACATCACAGACATTTACAGACAACACTCCACAGCGAACAACAGCAGAATATACATGCTTCTTAGGTGCAGAGAAAATTCTACAGGACAGTCGAGATGCTATACCATAAAACAAATGTTCAAAAATGTTAAAGGATCACAATTACAAAGTACATTCCCCCACTAAAATGACATTATAAATAAGCAACAGAAAGAAAAGTGGGAACGTCACAAATATAAACAAATTGAACAACACATTCCTAAGTAACCCATCAGTCAAAGAAGAAATCAAAAGGGAGATTAGAAATATTCTGAGGTAAATGAAAATGAAAACTTTGGGAGGTAAAACTAGTGCTTAGTTAGAGGGAAATTTATAGCTATGAATGCCTATGTTAAAAAGGAAGAAAAATCTCAATAACCTAACTTTACACCTTACAGCATACCCTGGATGCAGACAGGAAATGTGTGCTCAAACTTGAGCTTCTTCCTGAATGTTAACTTCATGCAATTTTTAATTATATACCAACTCCACCCCTACCCACCTCCATTATCCTGCATAACACACAGATCCTTATACCTCTGGTGCACTCAGTCTTCTCTTCCTGGACTCTCAGAGCACTGCTTCTGACATTATCACCAGTTTGTATTCCCCAACCTATGCTCAAATCCCATGTCAGTGGAGGCCACTAACCATTCCCCTTGACCCGTCTCCCACCCTTTTGACCTGAGTTCCCATCGTCTAGTGACTGCAGCCATGAAATTAAAAGACATGTACTCCTTGGAAGAAAAGCTATGACAAACTTGAGGTGAAGTCGCTCAGTCGTGTCCGACTCTTTGCGACCCCGTGGACTGTAACCTACTAGGCTTCTCTGCCCATGGGATTCTCCAGGCAAGAATACTGGAGTGGATTGCCATTTCCTTCTCCAGGGGATCTTCCCGACCCAGGGATCGAACCCGGGTCTCCCACATCAGAGGCAGACGCTTTAACCTCTGAGCCACCAGGGAAGCCCATGACAAACTTAGACAGAATCTTAAAAAGCAGACATTACTTTGCCAACAAAAGCCCATATAGTCGGAGCTATGGTTTTTTCAGGAGTCATGTATGGATGTGAGAGTTGGACCATAAAGAAAGCTGAGCACCAAAGAGTTGATGATTTTGAACTGGAGTGCTGGAGAAGACTCTTGAGAGTCCCTTGGACTGCAAAGAGATCAAACCAGTCACTCCTAAAGGAAATCAATCCTGAATATTCATTGGAAGGACTGATGCTGAAGCTGAAGCTCCAATACTTTGGCCACCTGATGCGAAGAGCCGACTCATTAGAAAAACCCTGATGCTGGGAAAGATTGAAAGCAGGAGAAGGGAGCAACAGAGAATGAGATGGTTGGATGGCATCACTGAATCAATGGATATGAGTTTGAGCAAGTCTGAAAGATGGTGAAGGACAGGAAGCCTGGCATGCTGCAGTCCACAAGGTCGCAAAGAGTCAGACACGACTGAGCGACTGAACTGAAGTGAAAATACAGAAGCAACCCAAGTACACATTTATGGAATATGGATAAGCTAAATGTGATATATACATACTAGGGATTATTATTCAGCCTTTAAAGGGATGGAAATTCTGACATATGCTACAGCATGAATGAACCCTGAGGACATTGTGCTAAGTGAAATAAGCCAGTCAGGAAAAGACAAACACTGCATTATTTTACATGAGGTACACAGAGCAGTCAAATTCATTAGAACAGAAAGTTGAATGGTGGGAACCAGGAGCTGGTAATGGGGTCGGGGGCAGGGTGTGGCATGTAGAAATGAGAAGCTGCATGGAAATGGGTAAAGAGTTTCAATTTTACAAGATGAAAACAGTTATGGAGATGGATGTTGGGAATGGCTCCACAAAATTACAAATGTTTTTAATACCTCTGGCCTGTACACATAAAAATGGTTGAGGTTGTAAATCTTAGGTTGTGGGTATTTTATCATGATTAAAAAAAATTGAAAAGAGAAAAATAGGCTTCCTGAGCAGGGTTATTAGCTTAAGGGATTTTCAATCCCACTCGATCTAAGGTGCTTTGTGACCAGCTATTCCCAGAAAGATACTTCCTCCTTCTACTCTTGATCAGAGTGGCCCATTTCCATCAGGCATTCCCCAACCCTAGAGAGCTCTTGAGCTCTCAAAACAGAAACCAAAGAAAGGAAAGCAAACCCTTGCCTTACCAGGGTCGAGAAAGGGCTGGCCTTCCCCAGCAGCACTGAAGCTCAGCTCCTGCGGCCCGGCTTGTGGGATCCATGCCTCTGCCACTGGGACTTCCGGGGCAGGTCCCATTACTTGGAGTGGGGGTGACTCCAGGTGGATGTTTGGTGGTATGTGTGCCATTCCCACTGGTGCCAGTTCTTCCAAGAGCATTTCCTGCCTATCCAGCTGGAGGAAATGCCAGAACCATCACTAAAAGTCCAGACCAGCCCTGCCCAGTAGCAATATAATGCAAGCTACCCACGTCCTTTTAAATTTACCAGAGGCCATATGAAACAAAAAAGGAAATAAAATTAATCTTAACAACATACAGTATTAAACCCAATATATCTAAAATATCATAATTTCAGAATGTAATCGATATAAACAATTGTTAGTGAGATATTTCACCTACTCTTGTTTCATATTAAGTTTTCAGAATGTGCTGTGTATGTTATACTTATAGCATATTTCAATTTGGAATAGCCACATTGCAAGTGCTTAAGAGCCACACTTGGCTATTGGGTACTGTGCTGGGTGGTGCATGATTAGACCATACAAAGATAAAATCTTATATGGTAAGCTAAACCAGAAAGACAGAGAAAGGGAAACCATAAATTCATCCTATCCTAGGGGGCAGGGAATCTTGGATGACTCCTGCTCAGGCAGGCTAACTACAGAGCCCCATTGACACCCCCTGCTGGAGTGCCCCTAATGCCCACCCACAAGTACTTCCTGCCTTCTCCCAAAGATTCTGCCTCTGCTCAGCTATGGGTTTCACTCAATGGTTCTGAACAGAGACTAATACCACCACCTCTATGGGGCATTTTGCCTAGGATGGTAGGTGGTGGCTATCAGAATGTACTAAACCAGAGATGGGAGTCTATATAATTCACAGGGAAGAACTGTTCCACTTCCCAAACCATTTAGGAATGTTCCCTCAAACACTCACATAGGTAAAAAGAACCTGTCAAGGATCTCACCCTGTTGGTTATATAAACACAAAATATTTTTGCATATTTTAGCATGACTTGGATTTTCTAGAAAAGCATTACTTTGGCAATCAGAGAAAGACTATACTACTTATTGTTCCAATTGACCAAGAGTTGTTTGTCATTTTGAGAAATCATATGACCAGCAGCAACACTACTCATAATGTTTGTGTACCATATCACTCAAAAGTTCTGGCTGTCACACTCCCAGTGTATCTATGCATAGATTCAAGCAAATGACAACTCCCTAAAGTTTTGGTGCAGTCAAGCCCAAATACATGCACAATGAAATGTGATTTCATAAGAAATCACGATCCTTTTCCTTTATATTCCTTCTAAACTCTACTCAACTCAGGGTTGGCAATATTTTCTTGTAAAGAGACAGACAGTAAATATTTTAGGCTTTGCGGATAGTACTGAAGTACTGGTTTGTTGTCTCTTCTTTTTTTAACCATCCTTCAAAAAGGTAATAACCATGACTATTTCGTGGGTTGTATAAAAATAAGCTTTGTGTAATATTTGGCCCACAGGGCACTTATTATGTTGATTTTTTCCCTAATTTTGTATATGTAATTTATATTATTCATAAATTTCATTTTAGGATAGTAAAGGGGACATTACCAAATATTTGTTATAGAAGTGGAGTTGGGTTTAATAGTTGAGACTGTCTGGAACCTATGCTGATTCCAGTAGAAGGAAAAATTGGAAAGCTCCAGCAGGGAAATCCTGTGGTACCAGTCAGAAGGTCTGAGCCAGTCCCAGCTGCCTTGCTACTTCTTTGGGTCTAATTACCAAGATCCCAACGTCTTTTCTCACCTGCTGCTCTGGTATCTCAAGTTCTCTCTGTAAGTCTTCTATCAGTGACACAACTCTTTCTCTGTTCTCTGGGCAATGTTCCCTCACCCAAGTCTCTATCTCTGTGGGGAGAATCGTTAGGAATTGCTCCAACACCAGCAGCTCCAAGATTTGCTCCTTAGAACGCATCTTTGGCTTCAGCCATTGACAGCAGAGCTCCCAGAGTTTGTTGAAAGCTTCATGAGGCCCAGCTGCTTCTTTGTACTGGAACTGCCGGAAGCGCTGGCGGAAGACCTCACAGTCAGTATCATACTCTTGAAACACCGAGCCCTGATTCAAGGAGGCCTGGATTGCACAACCCAGGGCCACAGCCATCGCCCTCTTCCAGCAATGTGCAATTTATATGGAACTTGAAGTGGCAGATTCAAATTTCTTTACTTCTGTTATCCTCCGGGGGGAGCCACCTATGTATACGCTGAGGTCGGGACAAAATGAAAAAAGAGAAACAGTAGTGGTTACCAAAGGGCAGATGTACCTCCCTTAACTTGCTTACTTTTCTCCAAAGCCCTAAGGAAGTAAATCAGTCTTGAGGAGCAGGGGAGACTGAGAATCTGATGAAAGCCATGAACTCTCTTCTAGAAAAATAAACACCACATGAAATTCTGCATTTAATTTCAATACAGCTACAAAATCTTCAAGACCATCTATGGATTCTCTAGAAATGTACTCTCCAATCTGGTATTCAATAGTCCCATGTGAGTTGGGGGGAGAGATAAATTAGGAGTTTGGGATTAACATATACACATTACTATATATAAAATAGGTAAACAACAAGGGCTTACAGTATAGCACAGGGAATTATACTCAATATTTTGTAATATCCTATGACACAACACTGTAAATTAACCACACCTCAACAGAAAAAGTGGGCTTCCCTGATAGCTCAGTTGGTAAAGAATCCACCTGCAATGCAGGAAACCCCGGTTCAATTCCTGTGTCAGGAAGATCCAAAGGAGAAAGGATAGGCTACCCATTCCAGTATTCTTGGGCTTCCCTTGTGGCTCAGCTGGTAAAGAATCTGCCTACAATGTGAGAGATCTGGGTTCGATCCCTGGGATAAAAAGATCCCTTGGAGAAGGGAAAGGTTACCCACTCCAGTATTCTTGCCTGGAGAATTCCATGGACTGTATAATCCATGGGGTTGCAAACAGTCGGAAACGACTGAGTGACTTTCACGCTTTCACTTTCAATAGAAAAAAGCAGGCCTACATGGATGTTTAAATTAAACTAAAAATTCAATTTCTCATTCATATTTAGCAACATTTCAAGTGCTCAAGTGACATCTCTGTGTGGTACATATATGCAATGGAATATTACTTAGCCATAAAAAGGACGAAATATTGCCATTTGCAGCAATATGTATGATCTGCAGATTGTCATACTGAGTGAAGTAAGTCAGACACAGAAAGACAAATATCAAATGATATCAAATGTGTGGAATCTTTAAAAATGATACAAATGACTTAACAAAAAGTTACAGATGTAGGAAGTAAACTTATGGTTATGAGGGGGTAAGGAGGGGAGGGATAAATTGGAAGATTGGGATTGACATACACACTACTATGTACAGAACAGATAACTAATAAGTACCTACTGTACAGGGAACTCTACTCAATACTCTGTAATGGCCTATATGGGAAAAGAATCTAAAAAAAGAGTGAATATATGTATAACTGATCTATTTTGCTGTACACCTGAAACTAACACAACACGTAAATCAACTATACCCCAATAAAATTTTTTCAAAAAAGGAGAGACATCTCTGCAGAAAGTTCTATTGGACAGCTCTGCTCTAGGATTCCATGGACCTAAAGCAAAGAAACCCTTCCCTTAAACGAACCCCTACAGATTTAGTCGCTTCTGAACCCACTTCCAACTTAATTCCCACTGTCTTGTGGCTTTGAATACAGCTAGGCCACAGAAGAAATAGCAAGCAATATTTACAATGGTGAAGAACCCTAAAAGTTCATCTACCTTTGAGGAGCCTTTAGTCATCTTCAACCATGGGGATCTTAGCTAGAATCACGCCTTGCAAAGACAGTAAACCACCAATCCCTTATTCCTCCCCGCTAGGGGTCACCTGTAGTTCAGCCAACATCACCATGACCCTCACCCTGAAACAGCATTCTAAGTGACTTTCTCACGAGAAAAATACATGGCAACAGGGAAGGCCAGCAGGAATCAGGTCTGCATTAATAACCAAGGACATTTCTCATGCCTTGTGCCAGGAACTGTTCTACACCTCCCACATATATTGGTTCATTTAGCCCTTACCCAACATTAGGAAGTGGGCTCTAGTACCGTGTGCTGAACACAGGTGAGAGACTGAGGTAAGGATGAGGAGGACTGAATAACTTGCTCCAAGTCACACGATAAATGCCAGAGGGGAGTGGCGAGGAGTCTGGAATCGACCTAGCAATGCTAAAGTCTGCTGCTGCTGCTGCTAAGTCACTTCAGTTGTGTCTGACTCTGTGCGACCCCAGAGATGGCAGCCTGCCAGGCTCCTCCGTCCCTGGGATTCTCCAGGCAAGAACACTGGAGTGGGTTGCCATTTCCTTCTTGAATGCATGAAAGTGAAAAGTGAAAGTGAAGTCACTCAGTCCTGTCTGACTCTCAGCGACCCCATGGACTGCAGCCTACCAGGTTCCTCTGTCCATGGGATTTGCCAGGCAAGAGTACTGGAGTGGGTTGCCATTGCCTTCTCCAAATGCTAAAGTCTAAAAACATCCAAATGTTCTCAGTGTGATCTCTGAGGTCACAGAGGTCCTCACATCCATGTCTCCACAGATGTCAACCCCAGTACCCACCCGGGCACTGTGGCTCTTCTCAGCCTGTATTTTCGGGGACACCTCATGTACCTGTCCTCCTTCTTGGAGCGGGACAAGGAAAAAATGATTCCAGCCAGTCATCCCAAATGGACACAGTCCTCATCTCACCTTTATCATGATGGTAGTCTGGGTTTTGGCGTCAGACCAATCTAGTGATAACCTGCTAGCCGTGTGATGCTGATACCCGGGGCTTCTGTCGTTAACATGAGATAATCACAGCATCTCTTTCCTAGAAGTTCCCTCGGCAGAGGCCACTGCAGGGAACAGCAGCATGCTTGGCACAGAGGAAGCACTCAGGAAAGGTCATTTCCTAGGAAGCTTCTATTTAACCTCCACCCTGCCAAGGCACCTAAATGTCTCTGGGGGGCATCCAGGGACGTGCCTTGAACGTGCTCCAGCCTCGCAGCTGGGCAGCCCTCCCGCGACGGTCCCAAACCTTACACCACGTCGACCAGGGAACTGACCATCCGGGTTTCCCCCGCGTCGGCCCCTCCGGAGAAAAACTTCACTCCATCCCTGGGCGGATGGCTCCTCCCCAAACCCTCCTGAGCGAACCCGGGCCCACAGGGCCCGTGGATGAATAAGGGTGTAAAGAAAGGGCACTCGGAAAAAGGATCGGGGGACAAGCCAAAAAGCGGGTTGAAAATCGGGTACCCGCGGTGCTGCGCGGCCCCAGCGCGCTCCCCGGGGAGGATGTTGCGCTCCCCGCCCGGGAGAAGCCCGGGAAGGCCCGGCGGGTCGCAGGGGACGGCGGCGGGGACCCGGGCCGGACATGGGCCCTCCGCCTGTCGCTCCTTCCCGCGCCCGCCGCCCGATCGGGACTGGAGGCGGCGGGTTAGCTCAGACCGAGCGAGATGGGAGTCCGGCTCCCCGCGCCCGCGCCCCAGGGACGGCCACGCCCTCTGGCCGCTCCGGGACTCACCGCCTCAGCGCCCGCGGCTCTCCCAGGCTCACCGGGTGCAGCTGCCCATGGCGCAGGCGCGCGGCCGCGCTGCGGACTACAACTCCCGGCAGGCTCCACACCACTCACCCAGCGATCTCAGTCTCTAAGGATGCTGACGCGGGAGAGGCTGGGATTTTCCTTGGCCTCCTTCGGTCCTGAGGCCGCTTTGGAAGCGATCCCATTTCCGGTCTTAAACGTCTGTTAATTCCCGGGGATTGGGTGGGGCATGCCGCTGTTCTAGATCCTAGCGATGGCTTCTCTCCCATCAGCCCTAGAGGAACTGGAGCGGCTGGGGACTTCCTGAAATCTGTTATGACTGGATCAATGTTTCTCAAACCTGTTTTTAGCAAGAATTTCTTGCGAGGACCTGTTAAAAATTCAGCTTTCTGGGCTCTCCCCCGACACCCGTACGCATTGGATCTCGCGTGAGCTGGAGGATTCGCATTTTAATAAGCTTTCCTGGGGATAATGACCCTGATCTTTCCCTTCCGCATCATAGTGCCCTTGAGCTATCTTTGTATTTTCCTCTTAAAGAACTAGGATTTGACGAAGCTCAGTTCAGTTCAGTTAAGTCGCTCAGTCGTGCGACCCCATGGACTGTAGCACGCCAAGCCTCTCTGTCCATCACCAACTGCCGGAGTTTACTCAAACTCATGTGCATTGAGTCGGTGATGCCATCCAACCATCTGTCGTCCCCTTCTCCTCCCGCCGTCAATCTTTCCCAGCATCAGGGTCTTTTCCAATGAGTCAGTTCTTTGCATCAGGTGGCCAAAGTATTGGAGTTTCAGCTTCAGCATCAGTCTTTCCAATGAATATTCAGGACTGATACCACTCTCTGATTTCGGCCGCCACTAGAGAGCTCTTGAATCTTTAGGTCACCAACATGGCCCCGCCTCTTGTCTTCCAATTGGTCTTTCGCTGTTCCCGCCTCCGGAGTCAAATTTTCACTTCTGGGTGGTCAGCGGTGTTTTGGCCAGGCCAGAGGCAATGATGTCATCTGGAAGATGTAGTCCTCACATTTGGCCCGAGCTAGTTTGTGTGTGTGTCCTCACATTTGACCTGGGCTAAGGATGTGTGTGTGTGTGTGTGACTTTGGATGCCAAACTTTGGTGTTGGTCCAAGACAGAGAGGAAAGAGCTGCCGGCAACTGTGCCTCCCAGAGGCACTGGTGGAAGCTAGACGAGGCAGGCACCCCACCATCCCGAACCTACAGAGGCCAAAGCACTTCAAACAGCTCTGTCTGAGCTGGAGTTAGGCTCATGGACTGGGACTTGGCACCAGGGACACGCTGACTCCTGCAGATTTTGTGTATTGTTGCATGGGGCTCCAGGTGCCTTCACCAGCTGTTTTGGATGGTTTTCCGGCCAAGATGGTCTGCGTTTCACCCCAAATCCCAAGAGCAAAAAGTGGTCCTCATTGTGAAACCAGAGTAGTTCCTGCGGCTAGAGCCAAAGGACGCCCAGCTCCCAGGCCTCTCACCTGCGCTTCTGTGGATTCCGCTGCTGGTCCCCGGACTCACTCAGGCAGCTCCCTGAGCTTTGCCATGGATGTGTGCCTTTGGCTGGAGAAGCGCATGGAGCAAGTCCCGAAGCTGCTGGTGATGGAGCAGTTCCTGACCATCCTGTCCCAGGAGACCCACAGCAGGGTGCACATGCAGCTTCTGCACCATCCGATAAACTTGCCAAGAAGCTGTGACTCTTTTAAAATGCATGCAGACAGAGCTTTCGAGAATGAGGGAAGAGGTGACTGAGAAAGAGATGTTTTATGTGTGCTTCAGTGGCCCCGACTGGGACATCACAATCTCTTACTTCCCCTCAATAGTCTCCTGAGTAGAACGACATGGGCAAGTGACTTTGTAGTTTAGTCTGGAACTTTCATCCTCCAGATTCCACCCCCAACCCAAGCACACAGAGGAACAGTGTAGAGTGCCTGTCTTCACAGGGAGGCAGGTCACTGCTGCAAATAGTCAGTGTCATCTTGGATCAGAGGGGTTTGGATCCTGGCTCTGCCTGCTGCTCAGTGGCAACGTGACTTGGGGCAAATCACTTTCCTCTTTGGGGCTCAATTCCCTTTTGGTAAAATGGCATCTGGGATTTTGAGGATTTAAGGGAGACCAGCGTGTACATTGGAGAAGGAAATGGCAACCCACTCCAGTGTTCTTGCCTGAAGAATCCCAGGGACAGGGAAGCCTGGTGGGCTGCCGTCTCTGGGGTCTCACAGAGTCGGACACGACTGAAGCGACTTAGCAGCAGCAGCAGCAGCAGCATGTACATTTGGATCACATAGTCGATGCTTAAAACTGAGCAGGCATGGTGCGATTTCTGCTTATGGCACACCCTGCTGCTCCTGAGGCTGACACGGGAGATCCTCTTGAGCTCAGGACTTCTGGGATCCAGGGCACTCTGTGATCATCCACAAGGGAACATCCCAGCAGCAGGGGACCACCAGGTGGCCTATAGAGGTGTAAAGCAGCCCAGGTCTGAAATGGAGCAGGTCAAAATTGCCCTGCTGATCAGTACCACACTGTGCCTGTGAGTAGCCACTGCCCTCCAGCCTGGGCAACATCAAGAGATCCCGCCCCCGCCCCCAACAAACAAACAAACGAAGTTGTTAGGTGTTGTATTAAGGTCAGCAGTCAGGGCTGTGGAATGGCCTCACTGACAGGATGGAGCATGGCTGCTTACAAGAGAGAGTTTCTGAAGTCAAGGTGGAGTGAGTGTGGAGTGAAAGACCTCAGAAATGGTGGTTTGGGGTCTTTCTGGAAGGGAGGAGCATGTCTTCAAGTCCCACTTTTAAATTAAACTTTTCATTTTGATGTTACTGTAGATTTACAGGCAGTTGAAAGAAATAGAGATGTCTCTTTCCTCTTTCCCTCATTTCCCTAGTGGTGTGAAGTGAAAATCGCTCAGTCGTGTCCAACTCTTTGCAGCCTCGTGGACTGTAACCTGCCAGCCTCCTCTGTCCATGGGATTCTCCAGGCAAGACTACTGGAGTGGGTAGCCATTTCCTCCTCCAGGGGATCTTCCCAACCCAGGGATTGAACCCAGGTCTCCTGCATTGGCAGGCAGATTCTTTACCATCTGAGCCACCAGGGAAGCCCTAGTGGTAATAACTTGCAAAACTGCAGCACAAGGTACACCCAGAATATTGACATGAATACAGTCGGGATACTGAACAGTTAGTTCATCACTGCAAGGGCCCTCCTGCTTTTCTTTCATAGGCTCACCCTCATCTTGTCCTTCCCATCCACCCCTCTCCTACCCACTCCCAAACCCCTCACCCCTGGCAACCACCGACCTGTTCTCCTTTTCTAGAAGTTTGTCATTTTAAGAATGTTTTATAAATTGAATCATAGTTTGTAACCTTTTGAGCTGGCTTTTTCCCCATTCACCATGATTCTCCAGATATTTATCTAAATCCTCTGTGTAACAATATCTGTTCCTTTTTATTGCTGAGTAGCATGCTATGGTATGTATGTATCACAGTTTGTTGAACCACTCACCCACTGAAGGACCTGGGGGTGATTTCCAGCTTTTGGCTATTACAAACAAGCTGGTACGTGTGTGTGTGCTAAGTCACTTCATTCGTATCCAACTCTGTGATCCCATGGACTATAGCCCACCAAGCTCCTCTGTCCATGGGGATTCTCCAGGCACGAATACTGGAGTGGGTTGCTATGCCCTTCTCCAGGGGATCTTCCCAACCCCAGGCTCAAACCCTCAAACAGGAATGCTTGCTCTGTGGGGAGCTTCTGGAGGCAAGAGGCAGGGACCAGTGGGGCTGGGGAGTATTTCCTGGGCCTGGGCTCTTTGTGGCCTGATTCCCTTTGCTGGTGCCTCCCAGCAGCAGAGTGTCTCTTTTATGTCTCCTGCATTGGCAGATGGGTTCTTTACCACTAGCACCACCTGGGAAGCCCCAAACAAGCTGGTATGAACATTTAATTGTTTGTTAAATTATTTTTATGGTTGTTGCTTTAAAATCACAGTCAGATAATTCTGATACCTAATTCATTTTGGAGTTAGTGTCACTTGGTTGTCTTTTGTCATTCAAGTTGTGAATCTCCTGCTTCTTTGTATGAAGGGTGATTTTCCATTGTGTCCTGGACTTTTGGTGTCATGTTAGGAGACACTGGGTTCTGTGGAAGCTTGGTAGTGTAGCAGGTAGTCTCCCTGTTTGGGCTTGGAGAGCAGGCCCTGGCCTCCTACTCTGGGCTGTGGTTGTGTGGACAGCGTGATTTTCAGATCCTTCGTGGGGCCTTTGCCTTGCTTGGTTTATTGCAGGCTACTGGGGCTTCCTTGAGTTCCTGGAGATGCTGCCTGGGGAAATGGGAGGAGTTTTCCCAGGCCAGGCCACCTTGGGATTCTAGGTGAGGGAAAGGATTCCCCCTGCTGCCTCCAGAGACAGGAATGCTTGCTCTGTGGGGAGCTTCTGGAGGCAAGAGGCAGGGACCAGTGGGGCTGGGGAGTATTTCCTGGGCCTGGGCTCTTTGTGGCCTGATTCCCTTTGCTGGTGCCTCCCAGCAGCAGAGTGTCTCTTTTATGTCTCCTGCATTGGCAGATGGGTTCTTTACCACTAGCACCACCTGGGAAGCCCCAAACAAGCTGGTATGAACATTTAATTGTTTGTTAAATTATTTTTATGGTTGTTGCTTTAAAATCACAGTCAGATAATTCTGATACCTAATTCATTTTGGAGTTAGTGTCACTTGGTTGTCTTTTGTCATTCAAGTTGTGAATCTCCTGCTTCTTTGTATGAAGGGTGATTTTCCATTGTGTCCTGGACTTTTGGTGTCATGTTAGGAGACACTGGGTTCTGTGGAAGCTTGGTAGTGTAGCAGGTAGTCTCCCTGTTTGGGCTTGGAGAGCAGGCCCTGGCCTCCTACTCTGGGCTGTGGTTGTGTGGACAGCGTGATTTTCAGATCCTTCGTGGGGCCTTTGCCTTGCTTGGTTTATTGCAGGCTACTGGGGCTTCCTTGAGTTCCTGGAGATGCTGCCTGGGGAAATGGGAGGAGTTTTCCCAGGCCAGGCCACCTTGGGATTCTAGGTGAGGGAAAGGATTCCCCCTGCTGCCTCCAGAGACAGGAATGCTTGCTCTGTGGGGAGCTTCTGGAGGCAAGAGGCAGGGACCAGTGGGGCTGGGGAGTATTTCCTGGGCCTGGGCTCTTTGTGGCCTGATTCCCTTTGCTGGTGCCTCCCAGCAGCAGAGTGTCTCTTGGGGGAGTGGGGAGGGCAGTTTCAGGCCCAGCAGAGAAGCAGTGCGCTTCCTTGGCAGTAAATGGCATTGAATGTCTTTCCTAAGGGACAGGAGTCTTGGGTCCTTGAATGACCTAGAACTACCCAACTATTCCCTTGATGTTTTTTTCAGATTAAAGCTGAAAGAAATCTGATATGAAGTGTGATCTCACCATCTCCACTGTGTCTGAGAGCCCCTGCAAAGACTGTTAGAATGAATAGAATTTCCTCTCCAGTGTAACCCAGGAAAATTATATCAATATAAAAACATATAAAACTAGAAGGACTGACAGGCATCTTTCATTTTAACCAGTGAAACAAGGGAGGATTTTGTTATTTTACTTTTTTTTTTTTTGCATTTTCCAAGATTATGGACAGGCATAAGCAGGTAGGTTATATGACTTTTTGGCAATGGCCAACTCCACCCTGGTGCAGCTTGTGTCGGCATCCACAGCCATTTGCACAAATCCAGATCATTTCTGTGCCTTCCCAGTTGCCTACCAAGTAAAAAACTCATTATGTTTTTGGAAGCCAGGGTGGGTTTTAGGTATTTATCTGCCAGCCTTCTGATGATTGGTATGGGCGTGTTAGGACTGACTTTAGAGGTTCCTTTATCCATGACTGGTTGATTCCACAGACAGCTTTCAGAAGAGAGCACAGCTGAGAGGGCCTGAAAAAGATGAGGAAACCCACTTAATCCAGTGGACCAAGGGACTTCTTGCCCCACACCCTTGCCACCTTCCTGCCACACACACTTGCTTTCAGCAAGTGGTCATAAGATATTGCTTTGGGGCACAGTATAATTTGAAATGTCAACCTTATCATTTCCTTCATTCTGTCATATACATGGGTCTGTGTTGAGAATCTCTGTTCTGTTCCATTGACATATTTTTGATTCTTGTTTTAGTCGCTAAATCTATAGTATAGATTTTCACATCTTGAAACAGCTCACAATCATGGCTGTTTCCACATGTTGTTTAGTTGCTCGGTTATGTCAACTCTTTGTGACCCCATGGACAGTAACCCACCAAGCTCCTCTGTCCATGGGATTCTCCAGGCAAGAATACTGGGGTGGGTTGCCATTTCCTCCTCCAGGGGATCTTCCTGACTCAGGGATCAAACGCGCAAGAGGATTCTTTACCACTGAGCCACCTGGGAAGCTTTCACATCGATTCTCTTTTATTTGATTGAATAATCTGTTCATTTCATGGCAAAATCCTGTTGAGGTTCATGACTGTGCTCGCACTGAATTCAAAGATGTATTTTGGGAAGAACTGATAGAATGGCAGTAATTAATTTTCCTGTCATGCAAGAAATGGTATTTTTAGTCTTAAAACAGAAAATAAAAAGCTTCAAGCACGTTTCTCTCTAGTTTTAAAAATGATATTCATGTGTGTTTTGTAGTCAGTGTGAAATGGACACATCATTTTTGCTATTTCATATTTTATTGTTAGAGCACATATCTTCTTTTATGTATTTAACTTATATCCAATAGTTTTTATAAAATATCTGGGTTATTCCAAAGAGATACCCACTTAAGACAAAGGCAATTTTTCTAATTTCCTTATGTAAATAAATTATAGTATATCAACAGTATGATATAAAATACAGCTATTGAAAATGGTGAAGGGGTCCTCTATGTACTGACCTGGGAAGAATAAACAAGAAATGATAGTTGAAGAAAGAAACTTGAAAAACAATATGTGTCTTAGTATCACGTTTGTATTTCTTCAGAGTCATCTATATTGATAAAAGTAAATGCAGAGAATAAAATCTGAAATGTTTACAGCAAGCAAATGGCAGTTCTTCTGGGGTAGGAGTGTAAGATGGGGGAATACAGAGAAGGGGTGGAGAGATGGATCATTAGTTGATCTCTGTAGATGTAATTCTTGTATTTTCTACAAGAATCTAAAAACGTGAGTCAATTCTATAAAACTATTTAAATAAAAAAAGATTCCTGGAAGCACAAATTTGAGACAGAGAGGTGCAAACATCAAGGCAGGTTGACCCAAATTCAGCCTGTTTTCTCCAAGAAAAGAGCACTGGGGCTCAGAAGAAAGATATCAAAACCCCCAGACAAATGAACAGTGAACCAGCCTGTAACTAGAGTTCAAGGCAAGGGCACAGTCTTTGCCAGGAACCAGTCTGTGGCTTTAAGAGGTTCTCATTCAGGAGAGAAAGAGAAGGTGATGATATGCATTCTCCAGTCTCAGGCTTCCATTTTATGAGGAATACATTCCTGATAAGAACAGCGGCAGTGGCAGCAGACCTCTGCTCAGGGTGTCTGTCTGCTAGGCACTTCTCCAAAGGGCTTAACATACTCTGGCTCATGTAATGTCATAACAGCTTTGGTGGGTCCATTGTCATGCCCACTTACCCAGAAGAGGGCACTGAGGTACAGGAAAAGCATGTAATTGGCCCAAGGTCATCCAGCTGGTATGTGGCAGAACCAGGAAGTGAACCCAATTTGTTTGGCATAAGGGCCCCAGCCTTCTACCCCTTCAGTTTGCCTCCTCTTGATCCTTGTGGAAGACGAGGAAACAATTCCCATCCCTCTATTTGTTCTGTACGTTGAAAACAGTATCTTAGTGCCTTTACATGGTCCTACATGGTTGAGAGGAAACTCGGATGGCTGAGCCTTCCCTGCCACTCAAGGAAGGGGGCACATGGCCTGGGTCCCTCGTCCAGGCATCCATATCTCGGTTTCCTCAGTTGTCATGTGAGACTGAGCAGGGCAGCCAGTGTGGGGCCAAGTCACATTTCCTCATAATAGTCATTTTAGTTCCTTAAACAGTAGCACTGTAAAAAACACAAAGCCCAGTCCTCACTGTTAATAAAAACATCCTGTAGAAATCTATGTCCTACTTTGAGACAATATCCACATGGGTCACACACTTTTAATGTTAACTATCTAGTTGTTCTATATCAGAGACTCACAAGGTAATACGGCGTGAGAAGTCTGACCACTCACAACTATATTTTCTACAATTTAACACCCCATTTATGTGAATTGGTATTTAACAAAAAGCAGTAATTTGAGACTCATTGCCAAGGCTGTCAGTGAGATCAAGGAAGTGTAGAGAATCCTACCTTGAATTGAATTGCCTTGAAGCTTTCACTGGATGATTGGATCTTGAGACCACAATTGCTGGCTGACATTACCCAGCAGACCTGTTGAAATGCAATGAACATAGTTAGGATACTTTTTGTATTTCCTCCCATTGGAGAAGTTTTAACAGAGAGATTTTGCTCAAGTCAAGGAAGAGACAGGACTTTCCTGGCCGTCCAGTGGTTAAGAATCTGCCTTTCAATGTAGGGATTTGATCCCTGGTCATGGAACTAAGATCCCACATAATGCGGGGTAACTAAACCCACATGCCACAGCTACTGAGCAAATGCATTCTGGAACCCACAGGCCACAACTAAAGAAAAGCCCACCCACCACAGCCTGTGCTATTTTTTCTATATAGGTGTAGAATCTCTTGGACTTCTCACAGGTCTTTGACTTATGAGTGAAGACTCTTGAGAGTCCCTTGGACTGCAAGGAGATCCAACCAGTCCATTGTAAAGGAGAGCAGTCCTGGGTGTTCTTTGGAAGGAATGGTGCTGAAGCTGAAACTCCAGTACTTTGGCTACCTCATGCGAAGAGCTGAATCATTGGAAAAGACTCTGATGCTGGGAGGGATTGGGGGCAGGAGGAGAAGGGGACGACAGAGGATGAGATGGCTGGATGGCATCACTGACTCAATGGACATGAGTTTGAATAGGCTCTGGGAGT
>SJYT01009544.1:84705-121663 GCA_006410635.1 Cephalophus harveyi
TAGCGTGCTGCGATTCATGGGGTCGCAAAGAGTCGGACACGACTGAGCGACTGAACTGAACTGAACCGAACCCTTACAATATAGCTTCTAAATTAACTTTAGGATCTGTTCATATGCACCAATTGGCAAAGCTTCATAGCCTTAATCAGCACCAGGTTTAGGAAACACAATTACCTGGGGGTCTTCACTAAATTTTAAAAAGTAACCTATTACTCTTAGGAGAGAGTTACCAAACACAAAAATAGAGGACAAAAACTATGCCTCACTGTAACCATCAGAACTGTTGCCTTGCATAAATTCCTCCATAGCCCATTACCCTAAAATATGCTCTGATTTAATGGAAAATAAAGTCTTTGACACAGTTTGCTCTATAAAATGGAAGACCTTGAACCTTCAGTCCCACATAAAATAGTTAATACGGTCCAATATAAATTAAAACAGGATGTTATGGGTTGAATTTCCGCCCCCCCCCCACCAAAATATGTGGAAATGCTGACCCTCTGTGTCTGTAATTTCCTGCCAGTTGTGTACAGTCATGTGCAAATTATAAATTAAACGTACAAGGACATAAGTGTACCTTGCCCTGGGATCATCCTCACACAGTTATCAGAATGAGCCATTATGCAGACCCAGAGCTCCAAGAATGCCAGGGCCACCTGAGGAAAGGAACTTTTATAGCTTTTGTGAAGCCTCCTAATGGTCTGCCCCCAAATCCAACTGAGCACATTGACTAGCAACTGTGCCATGAAAGAGAAGACAGAAGCAAAACTTTCAGAGACTGATTGGTACTAGGTGTGACCCAACAGTGATGACTGGAATTAATCAGTTTGATCACATTAATTCCTTTTTAAGTAAAAGTCTAAATCCATATTTAACACAAAGGAAAATATTAATGTTCCTTTGGTAAGTATAATTGAGTCTAATATTTCTTAAAATATTAGTTATAACTTAAAATTTTAGAATAAGCTTATTCAGTATTGGAGACATGTTGTTGCAAATGAAAGCACTAACCAAATCAGTACCGTTCAGTCATTACAGGATATACCTTTTGGAGTTGCTTTCCAGGCATAGTAAATATTACATATGATCAAGTAATTAATATGCAATTAGAAGTTTCTTACCTATTACCTTTTTCTTCTCTGCCTTCTTTACAATTGGTCTTATAGTGGATTTCACAAGGCCTGGAATATGGCCCACCCAGATCTACCTGATGTTTATCTACTTAAAATCTGTATTTTTAAACAGACCTTAATCATCAAAGTAATTCCTTCTTTGATTATGCAAACTATTTGTGTTCATGGATTGAAAGATTTATTGATAGAATGACAATACTACACAAAGCAATCTATAAACTCAATATGATCTCTATCAAAATTTCAACAGCTCTTTTGGCAGAAACAGAAAAGCCAACCCTAAAATTCCTATGGAATTGCAAGACATGCCGATAATCAGAACAACATGGAAAAGGAGAAACAATATTGGAGCACCCCATTTTCTGATTTTTTTCAAAATTTGTCATAAAGCTATTGTAATCAAATCAGTATGGTACTGGCATAAAGACAGACATATAGACAAATGAAATAAAATTGAGAGTTCAGAAACAAGCCCATACATCTACTATCAAATGATTCTTGATAAGGGTGTCAGAATCATTCAATGAGGAAAAATAGGCTCTTCAAAAAACAGTGTTGGGATAATTGTATATCCACATGAAAAAGTTTGAAGTTGGACCCCTACCTTACAATACAACCAAAAATTAACTCAAAATGGATCAAAGACCTAAATGTTAGAGCTAAAACATAAAAATTCTGAGGAAAACATAGGTCAAATCTTCATGACCTTATGTTTGACAGTGGTTTTTAGATATACCACCAAAATCATAAGAAATTAAAGAAAAAAATAGGACTTTGTGAAAGGAAAAACTTTTGTGAAAGAAAGTGATGCATTTCTCCAGAATAGGAGAAAATATTTGCAAATCACATATAGGGTAAGGTTCAAGCATCCAGAATATATAAATAACTATTATTTATTATATATAGAATATATAAAAATAACTATTACATATAATAATAGATAACAGAATATATAAATAATAAACAGAATATATAAATAACAAACTGCAAAAAAACAAACAACCCAATTAAAAATTGGCAAAGGGCTCAAACAGACATTTCTTCTAAGAATATATACATATAACCAACAAGCACATGAAAAGATGCTCAATTATTAGTCATTGGGGAAATCTAATCAAAACCACAATGATAGGTACAACCTCACAACCACTAGAATGGCTATAATGAAAAGTAAATGGACATTAACAAGACCTGGTGAAGATGTGGAGAAATTGGAACCCTTGTACTTGGATGGTGAGAATGTAAAATGGTGCATATGCCATGGAAAACCATTTGGAGTTTGCTCAGAAAGTTAAACATACAACTACCATGTGGCCAAGAAATTCTATTCTTCGGTATATACCTAAAAGAATTGCTTTTTTCAATTATTTTGAGGAGCCTGCCAGCCTCCTCTGTCCGTGGGATTCTCCAGGCGAAAATATTGGAGTGGGTAGCTATTCCTTTCTCAAGGGGATTTTGCCGACCCAGGGATCAAACCCAGGTCTCCTTCATTGCAAGCTGATTCTTTACCATCTGAGCCACTAGGGAATCCCTATTTTGAAAAGAGGCATCCAAATATGTGTACATGAATCTTCATATGGTACTATTCACAATAGCCAAAAGATCAAAATACCCCTAATGTCCTTCAGTGAAAGAATGGATACAAAATATGCCTATCTATTCAATGGAATCTAATCCAGCTATAAAAAGAAAGGAAAAACTGACACATGCTACAACACTGATGGACCTCAAAAAGTGTACCTCAAAAAATGCTACAGTTTACTAGCACTTAATTCATTCACTATGCTGTGCATCCATGACATCTATCAACTTTGAAAACACTCTCATCAACCTAAACTCCAGCCTCCTCAGCCTCTGGAAAATTTATCTGCTTTCTGTCTCTATGGGTTTACCTCCGCTGGGTATTTCAAGTAAGTGGAATCATATGTGAAATTTGGTGCCTGATTTATTTAGCATATTGTTTTTTGAAGTTCATTAATATTATACATCTGGGTCGTGAAGATCTTTTTTGTACAGTTCTTCTGTGTATTCTTGCCACCTCTTCTGAATATCTTCTGCTTCTGTTAGGTCCATACCATTTCTGTCCTTTATCGAGCCCATCCTTGCATGAAATGTTCCCTTGGTATCTCTAATTTTCTTGAAGAGATCTCTAGTCTTTCCCATTCTGTTATTTTCCTCTATTTCTTTGCACTGATCACTGAAGAAGGCTTTCTTATCTCTTCTTGCTATTCTTTGGAACTCTGCATTCAGGTGCTTATATCTTTCCTTTTCTCCTTTGCTTTTCACCTCTCTTTTCACAGCTATTTATAAGGCCTCCCCAGACAGCCATTTTGCTTTTTTGCATTTCTTTTCCATGGGGATGGTCTTGATCCCTGTCTCCCGTACAATGTCATGAACCTCATTCCATAGTTCATCAGGCACTCTATCTATCAGATCTAGGCCCTTAAATCTATTCCTTACTTCCACTGTATAATCATAAGGGATTTGATTTAGGTCATACCTGAATGGTCTAGTGGTTTTCCCTACTTTCTTCAATTTGAGTCTGAATTTGGCAATAAGGAGTTCATGATCTGAGCCACAGTCAGCTCCATCTCTTCTTTTCACAGCTATTTGTAAGGCCTCCCCAGACAGCCATTTTGCTTTTTTGCATTTCTTTTCCATGGGGATGGTCTTGATCCCTGTCTCCCGTACAATGTCACGAACCTCATTCCATAGTTCATCAGGCACTCTGTCTATCAGATCTAGGCCCTTAAATCTATTCCTCACTTCCACTGTATAATCATAAGGAATTTGATTTAGGTCATACCTGAATGGTAATGATAAAAAACCTTGAAAACAAAATGGAGAAATACAACAATCAATTAACAAAGACCTAGAAGAATTAAAGAATAAACATACAGAGAGAAACAGCACAATTACTGAAATTAAAAATACTCTAGAAGGAATCAATAGCAAAATATATTAAGCAGAAGAATCAGTGAGCTGGAAGATAAAATGGTGAAAATAACTTCTGAAGAGAAGAATAAAGTGAAATAATGAAAAGAACTGAGGCCAGTCTCAGAGCCCTCTGGGACCATATCAAACACACCAACATGTGAATTATAGGAGTCCCAGAAGAAGAATAGAAAAAGAGAGTATGAGAAAATGTTTGAAGAGATTATAGTTGAAAATTTCCCCAACATGGAAAAGGAAATAGTTAATCAAATCCAAGAGGCACAAAGTATCTCATACAGGATAAACCCAAGGAGAAACACACCAAGACACATACTAATCAAACTAACAAAGACTGAACACAAAGAATATTAAAAGCAGCAAGGGAGAAGCAACAAGTAACATACAAGGGAAACCCCATATGCTTAACAACTGATCTTTAAGCAGAAAGTCTGCAGGCCAGAAGGGAATGGCAGGATATATTTGAAGTACTGAAAGGGAAAAATCTACAACCAAGATTACTGTACCTGGCAAGGATCTCATTCAAAATTGATGGACAAATGAAAAGCTTTTCAGACAAGCAAAAGTTAAGAGAATTCAGTACCACCAAACCAGCTTTACGACAGATGTTAAAGGGACTTATATAGTCAAGAAATACAAGAGAAGGAAAAAGATCTACAAAATCAACCCTAAATAATTAAGAAAATGGCAATAGGAACATATATATCAATAATTACTTTAAATATAAATGGATTAAATGCTCCAACCAAAAGATATAGACTGGCTGAATGGATTAAAAACAAGACCCACATATATACTATCTACAAGAAACCCACTTCAGACCTCAAGACACATATAGACTGAAAGTGAAAGGATGGAAAACTATATTCCATGAAAATGGGAAGCAAAAGAAAGCTAGAGTAGCACTCCTCATATCAGACCTTAAAATAAAGAAAATTACAAGAGATAAGGAAAGACACTACATAATGATCAAGGGATCAATCCAAGAGGACGACATAGCAATTGTAAATATCTGTGCACCAAATATAGGAGCACCTCAATACATAAGGCAAACACTAACAGAGATAAAAGGAAAAATTGACAGTAACACAATGATAGTAGGGGACCTTAACACCCCACTGACATCAATAGACAGATCATCAAAACAGAAAATTAATAAGGAAACACAAGTCTTAAATGATACATTAGATGAGATGGATCTTATTGATATCTTCAGGACATTCCATCCAAACGCAGAAGAATATACCTTCTCAAGTACACATGGAACATTGTCCAGGGTAGACCACATCTTGAGTCACAAATCAAACCTCAGTAAATTTAAGAAAATTGAAATCATATCAAGCATCTTCTCCGACCACAACACTGTGAGACTAGGTATCAATTACAGGAAAAAATTGTAAGAATTTTTGGAGATTAAACTACACATTTCTAAATAACCAACAGGTTACTGAAGAAATCAAAAGGGATATCAAAAAATTTCCAGAAACAAATGACAATAAAAATACGACAATTCAAAACCTATTAGATGCAGCAAAAGCAGTTCTAAGAGGGAAGTTTAGAGGAATACAATCCTACCTCAAGAAACAACAAAAGCATCGAACAGACAACCAAACTTTACAGCTAAAACAACTGGAAAAAGAAGAACTAAAAAAAAAGAAAAAAGAAAAAAACACCCCAATATTAGTAGAAGGAAAGAAATCATAAAGATCTGAGCAGAAATGAATGAAAACGAAATGAAAGAAACAATAGTAAAGATTAATAAAACTAAAAGCTGCTTTTTTGAGAAGATAAACAAAGTTGACAAACATTTAGCCAAACTCATCAAGAAAAAAAGAAAGAAGAATCAAATCAACAAAATTAGAAATGAAAAAGGAGAGGTTGCAACAGACAATGCAGAAATAGGAGACTATTATGAACAACTATATGGCAATAAAATGGATAACCTGGAAGAAATGGATAGATTCTTAGAAAAGTTCAATCTTCCAAGACTGAACCAGGAAGAAATAGAAATTATGAACAATCCAATTATAAGCACTGAAATTGAAGCTGTGATCAAAAATCTCCCCAAAAACAAAAGCCCAGGACCAAATGGCTTCACAAGAGAATTCTATCAAACATTTAGAAAAGAGCTAATGCTTAGCCTTCTAAAGCTATTTTAAAAAATTGCAGAGGAAGGAACACTTCTAAACTCATTCTATGATACCACCATCTCCCTGACACCAAAACCGGACAAAGACAACACACACAAAAAGAAAACTACAGGCCACTATCACTGATGAACAGAGATGAAGAAATCCTCAATAAAATTCTAGCAAACAGAATCCAGCAACATAGTAAAAAGATACATCATGACTAAGTGGGCTTTATTCCAGGGATGCAAGCATTCTTCAATATTTACAGATCAATCAATATGATACACCACATTAACAAATTGAAAGATAAAAACCATATGATTATCTCAATAGATGCAGAAAAAGCCTTTGACAAAATTCAACATCCATTTATGATAAAAGCCCTCCAAAAAGCAAGCATAGAAGGAACATACCTCAACATAATAAAAGCCGTATATGACAAACCCACAGCAAACATTATCCTCAATGGTGAAAAATTGAAAGCCTTTTCCCTAAAGTCAGGAACAAGGGTGCCCACTCTCATCACTACTATTCAGCATAGTTTTGGAAGTTTCAGCCACAGCAGTCAGAGAAGAAAAAGAAATAAAAGGAATCCATACTGGAAAAGAAGAAGTAAAACTCTCACTGTTTGCAAATGACACGATCCTCTACATAGAAAACCCAAAAGACATCACCAGAAAATTACTAGAGCTAATCAATGAATTTAGTAAAGCTGCAGGATGTAACATTAACACAAAAATCCCTTGCATTCTTAAACACTAACAATGAGAAAAGGGAAGGAGAAATTAAGGAAACAATTCCATTCACCATTGCAATGAAAAGAATAAAATGCTTAGTAATAAATCTACCTAAAGAAACAAAAGACCTATATATAGAAAACTATAAAACACTAATAAAAGAAATTGAAGATGATGCAAATAGGTAGAGAAATATGCCATGTTCATGGATCAGAAGAATCAATATAGTGAAAATGAGTATACCACCCAAATTTTTGCATTCCAGTCTCTTATAATGAAAAGACATCTTTTTTGGGTGTTAGTCCTAGAAGGTCTTGCAGATCTTCATAGAACTGTTCAACTTCAGGCTTCTTCAGCATTACTGGTCTGGGCATAGACTTGGATTACCGTGATACAGAATGGTTTGCCTAAGAAATGAATAGAGACATTCTGTCGCTTTTGAGATTGCATTCAAGTACTGCATTTTAGACTCTTTTGTTGACTGTGATGGCTAGTCCATTTCTTCTAAGGATTCTTGCCCACAGTAGTAGGAGAAGAAGGGGATGACAGAGGATGAGATGGTTGGATGGCATAACCGACTCAATGGACATGTGTTTCAGTAAACTCCGGGAGCTGGTGATGGACAGGGAGGCCTGGCATGCTGCAATTCATGGGGTCACAAAGAGTCGGACAAGACTGAGCAAGTGAACTGAACTGACTAACCCAAAGCAATCTATGGATTCAATGCAATCTCTATCAAGCTACCAATGGTATTTTTCACAGAACTAGAACAAATAATTTCACAATTTGTTTGGAAATACAAAAAACTTTGAATAGCCAATGCAATCTTGAGAAAGAAGATTGGAACTGGAGGAATCCACCTGCCTGACTTCAGGCTATACTACAAAGCTACAGTCATCAAGACAGTATGGCACAAAGACAGAAATATACAGTGACAGAACAAAATAGAAAGCCCAGATATAAATCCACACACCTATGGACGCCTTATTTTTTACAAAGGAGGCAAGAATATACAATGGAGAAAAGACTGTCTCTTTAACAAGCGGTGCTGGGAAAACTGGTCAAACTAGAACACTTTCTAACACCATACACAAAAATAACCTCAAAATGGATTAAAGATCTCAATGTAAGCCCAGAAACCATAAAACTCCTAGAGGAAAACATAGGCAAAACACTCTTGACATAAATCACAGCAGGATCCTCTATGACCCAATTCCCAGAGTAATGGAAATAAAAGCAAAAATAAACAAGTGGGACCTAATTAAACTTAAAAGCGTTTGCACAACGAAGGAAACTATAAGTAAGTTGAAAAGACAGCCTTAAGAAATAGAGAAAATAATAGCAAATGAAGCAACTGATCAAGAATTAATCCTAAAAAGCAGCTCATGTATAAGCAGCTCATGCAGCTCAATACCATTAAAATAAATGACCCAATCAAAAAATGAGCCAAAGAACTAAACAGACATTTCTCCAAAGAAGACATACAGATGACTAACGAACACATGAAAAGATGCTCTACATCCCTCATTATCATAGAAATTCAAATCAAACCCACAATGAGGTACCATCTCACGCTGGTCAGAATGGCTGAGATTAAAAAATCTACAAACAATAAATGCTGGAGAGGGTGTGGAGAAAATGAACCCTCTTACGCTGTTGGTGGGAATGAAAACTAGTACAGCCACTATGGAGAACAGTGTTGAGATTCCTTAAAAAACTGGAAATAGAACTGCCATATGACCCAGCAATCCCACTTCTGGTTGTACACACTGAGGAAACCGGAATTGAAAGAGACACATGTACCCCAATGTTGATCGCAACACTCTTTACAACAGCTAGGACATGGAAGCAACCTAGATGTCCATCAGCAGACAAATGGATAAGAAAGATGTGGTACATATACACAATGGAATATTACTCATCTATTAAAAAATGCATTTGAATCAGTTCTAATGAGGTGGATGAAACTGGAGCCTACTATACAGAGTGAAGTCAGAAAGAAAAACACCAATACAGTATATTAATGCATATATATGGAATTTAGAAAGATGGTAATAATGACCCTATATGTGAGACAGCAAAAGAGACACAGATATAAAGAACAGACTTTTGGACTCTGTGGGAGAAGGTTAGGGTGGGATGATTTGAGAGAATAACACTGAAACATGTATATTACCATATGCGAATAGATCGCTAGTACAGGTTCAATGCGTGGGACAGGGTGCTCACGGCCAGTGCACTGGCACAACCCTGAGGGATGGGATGGGGATAGAGTTGGGAGGGGGTTTCAGCATGGGGGACACATGTGTACCCATGGCTGATTCATGTCAATGGATGGCAAAACCCACTATAATATTGTAAAGTAATTAACCTCCAATTAAAATAAATAAATTAAAAAAAAGAAAACTACAAGCCAAGATCACTGATGAACATACATGCAAATATCCTCAACATAATTTTAGCAAAAACAATTCAGCAATATATCGAAAAACTCATGCACCGTGATCAAATTGGGTTTATTGCAGGGATGCAAGGATTTTTCAATATATGCAAATCAATCAATGTTATATACCATATACCAAATGGAAAGATAAAACCCATATGATAATCTCAATACATGCAGAAAAAGCCTTTGACAAATTTCCTCACCCATTTATGATTGAAACTCTTGAAAAAATGAACATAGAAGGAACCTACCACAACATAGTAAAGGCCATATATGATAACCCTACAGTGAACATTGTTCTCAATGGTGAAAAACTGAAAGCATTCCCCCTAAAAGGAATAAGATAAGGGTGTCCACTTTCACTGCTATTATTCAACATAGTTCTGGAAGTCCTAGCTATAGCAATCAGAGAAGAAAAGGAAATAAAAGGAATCCAGATCAGAAAAGAAGTAAAGCTCTCACTGTGTGCAGATGACATGATATTTTACATAGAAAACCCTAAAGATAGTATTAGAAAATTGCTGGAGCTAATCAGTGAATTTAGCAAAGTTGCAGGATACAAAATCAAAATACAGAAATCACTTGCATTTCTATATACTAGCAATGAAAAAATCAGAAAGAGAAATTAAGGAATCAATCCCATTCACCATTGCAACAAAAAGGATTAAATATCTAGGAATAAATTTACCTAAGGAGATGAAAGACCTGTACACAGAAAATTATATGTCACTAATGAAAGAAATCAAAGATGACATAAACAGATGGAGAGATATTCCATGTTCCTGGGTAGAATCAATATTTTGAAAATGACTATACTACCAAATACAATCTATACATTCAATGTGATCCCTATCAAATTACCAATGACATTTTTTACAGAACTAGAACAAAAAATTTCAAAGTTCATATGGAAACACAAAAGATCCCGAATAGCCAAAGCAGTCTTGAGAAAGAAGGATGGAGCTGGAGGAATCAACCTTCCTGACTTCAGATTTTACTACAAAGCCTCAGTCATCAAGACAGTGTGGTACTGATATAAAAACAGAAATATAAACCAATGGAACAAGATAGAAAACCCAGAAATAAACCCATTCATCTATGGATACCTTAGTTTTGACAAAGGAGGTGAGAATATACAATGGGGCAAAGACAGCCTCTTCAATAAATGGTGCTGGGAAAACTGGACAGCACAGAAAAGAATGAAATTAGAACACTTCCTAACACCATACACAAAGATAAACTCAGAATGGATTAAAGACCTAAATGTAAGACCAGAAACTATAAAACTCTTAGAGGAAAACATAGGCAGAACATTTGATGACATAATCAAAGCAAGATCCTCTATGACCCACCTCTTAGAGTAATGAAAATAAAAACAAAAGTAAACAAGTGGGACCTGATTAAACTTAAAAGCTTGTGCAAAGCAAAGAAAACTATAAGCAAGGTGAAAAGACAACCCTCAGAATGGGAGAAAATAATAGCAAATCAAGCAACTAATAAAGGATTAATTTCCAAAATATACAAGAAGCTCATACAACTCAAAACCAGAAAAATGAACAACCCAATCAAAAAGTGGGATAAAGACCTAGACTGGCATTTATCCAAAGAAGACTTACAGATGGCTAACAAACACATGAAAAGATGCTCACCATCGCTCCTTTTAGAGAAATGCAAATCAAAACTACAATGAGATCACTTCACACCAGTCAGAATGGCCACCACCAAAAAGTCTACAAACAATAAATGCTGGAGAGGATGTGGAGAAAAGGGAATGCTCTTGCACTATTGGTGGGAATGTAAATTGATACAGCCACTGTGGAAGATGGTATGGAGATTCCTTAAAAAACTAGGAATAAAACCACCATATGACCCAGCAATCCCACTCCTAGGCATATACTCTGAGGAAACCAAAATTGAAAGAGACATATATATCCCATTGTTCACTCAGCACTATTTACAATAGCTAGAACATGGAAGCAACCTAGATTTCCATTGACAGATAAATGGATAAAGAAGTTGTGATACATATACACAATGGAATATTCAGTTCAGTCACTCAGTCGTGTCCAACTCTTTGTGACCCCATAAATCGCAGCACGCCAGGCCTCCCTGTCCATCACCAACTCCCGGAGTTCACTCAGAATCACGTCCACTGAGTCAGTGATGTCATCCAGCCATCTCATCCTCGGTCGTCCCCATCTCCTCTTGCCCCCAATCCCTCCCAGCATCAGAGTCTTTTCCAATGAGTCAACTCTTCGCATGAGGTGGCCAAAGTACTGGAGTTTCAGCTTTAGCATCATTCCTTCCAGAGAAATCCCAGGGCTGATCTCCTTCAGAATGGACTGGTTGGATCTCCTTGCAGTCCAAGGGACTCTCAAGAGTCTTCTCCAACACCACAGTTCAAAAGCATCAATTTTTCGGCGCTCAGCTTTCTTCACAGTCCAACTCTCACATCCATACATGACCACAGGAAAAACCATAGCCTTGACTAGACGGACCTTAGTCAGCTAAGTAATGTCTCTGCTTTTGAATATGCTATCTAGGTTTGTCATAACTTTTCTTCCAAGAAGTAAGTAAGTGTCTTTTAATTTCATGGCTGCAATCACCATCTGCAGTGATTTTGGAGCCCCCCCAAATAAAGTCTGACACTGTTTCCACTGTTTCCCCATCTATTTTCCATGAAGTGATGGGACCGGATGCCATGATCTTCATTTTCTGAATGTTGAGCTTCAAGCCAACTTTTTCACTCTCCTCTTTCACTTTCATCAAGAGGCTTTTTAGTTCCTCTTCACTTTCTGCCATAAGGGTGGTGTCATCTGCATATCTGAGGTTACTGATATTTCTCCCAGCAATCTTACTCATCCATAAAAAGGAATGTATTTGAGTCTGTTCCAATGAAGTGGATGAAACTACAACCTATTATACAGAGTGAAGTGAGTCAGAAAGAGAAAGATAAATATTGTAACACACATATATAGAATCTAGAAAAATGGTACTGAATAATTTATTTACAGGGCAACAGTAGAGAAACAGACATGGAGAATAGACTTATGGACATGGGGAGAGGGGAGGAGAGGGTGAGATGTATGGAAAGAGTAACATGGAGACTTACATTACTGTATGTAAAATAGATAGCCAACGGGAATTTGCTGTATGGCTCAGGAAACTCAAACAGGGGCTCTGTATCAACCTAGAGGGGTGGGATTGGGAGAGAGATGGGAGGGAGGTTCAAAGGGAGGGGATATATGTATACCTATGGCTGATTCATGTTGAGGTTTGACAGAAAACAGCAAAATTCTGTAAAGCAATTATCCTTCAATTAAAAATAAATTTAAAAAAAAAAAGAAGGATAAGTGATGCATGTGCCTAGTGTCTTGGCTGGCCATGGTGGGTGGTTTCAGCCAGTGTTTTCCCTAACAGTGGTGTTCTGTCATAGTAAAGACAGCCCTCTCGCTAAAATAGTATCTATCAAGGGTCTTACTGGACCATGCAGTTATCATTTTAAATCTTCCCATGGGCTATACAAGGTAGATATTTTTATCTTCACATAACTGATAGCCTAACTGAAGGTCTGAGATGTTAAAGGACTCAGTTAATGTTACAGCTTTTAAGTGGTAAAGCTGGGATGGAGTCAGTCACAGCCAGCTCTAAAGGCAGCATGTTTTCAGTGTGGTCCTTGGACTAGCTGTCTCAGTGTCTCCTTGGACAATATTAAAATACAGAATCCTGGGTGCTCATATTATGGGGTCTGAATCTGCATTTTAAGATAATCAGGTGACTTATATTCACGTGAAAATTTGAGATGGGATGTATGGTTCTTAAAAACTTGCAGGCAGTTAAATATCGGACATTGAAAACATTCTATTTAAGATACTTTTCATCTTTGGGCCTTTGTGCTTTTTACCTAATTACAAATTATAGTTCGTTATCCTTTAGCTGTTTTGCTTCTGCATCTGGCTTTCACCTAGTCTGACAAGGGTCAGGTGTAGTGCTGGCCTCTGTGATGTTTTGTAATGATCTGTTTTGGTGGCATTATCATTAGTTAAAATGACCTTGTGACTATAAAATAAGAAATATTGATTCTCTCCTAACTGCTTGATTTTTCTGTGTATCCAGGTAATCTTCTTGTCACATTCCTGCCAGACTTATGTTTGCTTGTTTAATTCTTGAAAAATGTTGACTTTTTCCTTGTCGATCAGAACATTAGAAGTTAGTTGATAAAAGGAAAAATCATAGAAACAAATTTCAGAAGCTATAACATACTTATATCATGCATATGAAATGAATTAGTTGCTACCATTGAAAACTGAATTTAATTCTCTTCTTTTGGGCGGTGAAGTCAAATAGGGAAATATAAGAGGCTGCCGAGTTCTCAAAGCAGGATGAATAGAATCATTCATGTTCATCTAGAGAAAAACACATTTTCTTGCTACTGAATACTAAGAAGAATATATTAGGTGTCTCTTTGTATATAAGGCCATAATGTAACATCATCTATAGTGTCATATTTTAAAAAAAGAAAATGAATTTTAAAATATACTTTTCTTTAGGTTCAGTTCAGTTCAGTTGCTTATTCGTGTTTGACTCTTTGCGACCCCATGAATCACAGCACGCCAGGCCTCCCTGTCCATCACCAACTCCCAGAGTTTACCCAAAGTCATGTCCATCGAGTTGATGATGCCATCCCTCCATCTTATCCTCTGTCGTCCCCTTCTTCACCCGCCTTCAATCCCTCCCAGCATCAGGGTCCTTTCCAATGAGTCAACTCTTTCCATGAGATGGCCAAAGTATTGGAGTTTTAGCTTCAGCATCAGTCTGTCCAAAGAACACCCAGGACTGATCTCCTTTAGAATGGACTGGTTGGATCTCCTTGCAGTCCAAGGGACTCTCAAGAGTCTTTTCCAACACCATAGTTCAAAAGAATCAATCCTTCAGTGCTCAGCTTTCTTCACAGTCCAACTCTCATATCCATGCATAACCACTGGAAAAACCATAGACTTGACTAGACAGACCTTTGTTGGCAAAGTAATAATGTCTCTGCTTTTTAATATGCTGTCTAGGTTGGTCATAACTTTCCTTCCAAGGAGTGTCTTTTAATTTCATGGCTACAATCACCATCTGCAGTGATTTTGGATCCCAAAAAAATAGTCTGACACTGTTTCCACATCTATTTCCCATGAAGTGATGGGACTAGATGCCGTGATCTTAGTTTTCTGAATGTTGAACATTAAGCCAACTTTTTCATTCTCCTCTTTCACTTTCATCAAGAGGCTTTTTAGTTCCTCTTCATTTTCTGCCATAAGGGTGGTGTCATCTGCATATCTGAAGTTATTGATATTCTTTAGGTTAGTCTTCAATAAATGCTAAAAGTCATGAAATTTAGATTGCATGAAATGATTTTGGGCATGGAATGAAAATAGTATGATGATCGTATTTTGTTTCTTGATGGTTAAACAGCTGGATACAGTGACATGAGCTTGAGAGCTTTATCTAAATGTGTAACTTAAAATGTCCTTTGGATTGAGCCTCCCTCTTGCATTAGGTATATGTGAAGTGGGCTTTTTGGCAGTCAAGCCTGGATTTTCAGATGAGTGTATTAAGTAACAAAATATTCTGCTGTTGGCTCAAGGAGGCTTAGAATACCAGGCATGTTGGCAGGAGTGTTGATATCCCATTGTGAAAGGCATTTTTCTTTTCTTTATGGAAACTCACTGTTGCAAATCTCTTCTGATGAGGTAATGGAAGAAACCAATGTTTGAGAGCACATAGCTTAGTTGGAAACCCTGTAACAAAAGAAGCAAAACTCAAGTATCTTCCCTAACTGTTATGGATGATTATTTAAAACTATGACTACATAGATATGTATATAGTCTGCTGAAGGCAGAGTTTTTAAAAATGAAAAATCCAGTCAACCATGTTTGAGTTCACTCAGCTTAAACCATTTGCTGAACAGTGGCATAATTACTGAACAAAGCAGGACTCAAATTTCAAGGTGTTCCCAGACTGGTAAAGGAATAAACTCTCTTAACCCTTACTTAAGTAGAAATAATTTTTTGTGCATTTTTATTACAAATAAGGATATAGCCCTAAAAAAACTGGTTAATATTTTACCCCAGAATCACTTGGAAATACTTGCTAAAAGGGCAGAAAGATAATTCATGTGGGTTCCAAAATCTCCATTTTAAGCAAAATTCCCAGGTGATCCAGATGCAGTCTTTGGTGGACTCTTTGAGAAATAATAGATGAGAATGGTAACTTTATATTTAATGGAATGACTGGTCATTTTGGATGCATGGAGACCCAGTTAAAGTGTAATGATGAAGGTCATCTGTAAAGACTGATCTTAATAATCGCCTTACAATTTTATTTGATGCAAGTTATCCATGTTAATCTACAGGCATGAAATGTAATGATCTATTTTATTATTGTTAATTTATGCTCAAACTTCCTTTTGCACTTCTTTTTAACCAACATAACAATTATACAGGCTAACTATTTGCCTCAGGGAGATGCTGTAATAGGACTAATTAAATATTTAATATTTTTAAGGACTTAAACAACCTTGTAATTAATATGTTAAGAGGAGATAAAATTAAGATGTTCCCTTTAGTTGGATGAATGTTAATGAAGAACTAGAATCAGGCATCCCTTTAGTCCTCATGTCTGGTATCTTTCTGGAGGCAGGACAGCATAGTGGTTAAATTAATGGCTTTGCAACTCATGGCAGCTCTTCTACTTCCTAACTGTGAGAGGTAGATCAATTTTTTCAGCCTTTCTAAGCCAGTTTCTTTTTCATCATCTGAAGGTGAAGGTGAAGGTGAAGTCGCTCAGTCGTGTCCGACTCTTTGCGACCCCGTGGACTGTAGCCTACTAGGCTTCTCCGTCCATGGGATTCTCCAGGCAAGAATACTGGAGTGGGTTACCATTTCCTTCTCCAGGGGATCTTCCCGACCCAGGGATTGAACCCAGGTCTCCCGCATCGGAGGCAGACGCTTTAACCTCTGAGCCACCAGGGAAGCCCCAAGCATGGAAATATGAATAGTCTGCCTTTTTAGATTGTTGCAATGCTATGTAATATATGTGTCCAATAAAAGAAAGTGGTTTTTATGAATATGAATTAATTCTAAAGACCACAGATTTACCAAATATGAGAACTGCAGATTTCTCCTTTTAAACTAGAAATATGGCTAGGATTTTGGAAATGGGTATGAATTTTTAGAACTGATCTCAAATCTGAAAAGGAGAAAGAGTAATAGGAGATAGAGAAAAGTAGGAGGAGGAGGAGAAAATACCTTTAAGTGCAATCCCATGCATAGACTAAAAACAGGGAGAAAACAAGCTCTGTGCATAAGATTAAGACATATTGTACATATGTAGAGTCAGTGTAAAAATTTCCTCATTGATGTGGACAAATCACAGAATCATCAAATGTCTGTGTATACAGATTATATAGGCTATTCATTTCCAGATTATGAGTTAGTAAATGAATTTAATATTGGAATGTTTTCACCATGATTTTTAAATGGCATCTTATTTTTTCAACGTTCGCTCAGAAAAACAAACTAGACAAATAAAAATCTAGAAAAGTAAAAAATCCCTTTGACAACTAAAAAAGAATTAATTGAGTAAGCATTTAAAATATATATACAGGTACATCTAATATATTTTATGAAAGCTTGTTTTTTGATTTATTATATATTTTTAAGGTTTTTCCTTTATGACTAAAGAACACTTTTCTAAAGGAAAGTTTAAATGCTAAATTTGCACTTGTGGATTTTTCCTGATGATATGAATTACAAAATTTCACTTCAGTTCAATTCAGTCACTCAGTCATGTCCAGCTCTTTGCAACCCTATGGGCTGCAGCACGCCAGGCCTCCCTGTCTATCACCAGCTCCCAGAGTTTACCCAAACTCATGTCCATTGAGTCAGTGATGCCATCCAACCATCTCATCCTCTGTTGTCCCCTTCTCCACCCACCATCAATCTTTCCCAGCATCAAAGTGTTTTCAAATGAGTCAACTCTTCACATGAGGTAGCCAAAGTATTGGATTTCAGCTTCAGCATCAGTCCTTTAACTTAGACTAGGAACACCTAGGACTGATCTCCTTCAGGATGGACTGGTTGGATCTCCTTGCAGTCCAAGGGACTCTCAAGAGTCTTCTCCAACACCACAGTTCAAAAGCATCAATTCTTCGGTGCTCAGCCTTCTTTACTGTCCAGCTCTCATATCCATACATGACTACTGGAAAAACCATTTTTAATATGCTATCTAGGTTGGTCATAACTTCTCTTCCAAGGAGCAAGTGTCTTTTAATTTCATGGCTGCAATCACTATCTGCAGTGATTCTGGAGGCCACCCCCCCCCCCACAAAAGTCTGTCACCGTTTCCACTGTTCCCCCATCTATTTGCCATGAAGCAATGGGACCAGATGCCATGATCTTAGTTTTCTGAATGTTGAGCTTTAAGCCAGCTTTTTCCCTCTCCTCTTCCACTTTCATCAAAAGGCTCTTTAGTTCTTTGTTTTCTGCCATAAGGATGGTGTCATCTGCATATCTGAGGTTATTAATATTTCTCCCAGCATTCTTGATTCCAGCTTGTGCTTCATCTAGCCCAGTGTTTCTTCTGATGTACTCTGCATATAAGTTAAATAAGCAGGGTGACAATATACAGCATTGATGTACTCCTCTCCCTATTTTGAACCAGTCTGTTGTTCCCTGTCCAGTTCTAACTGTTGCTTCCTGACCTGCATACAGATTTCTCAAGAGTAAGGTCAGGTAGCCTATTATTCCTATCTCTTTAAGAATTTTCCAGAGTTTGTTGTGATCCACACAGTCAAAGGTTTTGGCATAATCAATAAAGCAGAAGTAGATGTTTTTCTGAAACTCTCTCTCTTTTTTGATGATCCAACGGATGTTGGCAATTTGATCTCTGGTTCCTCTGTCTTTTCTAAATCCAGCTTGAACATCTGAAAGTTCATGGTTCACATACTGTTGAAGCTTAGCTTGGAGAATTCTGAGCATTACTTTGCAGGCATGTGAGATGAGTGCAATTGTGTGGTAGCTTCCACATTCTTTGGCATTGCCTTTCTTTAGGACTGGGGCAAAAACTGACTTTTCCAAACCTGTGGCCCCTGCTGAATTTTCCAAATTTGCTGGCATATTGAGTGCAGCTCTTTCACAACATCATCTTTTAGGATTTGAAATAGCTCAACTGGAATTCCATAACCTCCGCTGGCTTTTTTCATAGTATGCTTCCTAAGGCCCACTTAACTTCACATTCCAAGATGTCTGGCTCTAGGTGAGTGATCACACTATGATTATCTGGGTCATGAAGATCATTTTTGTATAGTTCTTCTGTGTATTCTTGCCACCTTTTCTTAATATCTTCTGCTTCTGCTAGGTCCATATCATTTCTGTCCTTTATTGTGCCCATCTTTTCATGAAATGTTTCCTTGGTATCTCTTACTTTCTTGAAGAGATCTCTAGTCTTTCCCATTCTATCATTTTCCTCTATTTGCATTGATTACTGAGGAAGGCTTTATTATCTCTCCTTGTTATTCTTTGGAACACTTCTCCTTTGCCTTTTGCTTCTCTTCTTTTTGCAGCTATTTGTAAGGCCTCCTCAGAGAAACATGTTGCCTTTTTGCATTTCTTTTTCTTGGGGATGATCTTGATCTCTGCCTCCTATATAATGTCACAAATCTCCATGCATAGTTCTTCAGGCGCTCTATCAGATCTAATCCTTTGAATCTATTTCCCACTTCCAGTGTATAATCGTAAGGGATTTGATTTAGGTCTACTTGAATGGTCTAGGGGTTTTCCCTACTTTTTTCAATTTAAGTCTGAATTTAGCAATAAGGAATTCATGATCTGAGGCACAGTTAGCACCCAGTCTTGTTTTTGCTGACTCTGTAGAGCTTCTCCATGTTTGGCTGCAAAGAATATAATCAATCTGATTTTGGTATTGACCATCTGGTCATGTCCATGCGTAGAGTCTTCTCTCATGTTGTTGGAAGAAGGTGTTTGCTATGACCAGTGCGTTCTCTTGGCAAAAGCCTATTAGCCTGCTTCATTCTGTACTCCAAGGCCAAATTTGCCTGTTACTCTAGGTGTTTCTTGACTTCCTACTTTTGCATTCCAGTCCCCTGTAACAAAAAGGACATCTTTTGGGGTGTTAGTTCTAGAAGGTCTTGTAGGTCTTCATAAAACTGTTCAGCTTCTTCAGCATTACTGGTCAGGGCATAGACTTGGATTATCATGATATTGAATGGTTATCCTTGGAAACGAACGGAGATTATCCTGTCAGTTTTGAGTTTGCATCCAAGTACTGCATTTCAGACTCTTTTGTTGATTATGATGGCTACTCCATTTCTTTATAAGGGATTCTTATCCAAAGTAGTAGATAAAATGGTCATCTGAGTTAAATCCACCCAATCCAGTCCATTTTAGTTCATTGATTTTTAAAATGTTGATGTTCACTCTTGCCATCTCCTGTTTGGCCACTTCCAATTTGCCTCGATTCATGGACCTAACATTCCAGGTTCCTATGCAATATTGCTTTTTACAGTATCAGACTTTACTTCCATCACCAGTCATATCCACAACTGGGTGTTGTTTTCACTTTGACTCCTTCTCTTCATTCTTTCTGGAGTTATTTCTCCTCTGATCTCAGTAGCATATTGGGCACCTACTGGCCTTGGGAGTTCATCTTTCAGTGTCCTATCTTTTTGCCTTTTCATCCTATTCATGAGGTTCTCAAGGCAAGAAATTATAAAATTTGTGGAAGCCCAAATAATGAGATTTCATTGTACCTTCCAAGTCCCTCACCATTGTAATTATCTTCATGTTCTGTAGGCAAAGGAAGCTATGTTCCCCACTCAGTTCTTTTATTCCACAAATATCTGTGATTGCTGCCATGTGCTTAGCCATTAGAGAAGAGAGTAGGGCTTAAACTTTTTCAGCAATACATATTTTTTTCTAGCCTTTTTAGTGTACCATCACGGAATATTCTTGATTAATTCTTAAGAAATTTATTAGCTACATATAGCTTTCATTAGAACTTACAGCAAATTCCATTGAGGTTCAACTCAGGTTTCATCCACGACAGGTTCAGTTGATCTATATTACTCATGAGTTCCATTTTTGTAAATTATAGTCCTAGAATTTCTCTGTAACCCTAAAATCAACTCATGGTAGTTTGTTTCTTTTTTCTGATGGAACTGTTATATATCTTTTTTATGTATATATTTTTATTTTTAAATTAAATTTTATTGGAGTATAGTTGATTTACAATGTTGTATTAGTTTCAGGTTGATAGCATAGTGAGTAGAGTTCCCTCTGCTTATATAGTAGGTCTTTGTTGGTTATTTGTTTAATATATAGTTGTGTGTTTATGTTAATCTCAAACTCCTAATTTCTCTCTCTTCCCCACATTTCCACTTGGGTAACCATAAGATTGTTTTTGAAATCTGTGAGTCTTTTTCTATTTTGGAAATAAGTTCATTTATATCATTTTTAAAAAGTAGATTTCACATATGAGTGATTTCATGGGATATTTGTTTTTCCTTGTCTGACTTACTCCACTTAGTATGATATTCTCTTGGTTCATCCATGTTGCTGCAAATGGCATTATTTCATTCTTTTTTATGACTGAATAATATTCCATGGTATATAAGTACCACATCTTTTTTGAGGGGGAGGATCAAAAGTGAGAGTGAAAGTCATTCAATCGTGTCCAACTCTTTGTGACCCCATGGACTGTAGGTCATCAGGCTCCAATGCCAGTGGAATTATCCAGGCAAGAACACTAGAGTGGATACCCATCCCCTTCTCCAGGGGATCTTTCCAACCAAGGGATCAAACCTGGGTCTTCTGTGTTACAGGTGGATTCTTTACTGTCTGAGCCACCAGGGAATAGGGAGAGGGTATCATATGTCTTTTTAAAAATTTATTTTTAACAGGAAGATATTGCTTTACAATGTTGTGTTGGTTTCTGCCATACAACAGTGTACCACATCTTTTTATCTATTCCTCTGTCATGCCACTTTTGAGGTCATTCCTGGACGTGTCGGTGAAAAATTTGATTTGAGCTGTGTACACAGTCCCAGCTGAGGTTAAACAAGGCGGACACTGCCCTTTTGATTTAGCTTTCCTATGATAGACACACGTCTTTGACTTGGTCTGTTTAGTGCCATGTTTATTCTGTTCTCCTACTTTTAGTTGGTGATTTAAATGGTCTCTAAGCTTAGGAGAGCTTGAAGGGCTCTCAAGAGTTTCTGTGCACAGGAAGGCTTTAATGTGACTTATGGAGATAATATGTGGGGCAAACTTCACACGGGTATGTTGGCCATGATTTCTATATTAATGAGTCAAGAGTATATATTTTAAAAGGCATATTTAAACTGAAACACACATTAATACAAAGTTAGGCATTGTTTGGTTGATGAAAGTACTGTGATCAGAGGCTTGCAGAAATCTAACCCTCTACTTCTCCTTGGAACTACCAGTATTTTAAGGTTTACAGTGATTGAAAAGGAACCAGTTCCATTTGCCTTTTTGGGGGGAGTTTGAGAAATGCTTGTTGACCATTTATTCTTTTTAGTGGAAGCCAAGACCATGATTTTTTCTGATCCATAGGCAACTACTAACTAAATACAGTGAGATGGAAAACTATACAGAAGATTCAACCATAATTTTTGTTTCTTTCCTTATGTCAAAAAACAAAAACAAAAACAAAAAAACTGCTGCTAACAAACAATGGAATGAACTTAGAGGGTTCTGAAGCCTAGAGAAAAATTGTAAAGTTATAAAATCTTCTTTGGTTGTAGAGATTTATCTATCCTGTTGGTTCCTAGCATAGTTTCTAACAAATAAGGAGGGCTCAAGGTATATTTTAGAAAATAGAGCAGATGTAAGTTGGCACTGCAAGTAACTTAGCGATTTTATAGGGGAAAAATACAAGAAGCAATTACCCAATGGTGACTAGTCAGAGGAGAGAACTTCAGCCTCTTTTTGGATTGAACCATCTCTGGGAGAACCATCTCTGTCACAGGAGTTGAGTAGTGACAAGTATGTGTACCCCCAGACCTACCTTACTGGGGTTTGTCATTAATTCTCTATGTGACCTGGGTCAAATGGTTATGCTTTTTTGCATCTTGGTTTCTAATTGTTACTCTGATAATCAACTTGAGCATAAGACAACAGAGAAATTCACTTAATTTTTAAAAAATATATATGAGACCTGAGAATATAGGTAGATATGAATTCTGAGGGCCTATACTGGAGAGAAAAAGGAGAAACACAATTAGTGAACTCCGGGAGTTGGTGATGGACAGGGAGACCTGGCGTGCTGCAATTCATGGGGTCACAAAGAGTTGGACATGACTGAGCAACTGAAATGAACTGAACTGAACTGAAATTTATTTTTTATGAATTAAATGTTATCTTGAGCAGCTTGAGGTGTCCAACCAGTTTGCTTGTTCGCTGATGAAAACCTATGTGGTCTATACTGAACGAAGTTGATGAACAAAACTCATTGGCAAAATATAAGGAGAAGAATCCAGAATCTTGGAAATATAATAACGTTGAAACAAATTTATCCCTAGTAACTGCTCACCTCTCATACTATGACCTCTAAGTAGCATTAATTTGATAACAACTTTTGGAATAAGATAAGAAAATAAAGGAAGAAACAACTATAAAATAAAAAACCTAACATTTTTTCTTGTATTAAAGCTGGAGATTGAATCTAGAGCATGTTAGTAGTCATCAATATAAATACAAAATTTTTAAAAATCATTTTGGCCAGCCACAGTCATACCCAGTCCTCTGATAAGCTACTACTCTCTGTATTTGGGATTGTGATCTTTTTAAAGCATTTTTAGCATTACAATAAGGCATATAAAAAAGTACCTGGTATTTCTTTGTGTTAGTATATTGTTAAGTTATAGCTTCACTTTTTTAATGGAACTATGTCTTGGTGGACATTAACCATCACTTGAAAGTCAGCTGGAAACTTTTGCTAAATAAATCATTGATGCTTTGTGACAGGCTTTCACCACATATAAACTAGACAGACATACCAACAAGTCCTAGCTTTAAAATGACTTTTATACATTACCTTTTCCTCTAAAGCTTTATACTAGTGTAATTTTTAGAAAGCATTTTAAGGAATAGCAAAAAATGTGATGTCATAAAAAATACAATCATACACTAAACGCCTCCCAAATAAACCAACAGCAGTGTCAATATAAGTGACAATTGGATAAACAGTTACTGTAGCTCCTGGCAGTGATAATTTCTCTTCTGCGTGGATGCTTTCAGGTTTTTTTTTTTTAATAAAAATGTAAAAATGCATTGTAAAAGATTTCAGAAATCATAAAATGTGCATCCTATAACTAAATAAATGGCAAGAATGAAATATATCATTGCTTTACTTAAGCATCATAGCAAACATATAATATGGTATTACCATACCCTCCCCTTTTAAAATTAGATTAGGAAGTGAGTCTAAGGCTAAAAGATGTGAAGCAACTTTATCAAGATCACAAAGGTAATATAGTGTTGGGGCTGAGTTTCCAATGACCTAATGACCAAGTTTCAATCACCTTTGTATACTTTCTCTAAACTACAAGCTAAGGACTTTGTGATCTTTTCCTGGTCAGAAATACTATGCTTTTCATTTATATTCCATTTTATTATTTATCAATATATGTACAAACTTTATAACATTTCCATAAGCACTCTATAGTTCTCTTTTGTATTCTTCTATTTTTTTTTTTTTTTTTTACTTAAGTGGAATACTTATTAAGAAACAAAATCCCCAAACCCTTAGTTTTAGTCATATTTTCCCTAATTTATTTGAAAAAGTACATATCTGGAAATAAGTCCAACTGAATTTGAAAATACTGTTCTCTCAACATGCCTTGGTATGATCTTTATTTTCCTATAGATGGTTAAATGAGAAAGAAGAATCCTCAAATATTAAAGGGCTTCAGGACGGTAGTAGAACTGCTCCAACATCCGCTTTAATCTCCCTGCAGTGCTCTTTCTTGTCCTGCAGAGACAGGAAATATTTCATTTCCTAGACAACCTTGCAGCTGGAAGTCCCCACATGGTTTAGGTGCTGTCAATCAGGAGCACCTACAGGAGGTTAGAATTTGGATATGCAACACCCATATGCTTGTGCGTTTACATGAGGTGGGATGGGCTCTGGAGGCCACAGTCCTGGTGACATCTATTTCTTAGGTCATGGCCAATTATGGTGTGATCCTGGACACAACTTTCTGGTTACAGCGGTGGTAGTAGACTCTTTGGAAGGACAGTTCTTTGGCAGTGTTTTGAGGGTCATTTCTCCTCACACCCTTCCAACAATGTTGTAAGGCCCTAATGTGCTCAGTTGCTCAGTCGTGTCTGACTCTGTGACCCCATTGACTATAGCCCACCAGGACCTCTGTCCATGGAATTTCCCAGGCAAGAATACTGGAGTGGGTTGCCATAATCCATTCTTAGATATAAAGGTGCTAGAATGGCTTATGTTCTGTGTAGTTGAGTCCTAATTAAGATGACTTCTCTTACCTCTGATTTATAGAATGTTTTCTTCATCCTTACAAACTGTAAGATTGGGGTAAATAGTTTGCTTTTAATCAAATAGGAGTCATATACTAAAATAACAGAAATTTCACTTTCTTTCTGGAACTACTCAAGATGAATGTATGTGCTCAGTCGTGTCTGATTCTTTGCGACCCCATGGACTGTAGCCCATCAGGCCCCTCTGTTCATGAGATTTTTCAGGCAAGAATACTGGAGTGGGTTGCCATTTCCTCCTCCAGGGAATCTTCCCAATGCAGAGACTGAACCCATGTCTCCTAGGTCTCTTGCACTGCAGGCAAATTCTTTACTTTTGAGCCATTGAGGAAGTTCCTACTCAAGATAGGAACAAATAAACTGCTCTCCCTAGGAAACAAACTTAAGATGAGCAAAAATCTAAGATGTTGAAAGTCCTGAAGTTTAATTTCATAAATGTTTTCTTTTCTAAATTTTTTGAATCTTTTGATTTGTATACTTATGGCCGGGGTTGTTGTAGGTTAATAAAAATGAACAAAAGACTTTCATTCATTATTTACATGAACTTACTAAAGAAATAGAGTAAATTATTGTAACTTCTTTAACAGGCTCTGGAATTGTTATCTGGGCACTAGAAGCGATTTTAAAAATTATTTTTTAGTATGTTATTATGGGATATTGACAGCCTAGTTAGTACCTGTCAAACATTGTAAAGAAACGGTTATTCTGTTTAATTCCAACATGTCATATACAAATGATTTTTTACCTGTTCCTTTACTGTTGAAATGACAGAACTAAAATATACAGGATAACCGTGAGAGACCCAATTATTTTGATGACATTTTGTATCCCATTATTGTTAGCCTCAAACATTTTTATTATCTTACTGTCAAAAATTCTATCTAAATTTATTTAAAAATTGGAAATTATAATGACATTAAATCAATTGAAAATTGGCTCCAGCTCCATTGTTATACTTTAGCACATCAAATGATTGAAAAAGTCAGCATCTTTTTACATATGTTAATGTTAACAATTAGTGATGAACATTTGCAGCCATATTGTGTTTTCTCCATAAATGCCTTCCTTGCAATACCTAAGACATAGCTTTATACAGATTCAAAGTCAAGTTGTCTTAAAAGAGATATTCAGTAATGAGTTGATTATGGATCAGAGTTTCTAAGCAGTTCAGTTTTAGTTTTCAGTTGGAAATTTCCTTTTTAAATCTCTAAAATTGCTTCATTTATAGAACTAGGTAATCAAAGGTAAGGAAATCTTTATAATCTTCAGAGTAGTGTGAGCCATGGGGATGCTCCATGTATTCCTTCCATTCTGTCCTCATTGATCAGGACTTCTCTACTTCATATGTCAATGTTTCTATACTGTCTGTCCTAGGCTTCCTGCAATGATTTTGGTCAGTTTCAATTCTTTTTTTTCCACTTGGTAATTGAAATTTCTTATCAGGATACCTGAACAGAACCCACCTGTACTTCCCCCTTTGCTTTATCTACTGTGTTCCCTGAGTCCCCATAGAGACTTAATATTAATTTATGTTTCTCATATTTTATTGTTCAAACATGATCTGTATACTGTGCTACAGGTAATATTTAATCAAGTCTGTACACTCCCTTTTTGCTAGGCATGTGGAATGTCTCCAGGTTTTCACTACCATGTGTGTGTGTGTATTAGTCTGTTAGTCATGTCCGACTCTTGGTGACCCCATGGACTGTAGACCACCAGGGTCCTCTGTCCATGGAATTCTCCAGGCAAGAATACTAGAGTGAGTTGCCATTTCCTTATGTAGGGGATCTTCCTGACCCAAGGATCGACCTGTGTCTCCTGTACTGCAGGAAGATTTTTTACTGTCTGAGCCAACTATGAATAGTTGTAAAAAGTCTCACTTGTTCTTTTAGATTAATTCTTTTGTCCATATTATCCAAAGTGGAATTAACAAGTTAATGGGCAGGAACAATTTCATTCACTCATTCCTTCATCAAATATTTATTCATTTCCTCATATATATCAGAAATTGTGCCTGCTGCTGGCCATACGATGGTGATTATTAAAAGATAAAAAAGATATGGTTTCTGCCCTTAATTTTATAGGTCTTGTCATAAATGCCTGCTTGCTCTCCAGAAAGACTGAGCAATTTGCAGAACCCCCAACTTTTATTTCCTCCAGTCTTTCTAATGTTTTAACATTTTTATTTCCTTCCCCCTCCTAGTTTAATAATTGTATCATGGCACCTTAAAATTATTTTGATTTGCATTTGTTTATTTGCAGTGAAGATGCACTTTTCTTTAAAAATCAATTTATTCATCTTTTCTGTTTTATTTTAATGAAATAATTGGTAAATTATTTTTCCTTTGATTAAAAGGAATTTCTGTTTTTCTCTGTTTTCCTGGAATGCTATTCTGAATTTTGTATAGACAGTAAAGAGACACAATAGAAGAATGAAGTTTCATAATTCTAATAAATACTCTTCTTTGAATAAAATATACAATGAATTTAAAGATCATTAAAGCAATCATAATATAGTTGGTTTGAAAGATTAAACAACCCCATGAGATCTAATAGTACTTTTGCTTATCCATAACTATATTATCACTAATTTTATGACAATATAGCTAGAAGAAAAAGAGCATAATGAGATACTTAATGAATCCTTTAGGAAACAAAGCTAAATTAAACACATTTTTATTTACTTAAAAAAAATCTTAAAGCAAAAATTATCAAAGCATCATTGAATAGGTCTCTTCTTCAGGAGCTATAGACACTGTGAATTGAAAAAAAATCCCCCTTAGTAATGTGAATGGGTTTCCCAACCTATTAATAACACTTCTATAGCCACAGCACTCACATAACCACTAAGCAACTTTAAAGTCTCTGTTTATCAGAGACAGCTCAGCATTAGAGCATGTGTACCCTGCCTGGCTTTAGTGAGTCAGTGTCTTTCCTTCCTACAGCCCCCAGGTCTTCCCTAGGCTTTTTTCTCATTGGAGTTTTGGACCCCAGGCCTGCTTTTTCATTAGTTTGTATTCTTTAATTCATTAACTTTTATTCTAAGGGAAAAGACTGAATATAGAAATCCTTTGAGGCAGCAAAACAACATATACAAACAGGCAACAGCAACAATACTCACACAACTCAGATCAGAGTAGATGTACATCTGTTTTTGTTTTGTTTTTAAAATTTTAGATACGAGCAACATAATATTTGAGCAACTTACTTCATTGCTCCCTCTGACTTTCTCTGTCTGCCAGTTTTCAGATTTCCTCATCCAATCTCCAGCTCTCCAGGACCCCAAAACACACATCACAGTTGATGTGATGGGATGACATTGATAAAATCTTTAAAAAGAAGTTCTTAGATTGAGCCACACAGGGTTACTAATATTTTCTCACTGTTTAAACCGACACCAAGGCCAACCGTGTGTCTTTCTTTAGTCGAAATCCTCCAAAGCATATAAATGCTAATGGGGAGCAGCAAAGTGATGAAATCAAACAGAAACCATTGTCTGTCACCACCCAGGTTGATAGTGAGAAATGAACAAGTCAAACAAATCAAAATATATTATAGAGCAAACTTTTTCACTTATACATTGGTCATGAATAGAAGCAATTATTTTCCCTTCCTTGGATACTAGAATGCTGGTGCTTCAGGGTAATGAATAGGTTCTTTTGTTCTGTTTACTCATTCATTACTTTAGAAGAATTTATTGAGTAATGACTGCTGGGCAATGGATTCTGCTAAGATTCATGGGGAATACAGAAAATATCACAGTTTCTCTCTACCCATGAGGGTTTAGCTGAGAAGCCCAAGACAGAAATCATGGAATAGTTTGAGAAAGATTCTAAGGCAAGCATATGACAGTAGAGAGCAGGTTGAGTTTCTAGGTTTAATAGGAATTCAAAATAAGAGAAAGGTTACCATAAGTATAAGTGATTAGGCCTGGGAAGACTTCTTGGGGAAGGTTTCCAGGAAGAGAAGAGTTTTAATCAGGGAAGCTGTGTCAGGAACCTGCTGAGTGTTAATCACATGTTAGGAACAGGTTTAGAAAAGATAGTGTGTCTTTTGGCTTGTCAAGAAGGCTAGTATGCCCTTTAGTTAGTACATTGATATTTCTGTTTGCTGCATTGTCCCTGAGATAATTTGATTCCATGTTGCTTTTCTAGATTGTTGATTTTTTACTTTAGGAGAGATTAAGTATCTTGATGGGCAAGTCTATGTTCCCTCCCTGTTGCTTGGCCTGAGGCCAAACTATGGTGGAGATAATGAAGATAATGGAGGCCTCCTTCAAAAGGTCCCATGCGTGCACTGCTGTTCTCAGTGCCTCTGCCCCTGAAGCGTGCTGACCCACGCTTCTGCTGGAGACTCCTGGACACTCAAGGGCATGTCTGGGTCAGTTTCTTGAGGGGCCACGGCTCCTTTCTCCTGGGTCCTGGTGTACACAAGGTTTTGTTTGTACCCTCCAAGAGTCTGTTTCCCCAGTCCCGTGTGAGTTCTTGTGGTTCTATGGTGGGGTTGATGGTGACCTCCTCCAAGAGGGCTTATGCCATACCCAGGTATGCTGCACCGAGAGGCCCTGCGGCAGGCCTCTGCTGACCCATACCTCCACAGGAGACACTCAGACACAGCTCTGGCTCAGTCTCTGCAGGTTAGGTGCGCGTTTTGTGCCCTTTCCAGGTCTGAGCAGCTCAGGTGACCAGGCGGCTGGTGAACACACTGCCCCAGGTGGGCCATGCATCTTAATTACCTCCCCAGTCCCAGCCGCTCGGTTTCCCAGATGCGCCGTGAGAGTACCATCTCAGGTGTGCCGTATGTCTCCTCTGGAGACCTGATCTCAGGCTGCGACCCTTCAGGTGGATGTCAACCATCCTGTATCTCAGGAAGACATGGTTAGCAGCTGGGAGCCTGCTTACAGTCTGGTAGAAGATATTGTCTCTGGGGCTGAGACTGTAGCAGTCCCTTGCCTTCCGGCTCTGGCTGGCACAAGCCTGCCTCTCTACCTCTGGCGAGGAGGGGCCTGTACACAGCCAGCTAGCTCTCCTTTGGTATTCCCTCAATCCTTTGTTCCGTGAGTGGGCCAGGCTGCACATTAGGTTGTTAGGTTAGAGCCTTTCACAGAAAAGTTCTCTATTCCGCAGTTGCCTTAGGTGTGTATTCTGTCGTCTTTTTTTTTTTTTTTCCCCTCCCGGTTATATTGCCTTCTGAGATTCCAAAACTCGCCACAGACCCGCCTGTGAAAGTGTTTCCTACTGTGTGGAAACATCTCCTTCACAACTCCCTACCCAGGACAGGTTTCCATCCTTAACTCTTTTTGTCTTTTATATTTTGTCCTACCTCCTTTCAAAGAGAATGGGTTGCCTTTCTGGGTGCCTGGTGTCCTCCACCAGTGCTGAGAAGTTGTTCTGTGAAAGTTGTTCAGCATTCAAATGATCTTTTGATGAATTTGTGGGGGAGAAAGTGGTCTCCCCATTCTATTTCTCTGCCATCTTTAAGCTTATCTTGAGGCAGAGAACCAGAGGTCAAATTGCCAACATCTGCTGGATCATCAAAAAAGCAAGAGAGTTCCAGAAAAACATCTACTTTTGCTTTATTGACTACACCAAAGCCTTCGACTGTGTGGATCACAACAAACTATGGAAAATTCTGAGCGAGATGAGAATACCAGACCACCTGACCTGCCTCTTGAGAAATCTGTATGCAGGTCAGGAAACAACAGTTAGAACTGGATGTGGAACAGACTGGTTCCAAATAGAAAAAGGAGTACATCAAGGCTGTATATTGTCACCTTGCTTATTTAACGTATATGCAGAGTACATCATGAGAAACACTGGGCTGGATAAAGCACAAGCTGGAATCAAGATTGCCAGGAGAAATATCAATGCAGATTATACCACCCTTATGGCAGAGAGTGAAGAAGAACTAAAGAGGCTCTTGATGAAAGTGAAAGAGGAGAGTGAAAAAGTTGATTAAAACTCAACATTCAGAAAACTAAGATCATGGCATCTGGTCCCATCACTTCATGGCAAATAAATAGGGAAGCAATGGAACAGTGACAGATTTTATTTATTTATTTATTTTTGGACTCCCAAATCACTGTGGATGGTGAAATTAAGACACTTGCTCCTTGGAAGAGAAGTTATGACCAACTTAGACAGCATATTAGAAAGCAGAGACATTACTTTGCCAACCAAGTTCTGTCTAGTCAAAGCTATGGTTTTTCCTGTAGTCATGTATGGATGTCAGAGTTGGACTATAAAGAAAGCTTAGTGCTGAAGAATTGATGCTTTTGAACTGTGGTGTTGGAGAAGACTCTTGAGAGTCCCTTGAACTGCAAGGAGATCCAACCAGTCCATCCTAAAGGAAATCAATCCTGAATATTTATCAGAAGGACTGATGCTGAAGCTGAAAATCCAACACTTTGGCCACTTGATGCGAAGAACTGATTCATTTGAAAAGACTTTGATGCTGGGAAAGATTGAAGGTGGTAGGAGAAGAGGATAACAGAGGATGAGATGGTTGGATGGCATCACCCACATGATGGACATGAGTTTAGGTATGCTCCAGGAGTTGGTGATGGACAGGGAAGACTCGTGTGCTGAAGTCCATGGGGTCACAAAGAGTTGGATATAACTGAGCAACTGAACTGAACTGAAATATCTTGAAACCTGCCTCATGAATTCTCTCTGATTACATAATTGATCTGCCTAGCCTTGTCAGTAAGTTTTCTTGTGGATAGTGTTAAAGACAAAAAAAAAATTTTAAGTGTTAATTGTATTTGTCAAAATTTGTGCTAGATTTTTCAGAATGTATAGAAAAAATATTGAAATTTAGCCAAGAAATTACTATTGATGATTGATGATTCCCACCAAAGAGGGATTGTTTATTCCTGATCCCTACTGTCTGGGGGAGAAATTACAAGGCTTAGACATTTAACTACTGGGTGAGAGAGCAACTTACAAAACATAAAAAAAAAATGCAATAACCAATAATAATGCAATAGTGCAATAATCAATAATAATAATAATAATAATGCAATAATCAGTTTTTTTGGGTGGTGCTTTGCATTGAAGAGTGAATATAAATAAGCAAGGTTATCCTCCCTTAGATTTTTTTTAAAAAAATGAGTCATAGGACCTCCTTATAGTTTGTGATGGATACAAGTTTTATACATATATTGGAAGGAAGAAATATGACATTCACATTTAGTGTCATTTTAAAGTATATGACTTGTCAGGATAAGACAGACCAAACTATTTAATTTACAGTTCCATAAAATGGGCATACTCTTGTATTCTGATGTGCAAAGCATTTCTAAATGTTTATGGACAGCAGAAAAAGATAATGCTACAAGAGGTTTTTAAAAACTGAAATAGACTCACTTACCAAGATGATTAGGAACAATCATGTAGGAAGACGAAGTTTATCATTTGTTATACATTTTCTACATAATTCCTTCTCTAGGATGTTTATTCTTAACCCATACACAAAAATACATCTTCATTTATGGTCTCCAACAGGGTAGGGATGGAAAGTATTTAATTCAAGATCTCTGATTAGGTGGTATACTGATCAATGATTTGCCCTTACCAGAGAATGAAAATTCCTGGAATTGAAATCTGGGCATCACTCCTCCTTTCTATTTTCAGTTTTGTGTCAGCATCAGTTCTTTCTATCTATAGCAGAGAACACCTGAAACATTGAAGCCTCTCATAGTTTAATGGGACTTATTAAAATGTCTGGACACACCTGAAAAAGCCAAAGTATTACATAAGTTGGCACTTTATATGCTCTCTTCTGTCCTTCTCAAAGTGTTCATGCATATAAATGTGCCCTTCCAGATTGCCAGGCTCCTGGGGGCAGGTATTGTGTCTTGTGTTTCCTTTTGTTTTCCTTCTTTTTTCAACCCATCAATGTGGCCTTTGCTTCTCCTGCCTCTTCCAGCCCCCCACTCCTTATTTGAGAAGATAGAGGTCATTCTTAATATTTACTGCTAAAATTCTTAATTCAAAATTACGCTAACTAGAGAGAAAAATCTGTGCCAACCAATTCACCAGTACATCTGCACTTTTTGGTTTATTCATTGTGCATTTTCATTTTATGGACTTCTTAACCTAATGGGGTAAGAAAAGCCATGAACAAAAAGGTAAAATTGACAAATATTAGGACTTATAGCTGGAGGCTGCCCCTAAACCTTTGTGCTAGGAATTTTGCAGGCAAGCCAGGCAGGATCCTGAGGGAGCAATTTCAGGGCAGAGAGAGGCAAAATAAATCCTATTCAGGTGAATAGAGAAACATTTATTCATTAAGACATAAGTTGAAGGAAAGAGGAAGTGTAAGGGGCTACAGACCTCTGAAGGAGAGAAATAGTTACAGACTCCTGGGAAGAGATATTGTTGGAAATCTTAAAGTCTAAAGTACCAACTGAGAGTTCTGTACTGCTTCCTCTTGGGAAAAAGAGGCCTATGGGTTCAATTCATTTGTTTTGGACTAATAACAAAAAAAAGTTTCTGGCTCTACCCTGTGATTTTAAATATGAACAAAACATATTGCAAGAAAGGAAAAGCAGTCTACAGTATATGACCACATTGTACTAAAGAACATTAAATTACAAATCAATGAGTGACTTGAAAGGAGATTAAAATTTGTGTTTGTTAGTCTATTTTTAAGCCTTTCTTTTATAAGGCTAGGAAAGAAGATTATATAAAGTTTAGCCAGCTTTTGGTAAGATAATTTAAATCCACCTTTTCCACCTTCTGTTCTCATTTGGCAGCAAAAAATTGTTCCGATCACAGTTTCTTGAAGTATTATTACTTTGTCAAAAGAAAATATAACTAGAACTGATATTTTAAAATGTACCAAAATTGTATTTAGAGATTTGGTAATTTGCTCATGTATGAAATATTCTGTTAATTTAGCAACAACCTACAGTACTGGAAATGATCTGACAGTTTGAGATTGAGAACACGTGTACACCTGTGGAGGATTCATGTTGATGTGTGGCAAAACCAATACAATATTGTAAAATAAAAAAAAAATAATAATAATAAATAAAAAATTAGAAAGAAATGTTATCGGTATATTATGTGCCATTATATCATTGAGAAAGAAAAAAATCCTTCCAATTAAACTCTGACATAATGCTTTTGAAAAAAAAAATAATAAAAATACCATCTCTTCTACCTGTTTGTCTGTTCAAAGAGATATAGTAGCTTCAGCAGTACATAGGATTAAATGCTTGACATAGCTTTATGGGCATCAGGACCATTTATTTCCTCTCTTCTACTGTACTTTTTAACACATCTTGTACCATTACTGCAGCAGCGTGACAACAAAAGTACCTCTAGCTAACACATTCTTTCCAGTTTCCTCATTCGTAACCCCAATCAGCATAAATCTGTTTCTTATTCCTCATTTCTGCCCTGAAAACTATGCCAATCCCCTTCTTTCTACTATTTTCATTTTTTATTTAAAAGGAGGTTTTTTTTTTTTTTTTTTTTTTTGGCAACAGTTTGGTCATTTGAATTCTCCCCTGAATGGTGAATTCTTGTCCTGTTGCCTACATGCTGATTCAGATCAATGAATCAAAGCTTACTGGGATATAATATTTCTCATAAAGAAAGGGGCTCCTTTCCCACAAACTATAAAACCGCACACAGGCATACCTCAGAGATATTGTAGGTTTACTTTGAGACCACAACAGTAAAGCAAATATCACAATAAAGTCAGTCACATGCATTTTTTTCATTTCCTAGTGCATATGAAAGTTATGTTTACACTATACTGTAGCCTAAGTGTGCAATAGCATTATGTCTAAAAAACTAATGTACATAATTTAATTAAAAAATACTTGATTGCTAAAATACGATAACCATCCTCTGAGGCTTCAGTAAGTAGTAGTAGTAACATAGAAGATCAGTGGTTGCAGATCACCATAACAAATATAATACTCATGGAAAGGCTTGAAATGTTGTGAGAATTACCAAAATGTGACAGAGACACAAAGTGAGCAAATGCTGTTGGAAAAAAGTGGCAGTAGACTTGCTCAACACAGGGTTGCCACATACGTTCAAAAGGTAAAAAAAAAAACACAGTATCTGTGAAGTGCAGAAAAGCAACGTGCAATAAAATGAAGTATGCCTGTAACATATTGAGACATCAAGTATTAAAGCTGTGTAGAAAACAAATTAAGTGAATCTACCATTCTTCATTCACATCATCTAAGGTTAGAATCAAAGTCAAAAGAAATAGATGACTTTCTCCCTTTTTTCTACTGAGAGCACTCTTCCTACAGCCAACTTTCCTACTTTCTGGAAACTTGGCATTGAGATGTAAGGCTACATCTGAGAAAGTGTACTGTTTGGGCATAATTTAGAGGACTGTAAAGCCTCGAGGCCCTGGAGTCGGATACCTTGACGTCGAATTTCAGCTTCTCCACAGAAATTTCAGCTTCTCCACAGAAATTTCAGCTTCTCCACAGAAATTTCAGCAAGTTATTTACCCTACCTAAAATTCTTATTCTTACCTGAAAAATAAGAGTAATGGTGGTACCTGCCTTTTTTGGTTATTATGAGGCATTTGGAGTGATAAGCTACATGACTATTATGCTGGATTAAATACTATCTAGCCAAATATTTTAAACAAAGTAAGAGCTGAGGTGGCTCCTATGGGATTGGAATATTTTCTCCTAGTATTTAACTTCTAATTAATTGACAGTGACCCCTAATTAGAATCACAAAAATTTCTAGTTAATTTCTTTCCTCTTCCTTCTCAACCAGTTTTTAATTGAAGTGACTCCTGCAATGATCTTGTCCCAGTATTACATTTAAAGTAAAAATATGTGTAGAAATTATATGAATTCTGAAAATCAATGAACAGAAACCTCAATTAAAATAAAATCAGAATGCTCTTATACCTTGAAATGATAGAAGACCCCAACAAGAAAAAGAAAGACTTATTATCTAATAAGAGCTCAGCCAATGAGAGACTGTCACAACTCAGCCGGAAAGAAAAAAGCCACTATACTTCAAGCTCTTAACTTCCTCAATGAACTCTTTGTTTATTATAGCCTTCCCAACTTTCTTTCCCCTCTTTAAAGTGTTCTCCTCTCCTGAGGTATGGGGATTTACAAGTGACTTGACATAGTTACAGACCCCAAATTGCAATTTTTTCTCATTTCTGAGTTTTGTTGTTTGATCTGATTTTCTACTTGAAGAGAGAATAGCTTGAAGAGCACAAAATTATATTTGAGAAATATAAATGTCAGTATCTCACTCTGACTAGGACTTTCTTCTCTGATATTGATTTGCAGAAGTGAAATGCATGGGAAAAAAGAATTAAGATCAATTTAGATAACTAAAATAATTGAAAAGAAGAAGGAAATTTAATGTTTGCTCCAGCTGCAATAAGTAATGAATTCTCCTTTGTGAAATACACTGTTTAGCATGAAATTGATAAAGAATAGGGTTTTTTCTTATAATACTTTATTTTATCTGAAACACTGGTATTTATTAACCATATTTCTCATGTCTTTCCAGTTAAAAATTGTTTTAATTGCCTAAAAGTTTTTTCTATCAAGTTATAATGACATAGATAAATTTATAGCTATTTGATTTTTAAGGACTATGCGATGATACTAGGGACTTAAAAGTCTGTTTTGATTATCATTTGATATTCTAAATATAAATATTCTAACCAGGTAAAACTATAGAAACTGGACTTTTTAGGTGAATGCAATATCCTTCAGTTCAGTTCAGTCCAGTTCAGTTTAGTCGCTCAGTCGTGTCCGACTCTTTGCGACCCCATGAATCACAGCACGCCAGGCCTCCTGGTCCATCACCAACTCCTGGAGTTCACTCAGACTCATGTCCATTGAGTCAGTGATGCCATCCAGCCATCTCATCCTCGGTCGTCCCCTTCTCCTCCTGCCCCCAATCCCTCCCAGCATCAGAGTCTTTTCCAATGAGTCAACTCTTTGCATGAGGTG
>SJYT01009544.1:121936-138145 GCA_006410635.1 Cephalophus harveyi
CAGGCCATTGAACTGGCTATGTGGATGGCCTTGAAAAAGAGCAGCATAAAGATGAGTAGATATAATCTTTTTTTGAAAACTTGAAAAATGTTCTTTTAGAATATTCTTAGAGAATTACTTTTTCCAAAGGTTAAGGAATGTTTATAGAAGTGAGTTTGGCCTAGTACCTTTAATTTTGGCTAAAGGTACAGTGATTTTAGTCAAAAGAGTATACAAGCTGGAATCACAAAGTGTTAAAAAGAAAAAATTCAAAGAAGTGAAGGATGGCTCTCTGTATTACCATTCTGACCACCAATAGAACTATATGGACTCTCTGTCATTTTTATAGGACCAGCTAAACCTTCATTGTTGACTAAAAGGAAGTGGCACATCAGTAAACATTCTAAGACCAAAGGGTTATTAATAATAACCCTTGGTTTGAATTCCCAAAGGAAACAGGAACCTGATTTTCTTTATTTGAATCTGAAGCCTTAAGCTGTAGCTGTGGCCTGCTACAGTATATGTTATTTCCATGCTATGTCTTGCTTTAGGTCACAATATGACAGTCATTGAAAACTAACTATATGCTACATCTCCTTGGGAAAAGGAGTTGTATAATTCCTTAAGGAGTCTTTAAAAGCAGTGCGTTTGGTGCATGAGATGGTGGAGTAGAAAGACTCTGAGCTTACTTCCTCTCATGGGTATACCAAAGTTACAAGTATTCACAGAGCAACCATCAATGAGAATGACCCAAAGACTAGCAGAAAAGATTTTCCGCAAGTAAAGATGTATACATAAGGAACCACAATGAAATGGGTAGGCAGGGTAGAGATGCGGGATAATTAAGATCCACATACCCAGGAAGGTAACACGCAAATGGGAGGATAATCACAATTATAGAGGTTCTCCCTATGGAATGAGGAGTTCAAGCCCCAGATTAGGCTCCCCAGTGTGGGATCCTTCAACAGGAAGACAAACTTCCAGAATGTCTCTGCTTTTAAGGCTAGCAACAGAGCTTGTGTATGGGAGCTCTGGAGGTCTATAGAAAACAGCCTCCACTCTTAAGGGCTCACACAAAGTCTCACATGCTCTGAGACCAAGTACAGAGGAAGTAATTTGGAAGGAACTTGTTTCAGACCCACTTGCTGATCTTGGAGAGCTTCCTAGAGAGGCAGGAGGTGAGTGCATTTCTCCCAGGGACCTAGATGCTGGTAGCAGCCATTTTGGAAGTTGGTTCTATCATGAAGACACTGGTATAGGCAAGCATCATCTTACATTCCTTCCTCTAGAGAATTAGTGCCAGGGCCTTACCTTCCCACCATCTGGTCATCACAAGTCCCAAGGTCCCCAGGTGATGCAGCCAGCTACCCTTGGATATAGTGCCATTCACCAGAGAGGTGGTACCAGCCCTGATACCTCGGGGTCCCACACCCACCTGTGCTGGGGCCTGCCTTACCAAGCAGCAGGCCCATACAATTTGTCTACTACCAGGCATCCTAACCAGCCATGCTCGATGCTGCCCTACCTACAAGCATACCTAAGTAACCTTTGCGGCAGGGTCTAGCAGTTGACTGGGCCAGGGGTCAGCATGCTGACTGGTGCACTGGCACTAAGTGGCTTTGCCATAGCAAAAGGGCCCACACAACCCATGTGGGAGCATCCCTCAATCATGGAACTGTTTCCAGTGGATAGTATGCTGCTGGGCCTACAGGACACCTTCTGCATGTGGCCACTTCTCCAAGATTGGGACACAAAATGGACATAGCTAACAATAGAAATAACAGAGAATTAGGCAAAAAGAGGAGACAGAAGAATGTGTTACATATGAAGAAACAAGAACTAAGTGAACTGGAGTTTCAAAATCCTAGAAGAACTAAGTGAAGTGGAGATAAGCAATCTACCTGACCATGAATTCAAACTTGGGAGAAGAATGGATGAACACAGTGAGAAATTTAGCAAGAAGTTAGAAGATACAAAGAAGTAACAAATGGAGTTGAAGACTGTAATAACTAAAAAATGCACTAGATGGAATCAACAGATTACATGATACAGAGGAACAGACCAGTGAACTTGAAGACAGAGTAGTGCAATTACCCAAGCTGTGGAGAAAAAAAAATAGCATAAGTAGGCCAGAAGGGAGTGGCATGATATATTTAAAGTGATGAAAGTAAAAACCTATAACCAAGAATAGTCCAGCCAGTAAGGCCATCATTCAGTTTTGTAGGATAGATGAAAAAGTGTTGCAAACAAGCAAAAGCTGAAAGAGTTCTGCAACACTAAACTGGCTTTACAAATAATGTTAAAAGGGCTCTTTAAGTGTAAAAGAAAAAAGAATACACTAGAAATATGAAAATTATAAACGTATCATTGGTAAAAGCAAATATACAGAAGGGTAATAAATCAACCACTTAAAAAGCTAGTGCAGAAGTCACTCAGTAGTGTCTGACTCTTTGTGACCCTGTGGACTGTAGCCCACCAGGCTACTCCGTCCATGGGATTCTCTAGGCAAGAATACTGGAGTGGGTTGCCATCTCCTTCTCCAGGGGTCTTCCTGACCCAAGGATTTAACCCAGGCCTCCCACATTGCAGTTAAAAAGCTAGTAGGAAGGTTAAAACAAAAAAGTAATAAAATCACCTATATTCACAAAAGGTGGGTAAGGGATATACACACAAAAAAGATGTAAAACATGAAGCCAAAGAGAATCAAAATGCAGAGTTGTTAGAATGCATTTGAACTTAAGATGTCATCAATTTAAAACAATTATCTATCTATCATTATATATAACCCTCCTGGTAACTATAAACCAAAAATCTGTAATAATACACACAAGAAAGAGAATGGAATTCAAACATAAGACTAAAGATAGTCATCAAATCACAAGGGAAGAGAGCAAAAGAATAAGAAAGTAACACAAAAGAACTACAAAACCAATGAGAAAACAATGAACAAAATGACAATAAGTACATAAAGTTTTGGTAATTTAAATGTAAATAGGTTAAATGCTCAAATTAAAAGACACAGGATGACTGCATGGATTTTTTAAAAAAGTCTTCAACATGCTGCCCACACTTCTGAGCTAAAGACATACACAGACTGAAAATAAGAGGGTGGAAAAAGATATTCCATGTACAAGTTAGTGAAAATAAAGTTGGGGTTGCAGCGGTTGCATCAGACAAAATATATTTTAAAGTCAAGATAGTTATAAGGGACAAAGACATTACATAGTGATAAAGGGATCAGTGTAAAAAGATACAACGTTAAATATACAGTTGATCCTTAAATAATGTGGATGTCAGAGACACCAACCCCCAGGCAGTCAAAAGTTTTTATATAACTTTAAAGTCTTCCCTCTATATCCATGTTTCTGAAACTAAAGATGAAGGGATCATGTAGTATTGCACTATGTATTATTTTAAAAAACCTTCCTATAAGTGAACCCACAAAATTCAACCCTGTGTTGTTCAAGGGTAAACTGTATATAGATCTAACACAGGAGCACTGAAACACATACAGTGAATATTAACATGATAATAGTAGGAGAATATAACACCTCACTTACATTAATGGATAGATCATCCAAACAGAGATCAATAAGGAAACACTGCCCCTACATAAAACAAACAGTACTCTCTCTATATATAGATGTGTGTGTATATATGTGTGTGTGTATAACATTTCATTCAAAAGCAGAAGACTATACATTCTTTTCAAATGCACATGGAACATTTTCCAGGATAGATCACATTTAAGCCACAAAACAAATCTCAGTTTAAGAATACTGAAATCATATGAAGCATCTTTTTCAACCAGAATGCTGTGAGATTAAAAATCAAGTATAAGAAGAAAATGCTGTGAAACCCACAGACATATGGAGGCTAAACAATATGCTATTAAGTAGAAATGAGTTACTGAAGAAATCAAAGAGGAAGTAAAAAAAAAAAAAACCAGTCTGTGGGATGCAACAAAAGCATTTCTAGAAGTCTTCAATAGCGATACAAGTCTACCTCAGGAAACAAGAAAGATCTCAAATAAACAACCTAATCTTACACTTAAAGGATCTATATAAAAAAAAAGAAAATCAAAAGTTAGAAGAAAGAAATAAATCATAAAGTCAGAGCAGAAATAAATGAAATAGAGACTTAAAAAAATAGAAAAGATCAGCGAAACTGCGAACTGATTCTTGGAAAAAATAAACACAACTGGTCAACCATTAGCCAGATTCATCACGAAAAGAGGGGAGGGCCAAAATAAATCAAATTAGAAATGAAAGAGGAGAAGTTACAACCAACATGAGAGAAATACAAAGGATCCTACACGATTACTCTGAGCAATTATGCAGCAGTAAACTGGACAACCTACAAGACATGGATAAATTCCTAGAAATCTCCTGAGACTGAGCCAGGAAGATATAGAAAACATGAGCAAACTAATTACCAGTACTGAAACTGAATTTGTAATGAAAAATCTCCCAATAAAAGAAAGTCCAGGACTAAATGGTTTCATAGGTGAATTCTACCAAATATTTAAAGAAAAGTTAACTCTGTTCTTCTCAAACTATTCCAAAAGACTGAGTATAAAAACACTTCTGAATTCATTCTATTAAGCTAGAGTAACTCTGATACCAAAACCACACAAAGATACCTAAACAAACAAAATAAAAAAAATACAATTCAATATCACTAATGAACATGGGTGCACAAATCCTCAAAAAATATTAGAAAATTAATTCAACCATATGTTAAAATAATCATACACTTTTATTGAGGGGGATTTATCTTATGGATAGGAGGATGGTTCATATCCACAAATCAATCAATATGATAAACCATATTAACAAATTGAAGACTAAAGATTATATGACCATCAAAATTCATAAAAAGCTTAAAAATTCACTATCCCATTTATGATAAAAATATGTTACAAAGTGGATTTGGAGAGAACATTTATTCAAATAGTTAAAGGATATATATAACAGGCCCATAAGCTAATATTGTATTCAATGGTGAAAAGCTGAAAGCATTTCCTCTAAGATCAGCAACAAGACAAGGATGCCATAGTCCTCAAGGCAATCTACAGATTTAGTGAAATCACTATTGAGATATTAAATAGAATTTTTCACAGAACTATAATAAATAATTATAAAATTTGTATGGCAACTTAAAAGACTTAAAAGACCCCATATAGCCAAAACAGTCTTGAGAAAGAACAGATGTGGTGGTGTCATGCTCCCTGACTATACTGCAGTTTCATGGCAATCAAAACTACACACCAAAAGCAAGATGATGGCAGAAAGCAGGCATAGAGATCAATGTAACAGAATAGAGAGCTTAGAAATAAACCCACACTTATACGTTCAATCAATCTACAATAAAGGAGTCAAGAATGTACAACAGAGAAAAGACAGTCTCTTCAGTAAATAGTCTTGGGAAAACTGGACACCTACATTCGAAAGAATTAAAAGTGGACCACTTTCTCACACTATACACAGAAGTCAAAATGGATTAAAAAATCATATGTAAGACCTCAAATCACAAAACTTCTATAAGAAAACATAGGATGTATACTTTTAGACATTAATCTCAGCAATGATCTGTCCTCTCAAGCAAGGGAAACAAAAGCAAAAATAAACAAACCCCTTCCCTCTGGCAGTCAGCTGTTGGTTCTCTTTATCTATGATTGAAATAGGTGAGGCAGATTAAGAGGAGCAAACTTCTAGTTACAGAATAAATGAGTCACAGGGATGATGTATAGCATGGAGAGTATAGTCAATAATATTTTAATAACTTTGTATGGTGATAGATCATATTTAGACTCATTGTAATAATCATTTTGTAGTATATAGAAATATTGAATATGCTATGCACCTGGAAATGATATAGTGTTGTAGTTGTTATACTTCAGTAAAAATATTTGTTTACAAAAAATAATAAATTTATATAAATTAATGAAAGTAATGGGTTGTGCATCATAGTAATTCAAAATGATAGTATTCTTTTCGATTTGGTTCAAGTTTGTTTAATGTATTTTGGGGTTGTACACTGTGCCAAGCTCTTTACTAGGCAGTTGGGGCTATAAAAATATATCATTCTAGTCCAATAGGAATTAATAAAATAAGGGTGATACTGACTCCTAAAAGACAAAACCAAACAAAACTACAAACAAAAAATACTAAATATAATGTGTGTTACTAGATTGAGGTGAAACAAATAAGGCTTAACTTTTGGGGGGATGGATTGTTTTCAGGAGGAGAAAGCAAAAGGGATTCCCAGTTGAGAAATATGATGTGTCAAGGCAGAGAGCTATGACAAGTTCACACAGCAATTAGTTAACCATGTGTGGTCCAGCTTGTGGTGAAATACAACATAGTTTGTTTCTATTTCTGATAAATGCCAAGAGCTTGGTCATCTTCTTTAACTGTCTTTCTACTTTATTTCTTATGAGTCCTGTAGTGATCCAGTGGTTAAGAATCTGCCATCCAATGGAAGGGACTTGATGGCTCAGTTTCCTTGATGGCTCTGTAGGTAAAGAATCCAGTTGCAGTGCAGGAGACACAGGAGACACAAGTTCAAATCCTGTGTCAGGAAGATCTGGAGAAGGAAATGGCAACCCACTCCAGTATTCTTGCCTGAAAAATCCCATGAACAGAGGAGCCTGATGGGCTAGGGTTCATGAGGTTGCAGAGAGTTGGACACAACTAAGCAACTGAGCTATGCCAAGGGTCAACGAAGCCCAATCCCTGAATATTAAAAGATACAGAATATAATCACTGAATACTGAATTAAAAACTTATCCATGGTATTACCTAATTTCTTTGCTGAATGTACCATTTGACTTTATAAATGTTAAAACATTTATTAAAGATCTTAGAGTTGAATGGAGGTGCTATTTATTGTCTAGTTAAAGAACTTCACTTGAGGATTGATTATATTGTTGAATTAGAGATTAAATCACAACTTTACTTTCAATCATTAAATAAAATGTGGGTCTAACTAAGGTCCGTCTAGTCAAGGCTATGGTTTTTCCTGTGGTCATGTATGGATGTGAGAGTTGGACTGTGAAGAAGGCTGAGCGCCGAAGAATTGATGCTTTTGAACTGTGGTGTATACTCACAGATGGCTTCAGTTTAGAGGTCAAATTTTAATCTGTGTAATTTAAAAACACTGTGATTCTCAGATCATAGCAATACCTGTATTGTATTTTTCAGAGTATGAATTGACAAATTTTTGTGGAAAGAAAGAAGAGATGTATGAAGACACCACATTGCCCTTGGATCAGATAAAGTCCCATATATCTACTTATACTATTTACATTTTACACTGGAGATAGTGTTGTGATAGTTAGGGTCTCTCTATTGCAGAATAGTAACCTCTCTGACAAAATGCAAAATCCAACACTGAACTCCAATCTAGAGTGTGGGGTAGAGAGAGTTAACTGGATAGGACCATTTTTAAAAGAATTGTTAGAAGTAGTTTGTGGTGTAGTCCAGTAATTGTTGATCATAAAAGTTACCAACTTTAGTTTCTGCTTATGGTTTTAATTAGTTTTGATAAATGTAAATCATGTGGTCTTCTACTGCCCTACTGAAGTGCATTACTCACTATGCTGTCTGCAGCTGGTTGTTTCAGGATTATCTATCATGCTTAGGAAGAAGGACTCTTGTCACTCATACAGCTTCAAGGAAGAACAGTTTTCTGGGGAATGAAATTTACACAGCATTTGACTTCAAATATTTAGTTTGTATGTGTGACCCCATAGAAGGCATGAGAGGAAGACTCACTGATGCCAGGTGGACAAAGACTGAGGATTTCATGTATAAAGTGGACCCCAGAAATCCCTTTTATTGATATTTGCCTTATTGGTATGTCAATATTTATTATTGATTTTAATGATGATGAAATTTTATTTCATTAAAAAAGCCGAGGGGAAGATTTAGGGCATAAATTTAATGTACCATATCATGGAGCCATTTTACAGGTGAGAGTAAGTCCTTTCAGTTGCATGATTCTCAAGTCTGGTTGTACTTTTGAATCACTGGGAGAGCTTTAAAAATCCTAAATCTAGATTTTACCCTGAATCAGTTAAATAAGAACTTTTAGGGTTGATGATTCTACAGTTGTGGGGTTAGGAAATCTCTCTCTAGTTTTTGTCTGGAAATAAATTAAATCTTACAGAAAAGTTGAAAGAACTCAATTAAATTCTTTACACTTAACATTTTAACTTACACTTACATTTAACAATTCTTAACATTTTCCCACATTTGCTTTATTGTTTCCTCTATATAGCTTAATATTTTTCTGAACTGTTTGAAGTATATTTTGACAACAAGTTTATTTTTTAGCTTTTGAAAATTATAGAGTTTACCAGGTTTATTGAGATACTGTTGATGTATAACATAGGTAAGTTTAGGTATACAACCTGATGATTTGACACATGTATATATGGTGAAATGATTACAACAATAAAGTTTACTAACATCTCTATCCCCTCACATCATTACCAGATTTTTTTTGTGTGTGGGAGTCACATTTAAGATGTGATGCAATGTGATTACCACAAATTTCCAGCTTTCTTAACTTACAAATATATAATACAGTATTGATGATAGTCGCCATGTTGTATGTTAGATTCTTAGAGTTTATTACTCTTATAGCTGGAAGTTTGCGTACTTTAACCAATATCTCCCATTTCTCCCACCACCCAGCTTCAGGCAACCACTATTCTACTCTCTATTTCTATGAGTTTGGCTTTTTTTAGATTCCACATATAAGTGAGAACATACAGTATTTGTCCTTCTCTGAATATTTAGCATAATGCCCTAAAACTCCAACCATGTTGTTACAAAAGTCAGAATGTGCTTCTTTTTATGGCCAAATAATATTCCTTTGTGTATATATGAATGCATATCTTTATCCATTCATCCACTGGTCAACACCTAGGTTGCATCCATATCTTTGCCATTGTGAATAATGCTGCAATGAGGTGCAGATCTTTCCAAGGTATTGATTCTATTTCTTTCAGATACATATTCAGAAATGGGGTGATGGATCATAGAGTAGTTCTATTTTTAACTTTTTGAGGATCCTTCATATTGTTTTCCATAGTGGCAGCACCAATTTATATTGCCATCCGTAATGCCTGAAGATTTCCTTTTCTCTACATTCTGACCAATGCTTTTTATATCTTGTTTTTTTTATTACTAGCCATTCTAACAGGTGTGAGGTGATACCATATTATAATTTTGATTTGCATTTTCCTGATGACTAGTGATTTTGAACATCTTTTCATATGCTTGTTAGCTATCTGTATGTCTCTTTGGAAATATCTTTATTCAAATCTTCTGCCTATTTTAAATTGGATTATTTGCTCTTGCTATGAATTTGTATGAGATCTTTGTATATTTTGGATATTAATCCTTTGTAAGATAAATTGTTTATAAATATTTTCTCCAATTTGGTAGGTTGCCTTTTTATTTTGTTGAGTTTCTTTCTCTGTTGAAAAGCTTTTTAGTTTCATGTGTCCCACTGTTTTATTTTTGCCTTTGTTGCTTCTGCTTTGGTGTCTAATCCAAAAAATTGTCATAAACCCCAGCATTTAGGGGATTTTCCCTTTTCTTCTAGGAGTTTTATGTTTTCAGGGGTTATATTCAAAATTTTAATCCATTTTAAATTGATTTTTGTGTATGGTGTGAGATAGTAGTCCAGTTTTATTTATCTTTCTTTTTTTTTGGAATTTATTTTTACTTAATTTTGCTTTACAATACTGTATTGGTTTTGCCATACATTGACATGAATCCACCATGGGTGTACATGAGTTCCCAATCCTGAATCCCCCTCCCACCCAATATCATCTCTCTGGGTCATCCCTGTGCACCAGCCCCAAGCCTCCTGTATCCTGTATCGAACATAGACTGGTGATTCATTTCTTACATGATAGTATACATGTTACAATGCCATTCTCCCAAATCATCCCACCCTCGCCCTCTCCCACAGAGTCCAAAAGTCCGGAAACCAGAATTGAAAGAGACATGTGTACCCCAATGTTCATCGCAGCGCTGTTTATAATAGCCAGGACATGGAAACAACCTAGATGTCCATCAGCAGATGAATGGATAAGAAAGTTGTGGTACATATACACAATGGAGTATTACTCAGCCATTAAAAAGAATACATTTGAATCAGTTCTAATGAGGTGGATGAAACTGGAGCCTATTATACAGAGTGAAGTAAGCCAGAAAGAAAAACACCAATACAGTATACTAACACATATATATGGAATTTAGGAAGATGGTAATGACAACCCTGTATGCGAGACAGCAAAAGAGACACAGTAGTCCAGTTTTATTCTTTTGCATGTGGCTGTCCAGTTTCCTAGCACCATTTACTGAAGAGACTGTCCTTTTGTCACTGTACGTTCTTGGATCTTTTGTCATAATTTAATTGACCATATATATGTGGTCAATTTCTGGGCTCTGTATTTTGTTCCATTGATCTATATATCTGTTTTTATGTCAATACCATATTATTATGCTTGCTATTAGATTTGAAGTCAGGGAATGAGATGCTTCCAGCTTTGTTATTCTCTCTCAAGATTGCTTTGGCTATTTGGGGTCTTTTGTCATTCTGTACAAAATTCTGTACACTTTTATTATTGTTTGTTTTATTTCTGTGGTAAATATCATTGGAATTTTTATAGGAATTACATTTAATCTGTAGATAGCTTTGGGGCAAACTAGACAATTTATCAACATGCTTATTTCTTTTGAGTGCTGAGTAATGTTACATTGGGCTTTCCAGGTAGCTCAGTGTTAAAGAATCCAGCTACCTCCAATTCAGGAGATGCAAAAGATGGGGGTTTGATCCCTAGGTCAAGAATAGATCCCCTGGAGAAAGAAATGTCAAAGCACTCTGGTATTCTTGCCTGGGAAATCCCATGGACAGAGGAGTCTGGTGGGCTACAGTCCATGGGGTCACAATGAGTCAGACACAACTGAACACCACCATGCCAATGTTATATTGTCTGGATGGTCTACAATTTATTTATCCATTTACTTACTGAAAAACATCTTGATTGCTTCCAAGTTTTAATAGTTATGAATAAAGCTGCTATAAACATCTGTGTGCAGGTTTCTGTTGTATCTATTTTGATGTTAAAATTATCCTGGATTTGACCAGAGTCTCATCAAAGCTGACTCTAAATTCTGTAAATATCATAATTTTTTGAGTACTTTTTCTCTGGCATAAGATGATGTTCCAGATGCATTTTTTGATGGCAGTCTTAGGATTCAACCATTTATCCAAGGACTCATGGTTCTTTTTAGTGGGAACAGGTATTTGGAAACCAAGACATGGGTGATATTATTCCCTTTAACAAAGTTAAGCATTAGAATGAGCTTGGTGATATGTGATTATGGAAGCACATATTCTGAAAACTAGATTGTTTATTTTGAGGTAAAATTTTCTCACCAATTCCTGAAACCAAGAAGGATATATTTCATTAAGGAAATAAATAGTTAGATCTTATAGTTTATTTTTAATTTTAAAAGAAAGCATTATTAGAGTCAAGAAAAGGAAAGTGCAATTTCACAATCTATGATTTTCTTGCCAGTAAGCAGTGCTATTTTTGTTGTAAGAAACTGTCATAGCCCCATGCTTCTACAAAATGAATGACACCATTTAGGTCTAAATCAGTTGCAAAATGACCAAGTCTTGGCAGTGGTGAAATTGACTTGACATATAACTGTGTTGTAGATAAATATTTGAGAAATGGAGTATTGATGCAATTGAAAAGTTTCAGAAACAGCAGTTGCTTCAGAATGGAGGACATGAAAAATGGACAGGTTGGTTCTGTGCTATTGCTTAGTTCTGGGGAAGTAGCAAAATAGGACGGGGGAGCTTGGTGGGCTGCAGTCTATGGGGTCGCACAGAGTCAGACACAACTGAAGCGACTTAGCAGCAGAGCAGCAAAATAGTACACCCCAATGGGGGAAGAAACTAAAAAGAATTAGGTACCAAAGAGTGAAATACAGAAATGAAAAGCTCTGTCTAGAAAAACCAACAATCTATTAAAACATACAAAAAGCAAAAGCAAGTCCTTAACTAAGAATGAAAACATGTGAGAACACATATAGAAGTAACCATCAAGATTCTAAGAAAAAAGATTAAAACAAATTTTTAATTTTTAAAATTTGAGATAAATAAAATATATTAACATTCACATATTAATGAAATTTATTAAATATGACTCATGTTGGGAAGTGTGGGATGGTGGTGGATATTGTGGGTGGAGGGTTGGTTAATGATGTCACTTTTAAAACCTAGGGACTTACCATGGGAAGAATGCATTTTCAGTCTTGATGTCATACAGGAAATAACTTTCCTGCGAAAAGGGAAAAAATACTTTGGTCGTGTCAACATTTGAAGGATAGTAATGCTGATCCTTGAAGATAGAACAAAGACCCAATACACTGAAACTAGTTGGAGAAAAACAAGTCACTGATCCATTCAGTCTTTTCTTTTAGCAAGTAGAGGAGGAAGACTGTAGTTTGCAGAACATGTTAAGGAAAAGTGAAAGTGAAGTTGCTCAGTCATGTCCGACTCTTTGCGACCCCATGGACACCAGGCTCCTCCGTCCATGGGATTTTCTAGGCAAGAGTACTGGAGTGGGTGGCCTTTTCCTTCTCCAGGGAACTTCCCAACCCAGGGATCAAACCCAGGTCTCCTGTATTGTATACAGATGCTTTACCGTCTGAGCCACCAGGGAAGTCTCCGTGTTAAGGAAAGTGGTGTGTAAATCAGTGGAAAATTCCTGGTGCTTAATGATTTTACTGTAACCAGTACAAGAGCAACAATAAAACATTTTGTGCAATTTGTTAGAAAACTTAGAATTGGACTAGCATGTGGCATACAGTAAAGATCACTGGACCTGAAAGTAGAGGACTGTAGGCCCAGACAGAGAATACAATGTCCTTTGATCATTGTATCTTGAGGGGCTACATCCACTTCTTAGTGAGTGAAAGTTGGAAATTGCTCTCATAACTTCATCTGTCCTATTTGCATTTATACATAAGGAAATGTGTATGATCTTTTTCTTCTTTTTTATGGGTGGGTGCTATGAGTTAGGAGAAACCTTTGTGTAGCCTTGCACTTGTCACTTTGTCTCTGTGCCTCTTTCCTCACTTATAAAATTAACTTTCTAGCCATGGTACAGGTGACCTGAGAGGATGCAGGTGACACCTTGGCATGTTATAGCCCACAGTTATAGCAGCAGTAGGACTAACAATGATCAGACTATTTGTGAAGCCCTCCCTTGGCTCAAGTCTTTCTAAGAGGTTTGCAAATGAATGGACCCAACTGAGAGAGGAGAGAACTGAGGTGTAAGAATTCCACTGACTTGGAGCTACTGTGTGGCAGAGCCTTCTACATAGTTTTCCTCCTGACCTCAACCCCAACTTGCTGTCCCACCTGCCTGGCACTTCACCAAGTCCCTTGAGAGTCAGGTGGTACTAGCCAGTCAACATGCCCACTCTGTGCCCCAGCTCTACCTGAGGAAATGTGTATAGTTCATGTTATATGAAGAGGTTGAAGGTCTCTGCAGAGTTTAGTTGATGGATTTCACTCTGGAGACTATGATTATTATTGTGGGAAGCTGCTTGTAAATAAGTTAACCCTCACTCAGTATTGTTTGGGTGCCAAATTTCAGGATTTTGCTAGCACTATGAAGCCAGAGATGTGCTTTTTGCAGGACAAGAATGATAAGGGCTTGAGATGAACTCGTCTTATGTGTTCATTGCAGATGAGAATACAAAATCTGTATAATATAGTTGGTGCTAGAGACAATTATGGCCATATGGGAACACCCACAATTCCCCATGCTGTGGATTGAATTGTAGTCTCCTAAATTTTATACGTGGAAGCCCTAAATCCCAATATGATGGTATTTGGAGAAGGGACATTAGGGAGGTAATAAACATTCGATGAGGTCACAAAGGGTGAGGCCCTCATGATGGAATAGTAGCTCTATAAGAAGGGGAAGGGAGCAATTGCTTTCTCTTCATTATGTGAGGATACAGAGAAGAAGCTGCAAGTGAGCAAGAGAGCTCATGTCAGGAACTACATCTTGTTCTTTGGCTTCCCAGGCTCTAGAACTTTGAGAAGTAAATGTGTATTGCTTAAGCCACCAAGATTATGATATTTTGTTATAGCAGCTCAAGCAGACTAATACACTCTTGTAGTCACATATGGAATGCAAACTCATTCAGAAACTGCTTTATTAATTTATCATAAAATATCTTGACAGAAGGACTAGAAATACCTGAAGTCCTATTCTTCTTGATAAATTCTCCCTCTACCAGTTGAGTTACATGGAAAATCAGTTCTTAATCAGACAGTGATTGAGTGACCATGGAATTAGAACAAAAGGTATTAGATGAATTGAATGTTAAAAAGATAACTTGATGATAGTATTAAAAAATCCAAAGGGCAGTTTTCTCCATGGCAGTTTTCTCCATAGCTGTTTTCAGCTCACTTGATTATCTCGTTTATTTCTAGAAATACCTCTATTTTGCTCCTAAAATATCACACATTCTCCATTTCTCTCCCACCTCTCTGTACCTTTTCAGTCTCTTTGGCTTGGAGATGGGCCTCCTATCCTGGCCTCAACGTATTGTTCTAAGCAAAACATGTTTTCATCTGAACATGTCTTAAATGTTCCTGCCTTTATACTTTTCTCATGGTCTTCTTTTGCCCCCTCAAGTGTTTACCTTCCTCCATTCTATTCCAGCAAACCAACAACCTTTTACGAATCAGTTCAAGTTATCCCTCCATTGTTGAATCTCTATAAAAAAGTAAACTTGTTTTCAAATCTCCTATACTTAACTTTTCAGACTGGAGAATAATTATGGGAATTAATGAACTGAATGCGTTATACATATGTGTAACAACATGGATAAAACTTGGAAGTAAGTTTGGAAAAATAAGTACATGCAGTGCAATGTTATTTTCATGGGGTTCAGAAATATGTATAGTTACATACATATGATAACGTATATGATAAAATCCTAATGATAAAGATAGGAGTTATAAGCATAAAATTTAGCATAGTGGTTTCTTCAGTAAGGATTTGAGGATAGGAACTAGATGTAGCAAGTAGGTGGATGCAATGGTGAATGTTATGTTGTAGTTGGGGGGGAATTCACAGTCACTTTATGATTATGCTAGTAACTTACAGTGTTGCACATGTTCTTTTGTTAGTATCAAATATTACCAAGTGAAATATGTGAAAAAGTTTTATTTGCTACATATCAGTTACAATATTCATTCAAAACTTAGTAAGTTGAATTGTATTTAAGAACTCTGCCACTGAAGAAGGCATCACCTGGGTAGACTGGCTAGAGGCCCAGACAAGGGCTCTCAAGGCACAGACCACTGTAAAAGGCAGCATCGTATGGGACTTAAGGACCCAAGATTAGGAGCCTTCTCTGCCATTCACCAGCTGTGTAACCATAAGCAAATTCCTCATTTCCCTCATCTGTAAAATGAGGGTAATACTAATTCCTATTGTATAGGGGCTTCCCTGGTGGAACTGATGGTTAAGAACCTACCTGCAAATGCAGGAGACATAAGAACACTAGTTTGATCCCTGGGTCAGGAAGATCCCCTGGAGGAGGGCATGGCAACCCACTCCAGTATTCTTGCCTGGAGAATTCCATGGGCAGAGGAGCCTGGTGGGATACAGTCTGTGGGGTTGCAAAGAGTTGGACATGACTGTAGTGACTTAGCAGCTGCAGGAATATTATGAGGGTTAAAAGTATTGATTTATATAAATTGCTTAGAGAATGTCCAGTATATGATAAGAATGAGTTAAATGATAGCTATTTTTATTTGTTGGGGGAAGTTATAGGTGTGTGGTGCTCAGGTTCAGTCTAAGTAAACAAAATCATTATCATGGTAGTAGACATAAAGCAACCCATCTTGCGTGGGAAGATTTATAAACCCTAAGGCCCACTCCTAAGGCCCCTGAAAGATGATGCTGTGAAACTGCTGTACTCAATAAGCCAGCAAATTTGGAAAACTCAGCAGTGGCCACAGGACTGGAAAAGGTCAGTTTTCATCCCAATACCAAAGAAAGGCAATGTCAAAGAATGCTCAAACTACCGCACAATTGCACTCATCTCACATGCTAGTAAAGTAATGCTCAAAATTCTCCAAGCCAAGCTTCAGCAATATGTGAAC
>SJYT01009544.1:138991-173909 GCA_006410635.1 Cephalophus harveyi
TGACTCATTGGAAAAGCCTCTGATGCTGGGAGGGATTGGGGGCAGGAGGAGAAGGGGACGACCGAGGATGAGATGGCTGGATGGCATCACGGACTCGATGGACGCGAGTCTGAGTGAACTCCGGGCGTTGGTGATGGACAGCGAGGCCCGGTGTGCTGCGATTCATGGGTCGCAGAGTCGGACACGACTGAGCGACTGAACTGAACTGAACTGAAGGCCCACTCAAGAAGTGGTAACTTTTTCCAGTGATAGAATGCCTGTGTGCCTTATCCAGATCATGTTTTCCTGGTATTGAGGTACCTAGAAAGTTCAATTTATTATCAAATGGATATTTGAGAGCATGGCCTCAGAGAAAAAAGGAAGCATTTATTCCAGGCCACTGTGGCTTGATGAATCAGTTCCCACCACCCAGATAACTGGCTGTGCTCCTCTTGGTCACATGCAGAGTATTGCTCACCTGCAGAGTGCTGGTAAACACTGTCAGCTTAAGGTCTTGGAGTTTCTTCAAGTTTCATTTTTATCCTTCCATGTTTGTCTTGACTGCCTTGTATTCAGTCTTTTTCCTGAAAGGCTAAAATGCAATTAGTTTACTTCAGTAAAATGCGATCACAAAGTTCTTTATTCCCCAGGGGATAACTATTTCTCTGTGTTTGAATTTGTGATATTTCTGATCTTTTCAGATGAGATTAGACTTTATTTTTAGAATGCTTTTAACCATTGGCATAGCAAGGCCTACCTGTTTTGTGGAAGGGACACATGTGCTGGGACTTTGGGCCTGAGCAAACGTTCTGTCAAGGGCACAGTTTTCCTTCTGCCCCAGAACTCCATTTCCCATTCAACCTTTTCAGGAAGTTCTAAAAGATGACATGGAGAAAACAGAGGCAGCTGGAGAGAAAGAGAAAAGAAGATAGATTTTAAATAGTTACAAAGAACAGGACCAGGGTGGTAAGTGAGCTACAGCTTTTCAGTTATAGGATTTCAGGGAGGAAAAAAAAAAGGACAATCCCTCCTCCCAAATTTACTTATTTAATTTTTTGATAAAATTTTCCAAATAGTTCTTTTTTCAAGGAAATAAACTTTTTTCCCCTCTGAGAAAACGAGGGAGTCTCTATCTCTTGTCCCCAAATCATTCCTGATGCTGCTTTATGAAAATAACAGAACAAACTATTACACATGAATTTTATGGACTGCTCTTGACAATAACTTATTAACAAGTTTTTGGAAACGATTTCACTGTTTCTTCATGAATGATTTACAAGGATCATGGGATGTAAAGAATAAGACTCTTGGGGTGAGGAAATGGGGTCACTATTATAGGAGTCCCCTAAGTGCTCTTGATAGGTCATCAAGACCTGGGAACCTTCATACTTTTGTTGGCTGACCAAGAAGTCCTGCCCTGGGAGAAGGGAGAGAGAAAGACTATTTATGGGGTGACCTGGGATGTGCTAAAAGGGCTGTCAGAAAATATCTTCCTCCGTGGCTCGACCTGGAGTTGTCCGTTTCCACCATTAGAAGGACTCTCACCGTGCTCTTCAGAAAAGCCTCTATTAAAAATAAATGTTACCTTTGAGGCTGTGGCACATCAGTAAATGTCAGCTTGAGGATGTGTGCCTGTAGCTGTGAGTTGGAAGGGACCAGTGTCCGTTCAGCAAGGTCAAGTACGTTTTGTAGGAAGGTTTGGAAGATGAAGTGAGCAGAAAGTAGTAACTTCTCATGGGCCCCACCTCAGCAAAGGATCTTAGATTCTAAGCAGCTGATGAATATGGGGTTGCAACTCTATGTCAGGTGGGGCAACTCTTTTCTCTATAGCCACTGACTTTGCCTGTATTAAAATGATATTGCAAATGAGCTAGTCAAATCCTCATATTTGTGAAGAATAGACAATCATTGAGCTTCAAAATGAATTTTTTTAAAGTTTTCCAAATCCCGCTTGGCAGTTGTTTTCACCTACCGGGAAGAAGGTATAATTTATAGCATAGCCACATTAGACTAACTGCACTTGGATGGCATACTAAGTCAATTAGGGTGCTTCATTTTAACAAGGACTTTTTCCAGTTCTGAGGTGTTATCACACAATCAGGTGTACATATTTTTATGATCCATACCTCATGCCTTGACAGATCCCCCAAAATAGAAGAGGTTCTCATGAAGACATCGCAAGTAATCTTCTGGTCTGCCATCTTGTAAATTGGAGTGGAGCCTACTGATTTCAAAATAAGCCATATGGCTCTCTCTCTTTCAGAAGAGAGGTCTTTCTTCTTCTTAAAATTGATCATTTTATGAGTATGTGAATTATCAAAGTATCTATAAATTTGTAGGAGTTTTTGTTTTTGTTTTATTTTTAACTGTATAATATCCAGCCAGTATCAGGTGATTTGTTAGGTTTTTCCCTTTCTGTGACTCCAAGATTGAGTTCCTGCAGGATTGATAGTATTATTTTTACAGTGATATACTGTGTCCAAAAAGTAATACATCTCCACATGACTTAAGGGAGTTGATATTTGACATAAAATTATGATCATGTACAGCTCTGAAGCTATGCACAAAAAAGATGAAACAATAATTTCATTGACTACAGTACATTTTCTTCTGAAATTGATTTTAGATGAATTCCCTTCATCTCTTCCTCCCTGCTGGGCCTGGTTGCTTGCTGTGAGACACAACTAAATAGGAAGGAGGCTGTTGTTATTTGATGGCAAATTAATTCAACAATTTCAACAAACATTTATCGAATGCATAGTATATGCCAAATATAATGCTACATGCTAGGCATACAAAGAGGAATCAGATATAGTCCTTGCTTCCAAGAAGTTCACTGTTGAGTGAGGCCAGAGAAATGTTTATAATGAAACAGTGTAAAGTGGTAAATACTGTCTTAGTGATGATGCACAGGACATATAGGGAAGGAAACAATATTTTCTTGGGTGACATCTGTATATGACTTTGACGCCTAACAGGTGGAAATCACAGAATGGATGTTGCAGGCAAAGGCAAAAAGTAAAAACAGCATTCTGTAAACTGTAGGACCTGTTGTATATCTAGTTACAAGATGAGCCTTTGAATCTGGGCTTGGAACAGAGATGAGACTTCAAACTTCCCTTAAATTTATATAAAACTAAAATTTATATAATGTTTTCTGCTTCCTTGGTGGCTCAGATAGTAAAGAATCTACCTACAATGTGGGAGACCCATGTTCAATCCCTGGGTTGGGAAGAGCTCCTGGAGGAGAAAATGGCAACTCACTCCAGTATTCTTGCCTAGAAAATTCCATGGATGGAGTAGCCTGATGAGTTACAGTCCATGGGGTCATCAAGAGTTGGACACAACTGAGCGACTAACATTTTCATTTTCATAATAGACAAAGTGCCTTCCCATGAATTAGATCATTTATGCCTCATAGGAAGCCTGTAAGATAAGAATTTCCAGACGTTCCTCTGCTTACAAACTTTCAGTTATGAACTTTTCCTAATCCAAATGGATCTACCCTGCAGAGTAAAGGCAGAACAATTTATTTGCTGCTAACAGTTGGTGATAGCAGTTGTTCACTATCTTTGTAGCTGCTCTGGGTCTCTCTAGTGCTCATCATCATTTCTAGAAGTAGTCTTTGCACTTAGTTTTGAGTATTTTATGAGTATTATTAACTACAATATGTAGATTAAGTGCATGTAGCATATACAGCATGGATATGCTAGACAAAGGGTTGATTCACGTCCTGGGTGAGAAAGAGCAGGATGGTGTGAGATTTCATCAGTACTCAGGATGGTGCACAGTTTAAAATTTATGAATTGTTTATATTTCATTTATTATTTTTGGACCCCGAATTGACCACAGATAACTGAAACTGTGGAAAGTGAAACTTTGGATAAGGGGAATCTACTGTGTATGTAATTCTAGAAAAGGGAAAACTAATCTACAGCAATTGTGGATTAGTGATAACTTGTGGCCAGGGGTTGGGGGATTGAATGAGAAGATGTATGAGGGAATTTTGGTGGGGTGAAAATGTTCCAGATCTGTGTTGGAGTGTTGATTAGTTGATTACATGGTTGTTCACACTTGCCAAAACTTATAAGTCTTGTACACATAAAATAGATGCATGTTATTGAATGTAAATTATAACTTAATTAAGTTAATCTAAGGAAGAAAACAAAAAGATCTTTTGTACCCCTTTTGACATGAATTTTCTTTCTAAATGATATTGTGTGGAAGCTCAAATATTTAATGTTATGAAGTACGATTGCCTTATATGTTGTGAGTTATTGGTATAATAACATAAAATGTTAGAACACAGTAACAATAGATTTAACAATGTTCCCAAATTGAAACAAAAAACAAAAAACACCTTTGTACATGTAAATTCTAAGTTTGAATTGTCATCTAAAAAATTCTTAAAAATATAGATTGTTATAGGCTTAAAAACCCCATAATTTGTGGAATATAAATAATGGCCCATTTATGTAATTTTAAAGGCACTTCTTGTCATTTTACCCGAAGGAGAGATTGGTACACAGATTTCCAAATGGTTTTTTTCATGTGTCTTAACTTCTAATGTGGTTTGTGGTAATGAGGGAAAAAACAGTGGCTCTCAAGCTATTCATCTCTCATATCCCAATGTGTTCTCAATAGCAGGTTAAATGAGTGCAGATCATTCTAAAGCAAAGGAAGTCCACAAATTAGGTGTAGGGTGTTTCTCCTGTTACATATAAAACTGTCAACTCAATTCAAGTAACTTTGCGGCACAAAATGTGACCTGTCATAAAAACTATTGAAACCCAGGAACTCAGTAGACATTTCTGTTTCAGGTAAAACTTCAGCATCTTGAAATAAGTGTAAAATTTGAGGAGTTCAAGCCATTTCACTACTAATCCAAATTACTTCCCCTGTCTTCTTCCCTTTCTTCTCTAGCCCCATTGCCATGACATCTGGTGGAATGATGGTGTTTGTGTCATTAGGACAAGTCAGAAGTTTCTTATTTATATAGGCGTCCCCAGTGACAAGAAAAATATGTGACACATAACGCTCATGAAATATACATATGTTGAATTGAATGAATGTTGAAAACTACAAATGAACAAGTGTTTCTACTTTCAAATAATGACAAATGGCTCCAAGGTAACTCACACCATAGGAAAGAGTCTGGACATGTAGGAGAGCGGGCAGTGGCAGAGGTGAGGACAATGTGGAGAAGTTGGGGAGTCTAAACTAGACAGAAGACCAGACTAGTCGAGAGGAAAGAGAGTAGAAAGCAGGTGATAGAGAGATAGACACATTGGGGCCAAGTGACTAAGCATAGCACAGACACATTACATTTTAAATTCCTAAACTTCTGTCATAGAGCAATGCTACCATGAGAAGTCTTTTTTTTTTTTTCCTTTTCTGAATGGACAACTTGCCTGAGAGAATAAACAATAACTATGTGCAACTATTGTCTCCCCATATACACACCCTACTTACAGAAGCATTTATTTTCAAGGAAGGTAAAGATTGAAGTTCTCAAGGTATCCTGCTGTCCACCACCATAGAATAACATAAAATATGAATATGTACTTCAGGATTTATCACTAAAATTTGTCAGTAAGTTGTTGCTGTTCAGTGGCTAATTCATGTCTGACTCTGCGACCCCATGGACTGCAGCACGCCAGGCTTCCCTGTCCTTCACCAGCTCCTGGAGCTTGCTCAAACTCATGTCCATTGAGTCGGTGATGCCATCCAACCATCTCATCCTCTGTTATCCCTTCTCCTCCTGCCTTCAATCTTTTGCCATGTCAGAGTCTTTTGCAATGAGTCAGCTCTTCCCATCACGTGGCCAAAATATTGGAGCTTCAGCTTCAGCATCAGTCCTTCCAATGAATATTCAGGGTTGGTTTCCTTCAGGATTGACTGGTTTGATCTCCTTGCATTCCAAGGGACTCTCAAGAGTTTTCTTCAACATCACAGTTCAAAAGCATCAATTCTTTGGTGCTCAGCCTTCTTTATGGTCCAGCTCTCACATCTGTACATGACTAATGGAAAATAACTTGTCAGCCTACATTTCACTGATGTTACTTCCATTAATAACCTAATGTGAAGAAAGCAACTATACTACAATTCTTTTGATATCTTCTATGTAGAAGCTGGTGATTTATATTCTGTCTATTCTGTGAATCTTTGTTTTAATAGAGCATCCATGAAGCCACTCTGGTCAGTGACATTGACAGGAAGCTCTGGTTCTATACATATACTGAGTATACAGATATGGTCCATTTGTTTCATCAATTAGTCTTTGTCTAATTAAAATTGACCTGCCATTATGGAGTTTCAGGTGCATAGATTTGATGTATCTATTTTAATATGGAAGCATTATTTCTTTTAGTGTAGACAGAGACATTAGGTATATTTCCACTAGTGTTGTACACAGTCAGTACCTAGTACCTTATTTTGAAATTGTGTGATGAAAGTCACATTTATGGAAATAAGGCTGTGTTTTTAAATTGAACAATAAGGTAACACAAATTATAGATGATGTATAAGAAATAACTCACTGTAATTGAATATGTTATATGCATAAATATATGGTACATTATGCACCAATCAATTGACAGTACAGCCAACTAGTACATCATATAGGACATAAATACTACATTTAGACCAGACAATAACAATGTAGGAGTGCAGTGAAATGTAGTATGCTTTCATTAATGTTTAAAATGAAACAATTATTATTATTTCTATTATGCTATCTCTCATTGAAATCAACACAAAACAATAATTCCCCCCCCCAATTTTTATCTAGCTAATCTGGGAGAAGGCAATGGCACCCCACTCCAGTACTCTTGCCTGGAAAATCCCATGGACGGAGGAGCCTGGTAGGCTGCAGTCCATGGGGTCGCTAGAGTCGGACACGACTGAGCGACTTCACTTTCACTTTTCCCTTTCATGCATTGGAGAAGGAAATGGCAACCCACTCCAGTATTCTTGCCTGGAGAATCCTAGGGACGAGGAAGCCTGGTGGGCTGCCGTCTATGGGGTCGCACAGAGTCGGACACGACTGAAGCGACTTAGCAGCAGCAGCAGCAATCTGTTTAAGGCTATTTAGTATTTGAAATTTTAATATTTCTTAAAAATCCAACTGTATTAACCAGTCAGATAAATATGATGATCACACAGCTGTAAATAACTGAGATAATTATCAGGGACTTAAAAATATTTTTTCTTCTGAAATACTCTTTTGTCTATTAGTTATCCTTTCTTCTCGATGTGTACTCTTACAAGTTCACTTTACTCAACTGACACTGTTTCATTTTTGTTCTGGTAAAATGACCAGCTTCTCTTTAAGGCAGAGTAGAACAATTCAAACTTGCTCATTTCCTTATCTTTAAATTCTCTGATTTTCTATTTATGAAGAGCCTCAGCAAGCTCTTCTTTGTGTAGAATTTCTTCAAGTACGAAGATTGTTTCAGAGTGAGATATTTGCACTTGGAACCCTAGATTATTTCTTAGAATACAGTTAAATTAATATAGCACACATATACACATTTTCTTGTTTAAGATCCCAGTGTAGGAATTAAATGTGTGTGAATATTAAAAAGTTGAACAGAATGCAGTGGTAGAATGATACATGTGCTAGAAAGGGAACAAACTGGTTTCAAAATAAACTAGGAATTTATTCTTAACTCACTTCAGTCCTCTCATCCATTAAATAAAGCCCATTGGACTGCAAGTAGCACATAAAAGAGGAGCATCAGGTATCTGATAAACCTGGCTACCTCATCTACTTTTAAGAGTCAGACCTTTCAGAGCCTGGGTATATCAGAATCTGTGAAGAACAAAGGCAATAGCATTTTATAGGTACTAGGATCAAAAGCTTTCTCCTTCAGGGAGAAATTGCTCTATTATTTTCCATTTCTAGCCTTGGAGTTAGAATTCAGATTGATTCTCCCATGAGTATAGTCTGGCTAGAGCCTTCTGCAGAAAGAATTTCACTTACCTGGTTTCTTTATGTAACTCTGGGTCTCTAGCAGTGGCATAGAGCAATTGAAGAAACATCTCTGGGATGTACAATTGTTTTTTAGAGTATTTTATTTTTCATCCCCCTGAACATATAGATTTGTGGGCTATTACAGAAAATTCTCTAAATGAAAAGTGTGTCTGTGTGTGGGGGGGAATGAGACAGAAATATCAATAAATAATCACAAACTTTGTTGGTAAGATATGAAAGTATTCAGCATTTAATTCTACTTTTGTCTGTGTCTTCACTTATACTGAGTCAGTGATAAAAATCATGACTAATACATTGCCTATAGACACTGTATGTTTACTCACTACAAAAAAAGTACATTTGTATTCTGTATCATACCTTTGTGTATGTGACTTAAGGTGTGTGTGTGTGTGTTTAGTTGCTAAGTCATGTCTGACTCTTTGTGACCCCATGGACTCTAGCCTGCCAGGCTCCTCTGTGCATGGGATTTGCCAAGTAAGAATACTGGAATGGGTTGTTGTTCCCTTCTTTGGGTATCTTGCCAACCCAAGGATCAAACCCACATCTCCTGAACTGGCAGGTGGATTCTTTACCACTGAGCCCCTGGGAAGGCCCATGATTTCAAATATGTTTTCTATGGAAGGAAAAACTTCCATAGAATATTTTAGCCTTTTCTTAATTACAAGGTATCAGACCAAAAGGGAAAGAATCTTTTCTATTTACAATCTTCTGGATATACAATGCAAAGGATGATGATATGGAGCACACAGTCCACTTTTCATCTGACTGTTTAGAGGAGGGTCCTATAATCAGTAAGATTTGAACCAAGCTCATATAATTGAAGAGGAACTTAAAAATATATATCACTCAATTCAAGGTCCAAAAGTGGAAACATATTCTATAACTCAGAAATGGAGGAACTGACCAAGTATTCCAGTTACAACCTTTCTAGACCTGGTCAGAATATATCTAGTGGGTATGTAGGCAAACCTTTCAATATCACAGTAATACAAGTCTATGCCCCAACCAGTAATGCTGAAGAAGCTGAAGTTGAATGGTTCTATGAAGACCTACAAGACCTTCTAGAATTAACAGCCAAAAAAGATGTCCTTTTCATTATAGGGGACTGGAATGCAAAATTAGGAAGTCGAGAAATACCTGCAATAGCAGGCAAGTTTGGCCTTGGAGTACAACATAAAGCAGGGCAAAGGCTAACAGTTTTGTCAAGAGAATGCACGGTCATTGCAAACACCCTCTTTAACAACACAAGAGATGACTCTACGCATGGATATCACCAGATGGTCAATATTGGAATCAGATTGATTATATTCTTTGCAGCCAAAGATGGAGAAGCTCTATACAGTCAGCAAAAACAAGACTTGAACTGACTGTTGCTCGAACCCTTACTGCAAAATTCAGACTTAAATTGAAGAAAGTAGGGAAAACCACTAGGCAATTCATTACCTAAATAGAATCCCTTATCATTATACAGTGGAAGTGATAAATAGATTTGAGGGATTAGATCTGGTACACAGAGTGCCTGAAGAACTATGGAGAGAGCTTTGTGACATTGTACAGGAGGCAGTGGTCTAAAGGACAGAAACTGTATGGACTTAACAGAAGCAGAAGATATTAATAAGAGGTGGTAAGAATACACAGAAAAACTCTACAAAAAAGATCTTAATGAATGACCCAGATAACCATAATGGTGTGATCACTCACCTGGAGTCAGACATCTTGCAGTGTGAAGTCAAGTGGGCCTTAGGAAGCATCACTCCGAACAAAGCTAGTGGAGGTGATGAAATTCCAGTTGAGCTATTTCAAATCCTAAAAGATGATGCTGTGAAAGTGCTGCACTCAATATGCCATCAAACTTGGAAAACTCAGCAGTGGCCACAAGACTGGAAAAGGTCAGTTTTCATTCCAATCCCAAAGAAAGGCAATGCCAGAGAATGCTCAAACTACCACACAGTTGCACTCATCTCACACACTAACAAAGTAATGCTCAAAATTCTACAAGCTAGGCTTCAACAGTACGTGAACTGAGAGCTTCCAGATGTACAAACGCGATTTAGAAAAAAGAGAGGAACCAGGGATCAAATTGCCAACATCTGTTGGATCATAGAAAAAGCTAGGGAGTTCCAGAAAAATATCCAGTTCTGTTTCCAGAAAAATATCCATTTCTGTTTCATTAACTACACTAAAGCCTTTGACCCTGTGGATAACAGTAAACTGTGGAAAATTCTCAAAGAGATGGGAATACCAGACCAACTTACCTGTCTCCTGCAAAACCTGTATGCAGGTCAACAATCAACAATTAGAACCAAACAGAACAACGGACTGGTTCCAAGTTGGGAAAGGAGTACGTCAAGGCTGTATATTGTCACCCTGCTTATTTAACTTATATGCAGAGTATATCATACAAAATGCTGGGCTGGATGTAGCACAAAGTGGAATCAAGATTGCCAAGAGATATCAGTAACCTCATATATGCAGATGACACCACCCTAATGGCAGAATGCGAAGAGGAACTGAAGAGCCTCTTGATGAATATGAAAGAGGAGTGAAAAAGCTGGCATAAAACTCAACATTCAAAAAACTAAGATCGTGGCATCTGACCCCATCACTTCATGGGAAAAAGATGGGGAAACAATGGAAACAGTGACAGACTTTGTTTACTTGGGCTCCAAAATCACTGCAGATGGTGACTGCAGTCGTGAAATTAAAAGACACTTGCTCCTTAGAAGAAAAGCTATGACCAACCTAGACAGACAAAGGTCTGTATAGTGAAAGCTATGGTTTTTCCAGTAGTCATGTATGGATGTGAGAGTTGGACCATAAAGAAGGCTGAGCACTGAAGAATTGATGCTTTTGATCAGTCACGTTAGAGAAGATTCTTGAGAGTCCCTTGAACTGCAAGGATATCCAACCAGTCCATCCTAAAGGAAATCAGTCCTAAATATTCATTGGAAGGACTGATGCTGAAGCTGAAGCTCCAATACTTTGGCCACCTGGTGCAAAGAGCTGACTCCTTGGGAAAGACCCTAATGCTGGGAAAGACTGAAGGCAGAAGGGGATGACAGAGGATGAGATGGTTGGATGGCATCACTGACTCAATAGACATGAATTTGAGCAAGCTCCAGGAGATGGTACAGCACAGGGAAACCTTGTGTGCTACAGTCCATGGGGTGGCAAAGAGTTGAACACAACTGAGTGGCTGTATAACAAAAAATATATAGAGATGTGCCATTTAGTTAGTTTTTCACACATGACAGGCACTACGCTATATCCTGTGAAATAAATATGGTGACCTCCACTTTATTTTTTTAATATAAATTTATTTATTTTAATTGGAGGTTAATTACTTTACAATATTGTATTGGTTTTGCCATACATCAACATGAATCCGCCACAGGTATACACGTGTTCCCCATCTTGAACCCCCTACCCTCCTCCCTCCCCATACCATCCCTCTGGGTCGTCCCAGTGCACCAGCCCCAAGATAATGAAGGAAATAATCCTAGAGGTCTGAAGTGATTTGTCCAATAACTAATAGCTTATAAATGCAGAGAAGTAAGTTTCAATCTTGATCTGCATGGTTCCAGACTTGTGTTTGTAAGTAATTTTATCCTACAGACCAAAGTGGTTTAAAGTTAAGTTAGTATTGCTGATGCAGAGATATCCTCACCTGTCTGAAGAAATGATTGGAGTCTATTATTTGGAAGGCAAAAATAGACATGAATAATCTATCCAGTTATTTTTACAGGCTCTATAATAACTTTAGATTGACTTATTAAGTTGATTTTATCAATATAGTCTCTTGAGTAACAGAAAAATAAACTTCTCAGCTAGGTTTCTTGGAAAGTTGCAAAAATATAAACTTAAAAAGAAGACCTTAAAGATTATATTTCTTGATCCTTTTATTTTATAGGGCTTTTGTTTGTTCATAATGTATGTGAGATTGCCTGAGAGAATGCTGTTTCATGTTTCTATGTCTGTCTTGGAGGTGTGGACTAGACTGTCATATTCATTTGGAGAAAGTATAATCATTGTTGCTTCTGAGAGACTCCCATCCAAAGGAAATAGAAATCTATAGTCTGTGAGAGGAATTAACATGACTCTGACTCACCTTTTATGTTGAGTCAATTAAAATTATGACTGAATTAATTTTCTGTATACTTCATATGCTTACTTAATGGGGCCAGTATATTTGCAGCCTGTATTATACCTTTTTGTATGTGAATTTAATTTCATCATATTATTCTAGCTCACTATTTTCTACCTTCTTCAAGTATGAGAATATTTTAAAAAAATTAAAACATTATTTGAATTCCTATAACAGTAATATTTTTAGCATTACTAATTGAGAAAAGACACAATTTCAAATAGTTACTCTTAATTCAGTAACTCTTTTGAATATTCTTGTATTTCATGAATGACAAATGCATCTCCTCACATTTGAATGATAGTAGTAAATATATGCAAGGGAACTATTTATTCAGTTTGTAGATATATCTGATGTACACATGGATTTTTGTAGGTTGCCATAATACCACTTCATTCATTCATTCACTCATCACATTAACTTTTCATTTAAGAGGTATTGACAGAGCATGCACTACATGCTAGGCACTCTGTAAGGCAGTAGGCACACAGAGGTGGTCATATAGGTTCGTTCCTGACATCTCAGAGTTCTGAGTATGAAGTGTGTAATGGAGGAAGTTTTCATGGTACCAGAAGGGCATTAGTCATGGCACTCTGCCTAGCTTGGGGGTCAGAGAAGACTTCTTGAGTCAGTGTCTTATCTGAAACTTCAGGGATGTGCAGCTTTGGGGATGTTGTAGAATGGCCACAGTGCTAAAACCCATTGGCTGCAGACCCATCTCTAGCCCAGAGCTGTTTCTTATGGAATAATAGAAGCACGTATGACAACCTCATAATATTCACCATTGAATGAATGCTGTGGAATAATTGAGACCATGTCAGAATGTCTAACAAGGCTTTAGTGAAGGCATGGGTTATCAGTGTAAAGGATTTACATGGGAAATTCCTATGATGGGAGCCTCAGTATGGATTTATCAGAGGCACATCATGTGTGCTTCCTCCAAAGGATAAAGGTCTGGCCGAGTCTCTCCTGCAAGGAAAGGCTAGTCTTCCCTCCACACACATGATGGAACTCTCCTGTAGTCATTTATTTATTAAACAGATATTTAATAAATGCCTCTTATGTGCTAAGCTGGAGAAGGCAATGGCACCCCACTCCAGTACTCTTGCCTGGAAAATCCCATGGACGGAGGAGCCTCGTAGGCTGCAGTCCATGGGGTCGCTAAGAGTCCCAACTTAGCGACTTCCCTTTCACTTTTCACTTTCATGCATTGGAGAAGGAAATGGCAACCCACTCCAGTATTCTTGCCTGGAGAATCCCAGGGATGGGGGAGCCTGGTGGGCTGCCGTCTATGGGGTCGCACAGAGTTGGACACGACTGAAGCGACTTAGCAGCAGCAGCAGCATGTGCTAAGCACTCTTTCACTGGGGATATACACAAGTCCCTGCCTCAAAGCTTCTATTCTAGTGGGTAGGAAGACAGATGAATATGAGACACATAAGGTGGTGATAGCCTTCCCAGGTGATGCTAGTGGTAAAGAACTCTCTTGCCAATGCAGAAGATGTAAGAGATATGTGTTCCTCCCCTGGGTTGGGAAGATCCCCTGGAGGGAGGGCATGACAACCCACTCCAGTAATCTTGCCTGGAGAACTGGAGAACCCATGGATAGAGGAGCCTGGCTGGCTACAGTCCATAGTGTCACAAAGAGTCGAATATGACTGAAGCAACTTAGCACGCAAGATGGTGATAAGTGTTATGAAGAGAAAGCATATGAGGCAGAAGGGAAAGATCGAGGTGAGGGTGGGAAGGATGCTATTGAGTAGACAGCGTGCAGATTAAGTGTTTCTGACCAAATGACATTTCAACTGAGACCTGGAGAGAATAAGAAAGTCCCTCTACTGCCTGGGGGCAGAGTCCACACTTTCCACTTCTATCAAGTCAGAGAGAATAATATGACCCTTCTGTTTCTATTCTAAAGCCTAACCTCTAAGGTCACGCTTTCTTCCCATGATTTTCTTGCCTCCCATGATGACTGACAATGTTAATATTTATTGCATTCTAGAGAAATCTGAAAGGAGAAACTAGTTTGTGAAGGTCTTCTGACCCTGTCTAGCTTCTAACAAATCTCTCAGCTTGGTCCACTAGTTTCAAATGGTTGCTGAGGCCTATAATAAATTATTATAGCCTTTGCAACTTTAAGAACAATTTTTGTACCTCACATTGTGACTTTATCTTTTTCAATGTTACAGTCCCCTAAGAATAAGGTGCAACAAGCAGAGCATACATGTTAGTCATTAGGGTTGGCTTAAAAATGAAATTTCTCTCACCCTGAGCATATAGTAGGACTGTTTTTCTCTGCCAGTTTGAACTTAGCTTTGGTCATGTTGCTTCATTTGGACAGTAGAATGTGAACTGAAGTGATCTATGTGTGTAACTTCCACGAAGAAACTTTAAGAGCTGTTGTATAATTCACTACGTTGTTCTCTGCCTCTAAAATCATGAAAATGATGTGTTGACAAAAAGCTTTCTGTTAGCTGGGTTCCTAAATGATAAGGTTGAGTGATCTCTGGCTTATATATGATGTAGTGGGGAGTTAATAAACCTTGTTATTTTAAAGCCACTAGATTTCAGGGTTTTTTGTTGGCCTAGTTTGACTTAGCTTAACCTGGCTGATTCAACAGGGGAGAGAGGGAGTGTTTTATTTTTGCACACATGGCTAGGAGTAGTCAGTTGGAATTTACCTGTAATAGGTTCCAACTGAGCTAGGAGCAATATTATCCATGGAAAAGGAAAGATGAAAGCATAGCTAAGAAAGAACTGGAGGTGAAGTTCAGGAGCAACTGGATCTTACATCAGGTTGTCTTACAAGACACTAAAATAGAATCAGTGATTTTTACTGCAAAGAGAGGGAAACAAATGGGGTGACTATTAGGATGTTAGTAAGGGCAGGCATTTAAGAAACAATAGGCGTGTGGCAGAAGATTTCTTTTTATGGTACTTCCCATATCCTGCTAGAAATAGGGTGGCAACTAAAATCACTGCTGAGGAATGGACAAGTACATTCCTCTCCAACACAACCCACACCCTGATGTGGGATAGTTTGAGTATTTTGCATTTGCTCTTGCAGAAGCATTCTATATCTTTCTCTGTGCTACTCCTTTCACAGGGAATATGACTTCTATGAGTTGCCTTGATCTCTGGTTTTTAACTAAGTTTGGGCAATGGGAGGAACGATCAGATGCTCAAAGATGAAGGGAGAACAAGACAGCTGTCATCGGTCTCCTGGCTGTATCTGTGCCAAGTCTCTGTGGGTTGGTTGTAACCCTCCACCCAGAGTCACAGCTCCTGGGAGTGACTCTCTCCAGAAAGACATTTTCTCAGGGTGCTGAAACAGCTCCCTTTTGTCATTGCTCTGACTGAGATGTAATAACAGCAGACTGCTGTTTCTGGCCTGGGATACTGCAACCTTCCTTGCTGGTCCCCCTAAACTTGACCAGTTCAGTAAAGTTCAGTTGCTCAGTCATGTCTGACTCTTTGTGACCCCATGGACTGCAGCACACCAGGCTTCCCTGTCCATCACCAACTCTCAGAGTTTACTCAAACTCATGTCCATCAAGTTGGTGATGCAATCCAATCATCTCATCCTCTGTCATCCCCTTCTCTTACCGCCTTCAATCTTTCCCAGCATCAGGGTCTTTTCAAATGAATCAATTCTTCACATCAGGTGGCCAAAGTATTGGAGTTTCAGCTTCAGCATCAGTCCTTCCAATGAACACCCAGGACTGATCTCCTTTAGGATGGACTGGTTGGATCTCCTTGCAGTCCAAGGGACTCTCAAGAGGCTTCTCCAACACCACAGCTCAAAGGCATCAATTCTTCAGCACTCAGCTTTCTCTATAGTCCAACTCTCACATCCATACATGACTACTGAAAAAACCATAGCTTTGACTAGATGGACCTTTCTGGCAAAGTAATGTCTCGGCTTTTTAATATGCTGTCTAGGTTGGTCATACTTTCCTTCCAAGGAGCAAGCATCTTTTAATTTCATTAATTTCATCAATGCACCATCTGCATTGATTTTGCTGCTGCTGTTGCTGAGTCACTTCAGTCGTGTCCAACTCTGTGTGACCCCATAGACGGCAGCCCACCAGGCTCCCCCATCCCTGGGATTCTCCAGGCAAGAACACTGGAGTGGGTTGCCATTTCTTTCTCCAATGCGTGTAAGTGAAATGTGAAAGTGAAGTTGCTCAGTCGTATCTGACTCTTAGCGACCCCATGGACTGCTGCCTACCAGGCTCCTCCATCCATGGGATTTTCCAGGCAAGAGTACTGGAGTGGGATGCCATTGCTTTCTCTGGCATTGATTTTGGAGCCCCTCAAAATAAAGTCTGTCACTGTTTCCATTGCTTCCCCATCTATTTGCCATAAAGTGATGGGACTGCATGCCATGATCTTAGTTTTCTGCATGTTGAATTTTAAATCAGCTTTTCAGTCTCCTCTTTCACTTTCATCAAGAGGCTCTTTAGTTCTTCTTCACTTTCTGCCATAAGGGTGGTATCATTTGCATTGATATTTCTCCTGGCAGTCTTGATTCCAGCTTGTGCTTCATCCAGCCCAGTGTTTCTCCTGATGTACTCTGCATATAAGTTAAATAAGCACGGTGACAATATACATCCTTGACATACTCCTTTCCTGATTTGGAACCAGTCTGTTGTTCCATGTCCAGTTCTAACTTTTGTTTCCTGACCTGCATACAGATTTCTCAGGAGACAGGTCAGGTGGTCTGGTCTTCCCATCTCTTGAAGAATTTTCCACAGTTTATTGTGATCCACACAGTCAAAGGCTTTAGCATAATTAATCAAGCAGAAGTAGATATTTTGTGGAGCTCTCTTGTTTTTTAGATGATCCAGTGGATGTTGGCAATTTGATCTCTGGTTCCTTTGCCATTTTAAAATCCAGCTTGAACATCTGGAAGTTCGTGATTCATGTACTCTTGAAGCCTGGCTTGGAGAATTTCCAGAATTACTTTGCTAGTGGGTGGAAAATTCTGCAAGAGATCAGAATACTAGACCACTGGACCACCTGACCTGCCTCTTGAGAAATCTGTATGCAGGTCAGGAAGCAACATTTAGAATTGGACATGTAATAACAGACTGGTTCCAAATAGGAAAAGGAGTACATCAAGGCTGTATATTGTCACCCTGCTTGTTTAACTTATATGCAGAGTACATCATGAGAAACACTGGGCTGGATGGAGCACAAGCTGGAATCATCAATAACTTCAGATATGCAAATAACACCACCTTTATGGCAGAAAGTGAAGAAGAACTAAAGAGCTTCTTGATGAAAGTAAAAGAGGAGAGTGAAAAAGTTGGCTTAAAGCTCAACATTCAGAAAACTAAGATCATGGCATCCGTTCCCATCACTTCATGGCAAATAGATGGGGAATGTTGGAAACAGTGGCTGACTTTATTTTTTTGGACTCCAAAATCACTGCAGATGGTGACTGCAGCCATGAAAATTAAAAGATGCTTGCTCCTTGGGAAGGAAATTTATGACCAACCTAGACAGCATATTAAAAAGCAGAGACATTACTTTGTCAGCAAAGGTCCATCTAGTCAAGGCTATGGTTTTTCTCGTAGTCATGTATGGATGTGAGAGTTGGACTATAAAGAAAGCTGAGCGCTGAAGAATTGATGCTTTTGAACTGTGGTGTTGGAGAAGGAAATCCAACCAGTCCATCTTAAAGGAGATCAGTTCTGAGTGTTCATTGGAAGGACTGATGTTGAAGCTGAAACTCCAGTACTTTGGCCACCTGATGTGAAGAGCTGACTCATTTGAAAAGACCCTAATGCTGGGAAAGATTGAGGGCAGAAGGAGAAGGGGATGACAGAGGCTGAGATGGTTAGATGGCATCACTGACTCAATGGACACGGGTTTGGGTGGACTCTGGGAGATGGTGATGGACAGGGAAGCCTGGCGTTTGCAGTTCTTGGGGTCACAAAGAGTCAGACACGACTGCATGACTGAACTGAACTGAACTGAAATGAGTGCCATTTTGCAGTAGTTTGAGCATTCTTTGGCATTGCCTTTCTTTGGGATTCGAATGAAAACCGACTTTTCCAGTTCTGTGGCCACTGCTGAGTTTTCCAAATTTGCTGGCATATTGACTTGCCCACACTTTTGTAAATGGTTGCTTTAATGAACTGCCCTTCACAACTCCATTAGAGAATGTCATCAGTTGCCCACCAGGGTTCTGACTAGTAGATCACCTATTTTCTTATTCTCCTCTGCTAAAGTCTATTTCTCCACTCTATTCAGTGCAATCATCAGGTAGTCCTTGACTTCGTTTTGAGAGACACATGATTCTCGAAGTCATCATTTATTTTATGGACTGTCATGGTCTTCATAGGACTCCCAGGATTCTGTGTGAATTTCATAAAATTTGTGAGGTGGGAATGCCAATTATACCTTTGCTGAGATCCTTGCTATTTTTAAAATTTTCATTTACAGTTTTAAAGTAAAAGTCATCATTGTAGAAAAATTTTCTAATTTTTCTATGGATAAAAATTGCTAGTCATTACCAACATTTTTGGGTAGTGCATATTATATGTTGGGTACTGTTTTAGGAATTGTGCACATATTTACTAAAAAAACAAACCTGACAAACTGTGTTCAGAGGCACAAAGAATTTTTTTGTACATCCTTTGATTTTTCTTATGCAATATTGCACATTTATTTTTAATCAAAAAGAGATCCTATTATATATGTAATGTTGTAATCTACTTTTTTACCTAAAATTTGTGTGAACATTTCTCTAGGCTACTATGATCTATATCATCACTTTTAATAGAAGTGCAATTTTTCATTTTATATTTATATATTCTGCTATTGTTGGACATGTGAAATTATTCCCAATTTTTGCTATTTTGTGAACAAAGTGGTGATAACCATACTTGTAGATAAATTTTTGCCACATTTCTTATTTCTTTAGGATAAATTCCAGTGCCTGTAATTATTGGGTGAATGAATATGAACGATACAAGACTTTCATAAATATTGGTAAAGATTTATATTGAGGGCTGTACCAATTTCTTCTTACATTGATAGTATAATAGTGTTTTTATATATCCTAGGTTCTCACCCTTAACATCAATCTTTCTCAATACAAGTTTGATAGTATCTCATAGCATTTCTTTAATTGCTAGTGAGACTGATAATTAATTGTTATTTGCATGTTATTTCTCATTTTGTGAAATGTCTCCATGCCCTTTGCCTAATTTCTACTAGAGTGTTTGGCCTCTTATTACTGAATTTTAATGTATTTATTTTTAATCAACATTACAAATGCACATAGTTTAAGGAGTCACTTAAATGCATAATTTAAGAAGACGGTAGTCCTGAGAATTTCCTGGTGGTCCAGTGGTTAGGACTTGACACTTTCACTGCCTTGACCCAGCTTTAATCCCCGGTTGAGCCTATAAATTGTATGGCCAAGAAAAAAGAGAAAAAAGACAGTAGTCTCATTTCTCCTGCTCTCCATTCATTTCCTTTTCCCCAGAGGCAACCCCTTTCAATATTTTGAATTGATTGTTCTGGCATCTCTTTATCTGTAAAACATGCTGGCAAATTGATTTTCCACTATAGAATATGAACATGCAGCTCTTTCCCCCCACTACTTCCCCAGCATGCCTACACTCATCTCTCAATTCTCATACTATATTTATACCATCTTTTTGATTAACTCATTATTCACTGTTTGTATTATTATGAGTATGCATTTTTAAAGATGAATTGTGTTAAACTAAGCTTAATTTCTCTTCTGGCACAATATTTTTGTTTGTTGTTTGTATACTTTGTTTCTCCATGGTTTAAAGTCTTAAAAAAAAAAAAAACTTGTCTATTTTCTTTATTTGCTTAGTTTTCTATGTATTTATCAATAGCTTAACTTCAAATTGTCGTCCAAGTTTCTAATCGCTTTTCTGATAGATTTTCTATCAAATTCATTCTCCTTTCTTTGCCAGAGAGTTATAACCACTCCAGTATAGACTGGTGGTCTTCTATACTTGGGACACAGATGGTGTCCTGCGATCTCCCTTTATTTTCAGCTATATTATTTCTTTCCTGTTTCTTTAGTTTTGCATTTCCTGTGTCCTGCACCTCAGACATTCCTTTTTTGGTGTTGACTCCCTCTTATTCTTTGCAACTTCCAAGTTCATAGGGTTAAAATTTTAGATTTTAAAGTCAGATAATGTCTATTTCCAGGTATACACTTTACTGGATTCTAGGTTTTCAATAACTTTTCCTCAAGATTTTTGAAGCTTTGCTTCCATTTTCAGATCTGAAGCAATCCTCTTTCCTGATCATTTGACTATGATCTGCTTTTCCTCTCTAGACACAGGGTAATCTCCTTTCAGTTTTCAGTGTTTTGAAATTTTGCCATGATATGCCTTGGTGAAAACCTATTTTCATGTAGTGCTGAAAACTTGATGGGTCCTTTTAATTTGGACATACATTCTTCAGTTCTGAGCTCTCTGAACAGTTTCTTTAATAGTCTTTCCCCTTCTCTGTTCTTTTTTATTTTTATTTTTGGTTCTCCTCCTATTCAATTGTTGAACTCTGAACTTTATTGTTTTATTTGTTTCTCATATTTATCTGTATGTTTTTATAAACCTCTTCCAGTTGAATTCTTCAAATTAATCTTCCAATACTTTTAATGAGTTTTAAACAGTATTATTACATTTTAAATTTAAGCCTCTTTTTCTTTTGTTAGTCCCCAAACTTTTCTATGTGTATGGCATCCTGTTCTCATTTATAGTCCTGGGGATTGATTATCTAGGAGTAATACAGTCACTGGCCCTTGCCAGTGAGACTTGGGTGTTCTTTGGCAGTGTGGTTCCCTCAGAAACTTGGCAGGCTTCTAATTTAGTTGCTTCCAGTAGATTTAAATGTGAGGAACTACAACAATGTTGTTTAACTTTGAAGCTTGAGAATTTTGGGCTTTTGGTTTCTGTGTTTTGAACACCCTCATTAGCTTAAAGGCTGCTGCTTTTCAGAAATCTGAAATAACCTCTTGGGTGGAATGACTACTCTTCCTGTGGACTGAGCCCTTTTTTTCTTTCCTGCCAAGAAACTTTTAATGGAATGTGCTTAAGACAGCCCAGGGTCACCGACTTAATTTTCTGTCAAGGTTGCTACTTAACAACTTGTAAGAGTTTCAATATGGGGTAGAGAAGTAATTGTTTTTTTCACCCTGTAAGAATCCTTGCCCAGTCAATCTAGATTGCTTGCTGAAGGCAGAGTGTAGTGTACCTCAGTAACAATGTATCACTTTGCACTTGTGCAAGCAGAATGGCTTGCTCTAGTCTGCGTTTATCCTTTTTACTGCTGTTGTTGTAGTAATTGGCGGAAGATTGCAAGAACTAGCCATCATATTCCCAGATTCTGAACAGCCCCATTTTAAAACTACATTCTGTGTTGAACTCCTGGTTCGTGTTCCAGAATGAGTTCTGCCCTAGAGCGAGAAAGGTTACTACTATGAGCCTGGAATGTATGGGTAGTTGGTATCCGGTTGTTACCTCCTGCACTCAGGCAGCTCTATATTTAGGTTCTGTTGCTTGCAGAACCTTGCTTTTGGGCTCCAAATTCTAGTTGAATCAGTTATTAATTTATTTAGCTGTTGGTATCAAAAAACAAAATGAATGGTGGTTTAAACAGGTCAGGGTTTTTTGTTTACGTTTTGTTTTCTGTTTTCACTTAATGTGTCTGGATACTCATAGTCCAGCTGCGCAAAGACATTCTCTGTCTTCTGGATTTGCCATCCTTAATGCGTGTTTTTCACTTTTGTGGTTGTGAGTTGGCTGCTGTGCCTTTTACTTTCTAGGGAGAAGGAAAACGGGGACACCTGCTTTTTTACCTTTGATCAAGTTTTCCTTAAATCCCACCTAGCAACCTCTGCTTATAGCTAATTGGCTTGCCACAGGTCACGTGATCTGCACTCACCCAATCCCTGGATAGGACAGGTGTGCTTTGGATAGAAGCTGCTTAGTCAACCCACAGTGTCAGCACAGACGCTGTGCCTGAGTTATTGGGTCATTTTTCCTAGCTCTTGGCCTGTCTGTGATGACCTTTTATTTCAGCTCTCTTGGACATGATCTCTCTCCTGACCAAGATCCGATCTGAGTCTACGCAGGCTAGTGGGCTTTTCAGACTTCTAGTTCAATTATGCAGAGCTGTATGGCTTTCTACCTTCCATAATGTACTGCTGCTCCTTTCTGCCCTGAATCAGCCTCATTTTCTCTCTATCCATTTTCTTCTGTCTCTGCTTCGTTCAGTCAAACCCTATTTATAGGAAGTTTCTTATTCAGTGCTTTAAACTACAGTGCATCCATATAAATGAGCTCTATAAAGATTTTAAGGTGTGGTGAAGTTTCCCACCCTTAGGCAAAATATTCAATGCAGATTTCAAATATATTTAAAAATACTTCAAGGCATGTGAATAGATCTATGTTTAATTTCTGGTTCTATTAGAGGAAATATGGAGGGTAAGAAAATCCCTTATCAGTTTACCTAATCATATGTAAATTTGGTTTTAATGAGAATGTAGTGATCTCTATTTTCACATTATCATTGTCGTTCTCATGTTGATCCTTCCTTGTCCTCTAATTTCTGTCTCTATTAGAGCCCAAAGTCAATTAGACACAGAATTCAGCTGGAATAAGCATGGTAGATTTTACTGAAGGAGACAAAAGGAAGGAGGGGATTTATATCCTGCACCCCACAGAAAACAACTTAATCTCCATCTTAAACAATGACCTTTCTTAATGGTTCTTCTGTGGGAAGTCTCTCTTTGACCATTTCCCAGTAAGTGCTCTGCTTTTATGCCACCTCTTCTTTCCTGCTGGATTCTAACCTCTGCCCTCCTTCAGCTCCTTCTATCATATGGAGCAATTCAGTTCTGACCTGACTCCCACATGAAAAGTTGTCCACACAAGTTCAGAAAGGGGCTTATTAAAGCAATAATACTTTAATTGCTCTCCTTAGAAGATATAAAACTGTTTTAGGGAATAAAAAAGTTTTCTGTTATAATACAATCTCATAGTTTTCAAATCAGACTACAATCAAGAAAACTAGAAATGTATTTTAAGATTTTGATTATTTCAGTTGGGTTGTTATATTTTTGAGAGACATGCTGGCCCATAGATTGTTTTGGGTAGATAGTCTTTGAAGTTTTTTTTCCAGATAGAACACAGAGGTAGAACAAGAAGATGATAGTAAGAGGGTAGAACTCCTTTGTTTTTCTATATATTTATTGGTACTTCTTTATGCATATAACTGAGTATTTTGGCTGTCCTCTTTTAGAATAGAATCCCTGATTCTTGAAGCTAGGTATAGCCTTTTGAATAATTTATCTCCAATAGGCTATTATTAAAATGTTGTGTGGAATTTATAAAAAGTGTCTTTCTTTGTCCATTTCTCTTTATTGCTGATTGAGATATAGATATGATTTCCAGACCCCAAGCAGTCATCTTGGATGTTGAAGGGGAAGCATGTGTGTGGATGGCCCAGAGGAGGAAGACATAAGGAGCCTGACATCCTGGAGCACCAAGTTAGCTCTTGGACTCTTATCTACAAAAATTTGTTTACTTGAAAAAGAAACAAACTCTGTCTTGTTCAATGCACTCTATTTTGTGTATTCTGTAACATGCAACAAAACTCATTTCTAATGACATGTATATTTTATTCCAAAGATTTGATATATAATCAAAGAGCTGTCACTTTGCGTGTGTGCATGCTCAGTCATGTGCTACTCTTTGTGACCCCATGGACTGTAGCCTGCCACGCTCCTCTGTTGATAGAATTATTCTGGCAAGAATACTGGAGTGGGTTGCCATTTCCTCCAGGGAATCTTCCTGACCCAGGGATCAAACTCACATCTCCCATTGCTCCTGCATTAGCAGGTGGATTCTTTCCTACTGGGCCACCTGGGAAGCTCCTTTGTAGCTAGACTGACCTCTAAAGACATGCTTTCTGAAAGGAGTAACTGTGTACTGCAATATGTGCAAGAAACATTGGGATATAGGATGAAAATATTAGAACATTTCTTTAAAAAAATCTAGCAGTAATGCAATAATGAAGTTAAGGGTTATTCACATTTAATTAGTGAATTGATTGCAATATCTTTACTCTATTTTAAATGCCGGACAATCATGTAGCTCAAAGGAAGTTCTACAGCTTGGAAAGACTGGTGGTATCAGTCTCAATTCTTGGTTTCTTTTTAGTATATTACAGCATTCAGTATTTTATTTGCCGTGGTTAGGAAGAGTTATAAATTGTATTCTCTAGTTTTAACTAAACTAATCCTCACAAGGTGGCTAAATGACTTAATAATATTTCAGGAAATAAACTGTGAAGTTAATGGTAACACAAATGAATAGCAAGAAAATGACACTTTTTTCAAAGTGTTGAAAAATATAGCAACTCTTTTAATCAAGAGCTAAGTTTGTAGGCAATACAGCAATACATCCATTGGTTTTGCTACTGGGACAAGAATTTCTTTCAGTCTAAGGCTAGATTTATTCATCAATGGAATTTCAGGAGATATGCATCTGACTAGGATAAATGCCAGAAATGTCTATTGTTATTCTGAAACACAGCAAAATATCGTTTTTCCAGAAAGGTTGAGCACTCATTGTTTCTTTGTCTCTGAGAATGAGATTCAAAGTAGAATGCAAAGTGTAAGATAATTAGAGTGATATACAGTGAAACACACGTGGATGAATTTTTCATCAACCTGTCTTCTATCCTATGTTACTGTGATATTGACTAAATGGTGTGAGTGAATGGTACTTGATCCTTGCTAGGATTTTCTGAAAAACTTTATAAAATATGTGTCTGCACACTTCATCTGTGGGCCAAAGAAGGGAATATTTAGCTACTGATTCCCATTTACCCACTTGTCAACAGTGATCTCAAGGGCATTAACTTCTGAGATGTGCATGGTGAATGCCAAGCTGGTTTCTGATGGTGTCTCATGATGCCTTGGACAGGTCATGGGGTAAGAAGCAATAACAAGTCTATCCCACAGATACCAGGTAAAGGACTGTCAGTCCTGCACTAACCTGGTTGAACTTCCATTGAACCTGTCATTATAGGAGAGGCTGAAGTAAGAGGTGAATCAAAAGGATCTGTAGTGGTGCACAAGTGATGTTTATTCTAATGGATAACAACAGACTTTATTTTCTGGGCTCCAAAATCACTGCAGATGGTGATTGCAGCCATGGAATTAAAAGACGCTTACTCCTTGGAAGGAAAGTTATGACCAACCTAGACAGCATATTCAAAAGCAGAGGCATTACTTTGTCAACAAAAGTCCATCTAGTCAAGGCTATGGTTTTTCCTGTGGTCATGTATGGATGTGAGAGGTGGATTATAAAGGAAGCAGAGCGCCCAAGAATTGATGCTTTTGAACTCTTGAGAGTCCCTTGGACTGCAAGGAGATCCAACCAGTCCATCCTAAAGGAAATCAGTCCTGAATATTCACTGGAAGTACTGATGCTGAAGCTGAAACTCCAATATTTTGGCCACCTAATGCAAAGAGCTGACTCATTTGAAAAGACCCTGATATTGGGAAAGATTGAAGGTGGGAGGATAAGGGGATGACAGAGGCTGAGATGGTTGGATGGCGTCACTGACTCAATGGACATGAGTTTGGGTAAACTCTGGGAGTTGGTGATGGACAGGAAAGCCTGGTCAGCTGCGGTTCATGGAGTCAGAAAGAGTCAGACACAAATGAGCTACTGAACCAAACTGAACTGAACAGAAATACTATCAATTCAGTTCAGTTGTTCAGTCATGTCTGAATATTTGTGACCGCATGGACTGCAGCACGCCAGGCCTCCCTGTCCATCACCAACTCCCCAAGCTTGCTCAAACTCATGTCCATTCAGTTGGTGATATCATCCAACCATCTAGTCTTCTGTTGCCCCCTTCTCCTCCTGCCTTCAGTCTTTCCCAACATCAGGGTCTTTTCCAATGAGTCAGTTCTTTGCATCAGGTGGCCAAAGTTTTGGAGCTTCAGCTTCAACATCAGTCCTTCCAATGAATATTCAGGACTGATTTCCTTTAGGATGGACTGGTTGGATCTCCTTGCAGTCCAAGGGACTCTCAAGAGTCTTCTCCAACGCCACTGTTTAAAAGCATCAATTCTTTGTCACTCAGCTTTCTTTATGGTCTAACTCTCACGACTACTGGAAAAATCATAGCTTTGACTAGACGGACCTTTGATGGCAAAGTAATGTCTCCGCTTTTTAATATGATGTCTAGGTTTGTCGTAAATTTTCTTCCAAGGAGCAAGAGTCCTTTAATTTCATGGCTACAGTTACAATGTGCAGTGATTTTGGAGCCCAAGAAAATAAAGTCTGTCACTGTTTCCATTGCTTCCCCGTCTATTTGCCATGAAGTGATGGGACTAGATGCCATGATCTTAGTTTTCTGAATGTTGAGTTTTAAGTCAACTTTTTCACTCTCCTCTTTTACTTTCATCAAGAGGCTCTTTAGTTCTTCTTCATTTTCTGCCATAAGGGTGGTGTCATTTGCATTGATATTTCTCCTGGCAGTCTTGATTCCAGCTTGTGCTTCATCCAGCCCAGTGTTTCTCCTGATGTACTCTGCATATAAGTTAAATAAGCAGGGTGACAATATACAGCCTTGATGTACTCCTTTCCTGATTTGGAATCAGTCTGTAGTCCCATGATGATTAAGATGAAGTAAACTAGCATTATGGATCATTTCTGGTATGGTTCAGTTCAGTATCATTTAATCCTGAAACTCAGGGTGATGGTTATTATTAATTCCTTTCTTAAGAGGAGGAAATGGAGACTCAGATATAATTGAATCATTTGTTCAAGGCCACACATTGAATTTTGCTGCTGCTCTGTACTGAGTGGAAGCTTAGTGAGAGAAGTGCTGATGCTGTACTGTCTGAGGTAAATATTCTCTAACGATTCCTCTAGGTGAGGAGTTTCAGATTTGTGTGAGTTACAGGGACCAAGCAGGCAGAGTTAATGACCGAAGTGGGCACAGAGGCGACAATGGATCCCGGGGGAGCTGCTCTTCAGTTTCCAGGGACCTCCTCAGGTTAGAGTGGGCTTCCAGTGCGTCTAGGTTTACTAAATAAAATCAAACACACACTGGAATTGAATCTTATTTTAAAATCCCAATTTAAATGTGGGAAACAATAACAATACAACCCCCACTTGGGTCAATGAAAATACAACTTTGGGCTCTATTTAGCCTATTTTTGTTCCATTCATTTCATTTCCTCTTCTCCAGAAACTTTAAGACCCTATCAAGGGACTGCACCTAACATCATTTATTCTTCTTTCTAGAACTGGTTTTACAGCATTGTGATTTTGGGATGTGGTACTTTTGGCTTACACTGTGGTACATGTGATCCACGATAAGAAACTCATTCTTGTATTTATTGTAAGGTTATTTGGCGGACACTGTTCACTGTGTTGGTCCTCCTTATAAAAAAACTAATGGGAAAAAAATTCTCTCTGGACTCAGTGCTAGTACCAGTTGCGCTTCTCATGAATATCTTTTAAGTCTTCTGGTGCCAAATTATGAAACTTAGCATGTTTTTTTCACTTGTCTTGCTTTCTAGAACGTTCAGAACAAGATTTGTGGCCCATAATAATGAAAGATTAAGGTAATAGTGACACATGCTTTGTATGTTGATCTTGTGGTGAATTTTATTTCATTTCCTACTTTTATCTTCAGTCCACTTTACTTACTCTTGAAAATAATCTTGTATTTAATGAAGTTAAGAGCTGCCACACACATACAACAGGGTATGAGTAATATATCCAGTAAAGGTGAGAATCCAAATTTAAACTCAGAGCTTCAATTCTAAGTCCAGCCTTCTCTCCTTCATGACACAATTTACTCTTGTTTCCAGACTCTGAAACTAAAAGTCGTTGAGTTAGAAGGGATGTACAGTTGATTGTTTCAGTACAGTGCAGTGATTTTCCTTTTTTTTAAAAAAATATGCTTCTTAGTGTATGAATATGTGTGCATGAATACATATGCACACGTAAGATGCTGTGAGGTTTGAAGGGGACTTGAAATTAATAACCCTTTTACACATTCACAGCAGGGGTGCAAAAAATTTGACTCTGAGCTTAATGAAAAGTAACATCTTCCTTCTCTCAATTTCAGCCATTTAGATTTACTTGGTTAGAAATTGTGTTCATAAGAAAGCTCTGAGTGTGTGTGTGTGTGTGTGTGTGTGTGTGTGTGTGTGTTACATCTGCCTGTGTATTCCCTGTTTGCTTGGAGCTAGAGGCAATGCTTAGGGGAAGACAAGATGACAGTGGCAAAATCAGTTCAGGTCACTGTCAGTTGTATGGCTAAAATAAAGCAAACCATGTACTCTACTCACCTACTATCCCTTGGTGTGGGGAGGGGGTGGGCAGTAAAGTTTAAGGTACTACATTTGGTCTCACATATTCCTACAGTACTAAAGTGTTTGGAAACTCATTGTGATACTTCAAAGGAACACCAAAATTTCCCTGGCTAGCTGATTATTGTATTATCAAGTTAACATCCAAAAATCTATTCAATTTCTTATTCTCCTTTACCTTTGGGCATTTAATTTATCTAAAATCTTATAGGACTATGAAAGCTTTCCAGGAGTCAGTAGTTTAGCTTTCTGCTGCCAAGCAACTCTGCATTTTCCAGTGTTTCCAGAACAATAGATTTTATAACCTCCTTTGGAAACACTTTTGGGCACTTAATCAGCTCTTGTCTTCTACTTAGCCTTCATCCCTCCAGCTGTATCTTGAGCAGAGTTCTTTCTAAGTGACAAAGAAAAAAAAATCAATGACCTTTACCAGTGTTTTTAAAACTTTGTATCAGAATAACCCACAGTGCTTGCTAAAATGCAGATTCCCAGGGCACCAGCATAAGAGGGATTGATTAAAAGAATCTTGGGTAGCATTGAGGAATCTTTAGTATTCTGAAGCTCTGCAGACAGGTTGCTTGCTGTTCCATGCTTTAGGAAACATTATTCTATGCCTTCTACCAGTTGAGCCTCAGACTTTGGATTGAGTTTAAATTTATTGCATAGCCATCTTTCTAGAGAACGAGATTTTATGGATCACATATTGGACCTGGGAATTCAGAGAAACTCTTGGTGATGTTCACTGGTGTTTGGGATCTATAGTGTTGGGTCACCTCTAATTTTCTCCATAAATTTCAAGTTATTTAGTTTCTCTTTGCTTAAAGTCAATACTTCAATGTGTTAAGTAATTTTTTTTATATTTTAGAGATATTTGCACAATATTAAATAATGTGTAAATATTCACATGTCATAATTCTTGTCACCTTGGAGCAAAGTTTCTTATTATACATAGTAAGTAGTATTGTTCACTTACAGTGGTAATTTTGTGTAACATTAAAAAAAAAACCAAACTCAAAACCATACAGGAAAGTAGAGAGAATTACATAACAAATACCCAGATACCTATTATCTGGATTTAACATGTGTTTCCAGATGTGTATAAGAGACAGCCTCTGTTGATAGAATTATTCTGGCAAGAATACTGGAGTGGGTTGCCATTTCCTCCAGGGAATCTTCCTGACCCAGGGATCAAACTCACATCTCCCATTGCTCCTGCATTAGCAGGTGGATTCTTTCCTACTGGGCCACCTGGGAAGCTCCTTTGTAGCTAGACTGACCTCTAAAGACATGCTTTCTGAAAGGAGTAACTGTGTACTGCAATATGTGCAAGAAACATTGGGATATAGGATGAAAATATTAGAACATTTCTTTAAAAAAATCTAGCAGTAATGCAATAATGAAGTTAAGGGTTATTCACATTTAATTAGTGAATTGATTGCAATATCTTTACTCTATTTTAAATGCCGGACAATCATGTAGCTCAAAGGAAGTTCTACAGCTTGGAAAGACTGGTGGTATCAGTCTCAATTCTTGGTTTCTTTTTAGTATATTACAGCATTCAGTATTTTATTTGCCGTGGTTAGGAAGAGTTATAAATTGTATTCTCTAGTTTTAACTAAACTAATCCTCACAAGGTGGCTAAATNTGGACTGTGAAGAAGGCTGAGCACCAAAGAATTGATGCTTTTGAACTGCTGTCTCTTATACACATCTAGATGTGTATAAGAGACAGGGTATAGGTAGTATGTTACAGTTTGCATTTTAATTTTTATTATTATCATTGAATTTAAACATTTGTGATACATTTTTAAATTTAGTTTTTTTGAGTATAGTAATATATTCACATTGTTCAAAACCCACAAAGTATTAAAAGGTATATAGTGAAAAGTCTTTCTTCCATTTTCGATAACAAATCCTCTCAAAAGTAACCATTGTTTTTGGTAAATTTGTCTACTTTCAGAGTTTCTGTATGTATATTTAAATATAACATGGATATTTCACTAGACTTTCATCTCCTTTTCTTCTTAACACACCAGAATTCGCATATTTATTCACTGTTCTGTATCTTCATGTTTTTACCACATAACAGCATAGCTTGGAGATGTTTCTACAGTGGTACACAAAAAGGCCTCATTTATTTTTTTGTACTACTCAGTATTGCATTGGAGAAGGAAATGGCAACCCACTCCAGTGTTCTTGCCTGGAGAATCCCAGGGATGGAGGAACCTGGTGGGCTGCCATCTTCGNTCTTCATGTTTTTACCACATAACAGCATAGCTTGGAGATGTTTCTACAGTGGTACACAAAAAGGCCTCATTTATTTTTTTGTACTACTCAGTATTGCATTGGAGAAGGAAATGGCAACCCACTCCAGTGTTCTTGCCTGGAGAATCCCAGGGATGGAGGAACCTGGTGGGCTGCCATCTTCGGGGTCGCACAGAGTCAGACACGACTGAGGTGACTTAGCAGCAGCAGCAGCAGTATTGCATTATATACCTGGAACATACTTTATTTAACCAGTCCCTATCGGTAGATATTTGGATTGTTTCCTTACTTTCCCTATTACACATAGCTTTGACATGAGTTACTTCAAATGTATGTCAATCAATTGGTCAAGTCAAAGGGTATGTTTATTTGTAATTTGATAGATATTGTATTGTCCTCATTAAGTGTTGTAACAATTTACTTCACTCAGGAGATGCATGGAGTCCCTATTTCTTCATTGTCTTACTGAGATGTGATCAAACTTTTGAAACTGCCAATCTGATAAATAAAAAGTTTTCTAAGTGTATTTCCATCCTAATTTTGTATTATTTTAAGTGAACTAAACATCTTTTTATATATTTGAGAACCATTTTTTTTTTTTAAATCTGTACATTCTGGTTCATATCTTTTGGTCATTTTTATATTCAATTGTTCATTTCCTTATCAATTTCAAAGAATCCTGTATGTATTAGGGACATTTTCTCTCTGATTTTAAAATTCTTTTTCTTTTCTTTCAGTTGTCTTTTGACTTTGGTTTTCATTTTTATTACCAAAAATATTAAAAAAGATTTTTTTGAGTAGTTCAGTTTATCTGTGACTATATCCAGAATCTACATGAAAATCTACCTTATCTCATGTAGATTTTGGATTTTGAGTCATACAGAAAGTGACCTTACAATGTAATTCTTCCATGTTTCCTCTTGCTACTTTTGTCACTTCATTTTAAAAATATTTAGACCTTTGTCCCATGTGTAAATTACCCTTGTGTAGGTAGGAATTACATTTATTTTTTCAAATGGTTACCGGATTGTCCCAATACTTTCTTGATTAATCTGTTTTCACCACTGGCATGAGACTCACTCCATCTTTATCATAAGTGAATCATGGATATTTGGGTTAATTCTGGATTTCCTTTTCTATACCAATGTGTCTATTCGTGTCTCACTACAACACTGATTTGATTATTTGTATATAATATAATGTCTTAATATCTAATAATAGTAACCCCCCTTTGATCTTTTATTCCAGTTTCTTCCTGACTGTTCTATTTATTTTTTCTATATGAACTCAAAGATCTACTCATCTAGTTAAGAAAAAAATTTTTTAAGGATTGTTAAATTTATACATTTTTTCAAGGAGGATTAAGATTATGATATTGAGTCTTCCTTCTCAAGAACGTGGTGTATCTTTCCATTTGGTCCTGTCTTTTGTGTCTTTTTGTAGCATTTTAAGACTTTCTTCATACTGGTCTTGTGCATTTCTTAATTTATTCACGGCATTTTATCTTTTTCAATGCTATTCCATATGGAATTACTTATCCCATTCTGTTTCATACTTGGTAGTTATTTTCACTTATGAAAATATATATATTTCCTCATCTGCTGTGAAGATTATTGTCATCTATTGAATTTTAAATTAGAACAATTTTTATATTCACAGAAGTTCTATTTAATTATTAAAGCTCAGCTGGAGCTTTTTTCATTTTATTTACTGTTTTAGTTTCTTAATAATTCTAAACAGTTCATTTTTTTGCATTTTTTAGCTCTCAGGGGCCAACTTCACCTGTTGGAGGAATCTGTTTTGTCCCTCATGGAATTACCTTTCTTTAGGAGATTTAAAATTTTGCTCTGAGTTTCTCTTCAGCTCAGCTACTTTTCCCCATAGGAGTCCCTTGAGATCCTGGTTGTGAAAATGTTCCTAGAGTGCTTCTGGGGATGCTTCTTCTGGAGTCTTAACAATTTTCAGTGGTTGTGGAGAGATCTGTATCTTAATTTCTTGTCAAGATACCTTACCTTCTGATTAGTGTAGATTGAGACTCTGCATTTCTGGGGTTTGCTGTCTCATGAGTTTATTCTGATCCCCACTTAGAGTCCTGGACAGATGGCAAACTTTCTTGCTCTTTCCTCAGGCTTTTCAGTTTTGTTTGTTTGTTTGTTTTCCCATGGAAGTGACAGCTCTTCAACACTGTATAAGATTGAGACTCTGCATTTCTGGGGTTTGCTGTCTCATGAGTTTATTCTGATCCCCACTTAGAGTCCTGGACAGATGGCAAACTTTCTTGCTCTTTCCTCAGGCTTTTCAGTTTTGTTTGTTTGTTTGTTTTCCCATGGAAGTGACAGCTCTTCAACACTGTATATTTTGCAGAAGGTTCCATTTCAGCTTTTCTGCTTGACAGCAGGCAGAGGCCAAACTTCTGTTCCAGGGGAAGTATAAACACTCCATGCTCACATGTGCCCTGGGCCTATGTCTTCTCTAAAAAATCTTAGGATTGCTAAGGCAAGACTGTTCAAACAGAAATTTAAATGGGTAATTTTGTAACATTGGGAAATCTTGGAAAAGAATAACAGTATAAACATGGAGAAATTTCTTCCTTTTCTTATAGGGAAACATTGGAGAGAAAAGACTGTAGTGCTTTTTTTCCAAATGAATGCCTTGGGGTTTTTGTCAATTTGTGCCTTGCTTTAAGTAAAAGTTGATAAGGTCTGCATTTTCTTCTCTCACCTTCATTCCTTTTTATGTCAGAAGTTAATTATCCAGTCTATGTAATTATTACCAGCACATGGACTCTCAGGGCCTGCAAGAGGTTCAGAATTACATACGGACTTTTAGCAATTTACACAGTATGGGCTTTGAGCCAATTTGAGAAACGTTGAAAGCCATTATCATCTATCTGTAAAATGCCTGGCCCTATGTTTGCTGCCTTCAGAAAAGTGGGTTATAAGAAAGCCAGAAAATACCACTGAAATAATTGGGCATGCAGTTCTGGGCATTTTGTAGATACCCATTTGCTAGCTGTACATCCACTGTGTTCTTATTGGCTTTTTATTTTGAGAAGTCAGGCAAGTTTTTCTTTTGTTCTAGACAATCACTATCCTATGCCAGATAATCATTTTCTTCAGAAGATTTCTTTGCCATAATCCAATCTTCCCTGAAGATAATTTGATTTTATTCTGGGTCCACGAGCGTCACATCCTTGTTGGCTGGGTCAGTCATTTCAGAGTGAAATTAAGTGTTTTTCTTTCTTTTCTTTGATTTTAAGGATTGAAGAACTGGATTTCATCCAAAAATTGACATTTTTACTATTCTTTCTCTTCTTCATATGCCTTACTCTACATTTAGTATTTTTCTCTCTACCTCTTACCCTAAAGGTATTCATACTAGAAAAAAATACCACTGAAATAATTGGGCATGCAGTTCTGGGCATTTTGTAGATACCCATTTGCTAGCTGTACATCCACTGTGTTCTTATTGGCTTTTTATTTTGAGAAGTCAGGCAAGTTTTTCTTTTGTTCTAGACAATCACTATCCTATGCCAGATAATCATTTTCTTCAGAAGATTTCTTTGCCATAATCCAATCTTCCCTGAAGATAATTTGATTTTATTCTGGGTCCACGAGCGTCACATCCTTGTTGGCTGGGTCAGTCATTTCAGAGTGAAATTAAGTGTTTTTCTTTCTTTTCTTTGATTTTAAGGATTGAAGAACTGGATTTCATCCAAAAATTGACATTTTTACTATTCTTTCTCTTCTTCATATGCCTTACTCTACATTTAGTATTTTTCTCTCTACCTCTTACCCTAAAGGTATTCATACTAGAAGTCACCAAAGCTTTCGGAAATACTGGGTGTTGGTTTTTTTTTCTTTGACCTTTTACAGTCTTTGGTATAATGTTTCTGTCTTTTGTGTGAACTACCTTTTAGCCATGAAGAAAATTCTTTTAAATTATTTAACTCTCTTTAAATTATTTAAATTATTATTTACATTTTTTAAGTCTCTTGGGAATATCAGACCGCCTGACCTGCCTCTTGAGAAATCTGTATACAGGTCAGGAAGCAACAGTTTGAACAGGACATGGAACAACAGACTGGTTCCAAATAGGAAAAGGAGTACGTCAAGGCTCTATACTGTCAC
>SJYT01009544.1:174327-201733 GCA_006410635.1 Cephalophus harveyi
CCCATTGATCTCTATGTACAGTCAAGGGTATATAAGGAGACTCTAGACAATAGAAGATGGGATCAGTAGCTGGACTGGTTTCCCCCCGTGTCTCCTCTTCCTACTTTAATTTCAGGCTGAATTCCCATCTGGAGCGGGCGGCTCATCATGTCTACTTACTTGCCCTGGACTGTGAGAGAAAGTGTCCTCACAAGGACACACAAGTGTCCTCTCAAGGACTGTGAGAGAAAGTGTCCAAGGCGGGGCACTTTCCAAAATTCGAACGGACGCCGGTGGCCTCACGTAGATGATGCAAACTTCTTGTCTGAAGTTTTATTAGTTCAGCTCGTAAACCAAGTTATTCAGCCTCTTTTCTCCACTTAATTTTCCTACTAAACTATCTCTTTCTAATCTAATCTAATATTAATAAATAAGTTTTCCTCGCTGACGCCGTCCACCCTTCGAATTCCCTGGACCCCCCGGGGCTGGACCCCGGCAGGAGGAGAAGGGGACAACAGAGGATGAGATGGTTGGATGGCATCACCGACTCAACGGACATGAGTTTGAGTAAACTTTGGGAGCTGGTGATGGATAGGAAGCCTGGTGTGCTGCAGTCCACAGGATTTCAAAGAGTCATACACGACTGAGCGACTGAATTGAACTGAAATCTCTTTACAGTTATATAAGATTATATCATCTTTTCACTAGGTAAAAAACAACAGCACTATGCATTCTTAGAAAATAAACAGTATTACAACAATCAGCAAGGCACCACAGGAAACCTCCAACTCATGAGTGAGTGGAATAATGAGAAGAGGCTGGAGTTTTGTTGCATTTGCAGACCTCATATATCCTACTGGACTCAACTGCACACTTGCTGCAGATCCTAAGTGTAAACCATACACTTGTGTTGTTATATGGAAAGAAACATGTATCTTACAAAGGGAACACATAAGCCTCAGGAATGTTTTGCCCAGAACATGTGAGCCAATGCAGGTGGATTCTTTACCAGCTGAGCCACCAAGGAATCCCAAGAATACTGGAGTGGGTAGCCTATCCCTTTTCCAAAGGGTCTTCCCAACCCAGGAATTCAACAGGGCCTCCTGCATTTCAGGCAGATTCTTTACCAGCTGAGCTACCAGGAAAGCCCAATTTTGTGGCCAAACAGTGTAAACTGAGATTTACCAATCTGTCACCAGATCCAGAAATCTGCCTTTGGTGTTCCTAAATTAATACCAGTTTCCCTCAAGACAACAGACATCCCACACAGAATGGGCCCTCGGATATGGAACTGGTTAGAAACGTGAACATCCTTTTCTCTAATGACAGGGATTCCATTTGTGCTGCATGCTGACTGCAAAGCTTTTATCCCAAGCCTAACTAGGGATGTATTTGGGGGAGAATGTGATGAGGACAGCAAAGTGGTACATCATGGCTCCCTGGGCTGCCGGCACTGATGTGCTGATTTAATTCAAGGGTGTACTGAAAAAACGCTTTTCTGCTTGGAGTACAGCTTCCAGAGAGAAGCACTTTTGCACTCAATAAGAATGAGGAGATGACTTTTTGAACCAAGAGCATTTATTCCCAACTGGAATAAATTATCTCAAGACTTGATAATTATAATTAAGTGGTTGGGTCGAAAGAAAGGTTCTCTCTTCCCAGGCTGACTGGGTAAAATGATCTGTTAGGTCGATGCAAGCATTACAGTATCAGTTCCCTGACATGGTTGGTCCATGTGGAATTTCAGGAAAGGTGGGCACTATGTCTAGCCTCTGGGATGGTAGATAATGGCTATGTGTCAGGACAGTAACATATTTTAACAGCCATTTGTCCCATCCGTTCCTTCTTGCAGAGAATTATGGGATGATTTGCTCTAAAGTAACTTCTAACAGAAAACATATTTGGCATGGACAAGGGCCTATAGTACCATCATGATTTTATATACTACTTTTCCTAAGGAAGTCCTGGTTTTATTAAACAAACAACCTGGCAGTACAAAACTCTCCTAATTTTTCTCTTAACGCCCCTGTGAAAGGCATTCAAATAGCTTGAATGAACAGGTTTCATTTTATGTCAGGTTTTTTTCTTCATTCAAATAGAATCTACTTTCAGTGCACTTTGCTATGAAGCTATAATGCTATTATTTCTAGGGCACATTGTTTAGGAATTGGCCAGCATGAGAAAACTATATGAATTCTTCCACTAGGCAAAGTTTGTTGCTTCAGGATAGGAATTTTGTTTTTCAAGAAATAGACACACTATTAAAATACCTGTAAAGTACTGTGAAATACTATATTTGGTTAGCTACCTTCTCACCAATCTGGCTTCATTCAGCCAGCTTTTAGGCAACTAACGCTTCACTGTTTGACTATGCTGTTTAGGAAACTTGCTGACCCTGAGTGTGACATTATTTTGTCCTTATTTATTTGTCTCTGACACAGAACCCTTAAATTTAAGGACCTAAAGCATCTTTTAGAAACAACGAAAACAAATCAAAGTGGAATTCAGTTTATGAAAGCATTCCAAATCACTTATACAAGTTGAATCCATGTTTCCACTTATTTTTTCACCAATACAACCCATCCCTCTGGTCATTGAGCAGACCTCTTCTAAGCACTGAGTGCTAAGCACTGACAAGAATACAGACTTTTATGAAAATCCGGTTTCTTTCCCTGAGTGTGGCCCTCCCACCAAATAATCCTATTGTGTCCCATACTACAGGCTGTGAGAACCTTTTTTAAATTTGTTTTTAGAAGTACTTAATTTTTTCCCATCTGTAAGTGATCCTCTTCCTCTGTTGTGGGGACATGGATTCATATTCAGAAAACGAAGATCATGGCATCTGGTCCCATCACTTCATGGGAAATAGATGGGGAAACAGTGGAAACAGTGTCAGACTTTATTTTGGGGGGCTCCAAAATCACTGCTGATGGTGACTGCAGCCATGAAATTAGAAGACGCTTACTCCTTGGAAGAAAAATTATGTCCAACCTAGATAGCATTTTCAAAAGCAGAGACATTACTTTTTTGACTAAGGTCCGTCTAGTCAAGGCTATGGTTTTTCCTGTGGTCATGTATGGATGTGAGAGTTGGACTGTGAAGAAGGCTGAGCACCAAAGAATTGATGCTTTTGAACTGTGGTGTTGGAGAAGACTCTTGAGAGTTCCTTGGACTGCAAGGAGATCCAACCAGTCCATTCTGAAGGAGATCAGCCCTGGGATTTCTTTGGAAGGACTGATGCTAAAGCTGAAACTCCAGTACTTTGGCTACCTCATGCGAAGAGTTGACTCATTGGAAAAGACTCTGATGCTGGGAGGGACTGGGGGCAGGAGGAGAAGGGGACGACCAAGGATGAGATGGCTGGATGGCATCACGGACTCGATGGACGTGAGTCTGAGTGAACTCCGAGAGATGGTAATGAACAGGGAGGCCTGGCGTGCTGCGATTCATGGGGTTGCAAAGAGTCGGACACGACTGAGCGACTGAACTGAACTGAACTGAACTGAACAGTGGGAGTTAGGAGTTGGGGAAAGAGGCTTTCAGTTCAGTCTGCCCTGAGTAGTGTAGCATAGATTCTCCATAATTCTTAGTTTCTCCACTTTTGGATTGTCGTTTCTAAAGTGGAACCACATTGGCTTTAATCCATTTTCTACATTTGGAGTTTTACTGAAATGAAATAGTATGTAAGGGTATGTAATTTGAAATCATGTATGACAGTGTTCAAATCTGGGCTCACCAGTCACAATCTATGTATTTCCACACAAATTCCATCATCTCTCTGAGCTCAGTTTTCTCATTGTAAAATGAGGCTGATAATCATAGCAAGCCCATGACATTGCTTTAGAGATTAAATTGAATATTAAATGTTTACTCTCTGTTACATAGTAGTTCCCTTTTTGTTGTTGTTGTTTTTAAATGTAATAAATGCCAGGAAACTAGAATCTCTGTTCTAAATTCTGCACTCAGTTATTGACAACTCAATATCAGATGTTAAATTGGCAAAAGTTAAGGAAATTTAAAAGAAAGGGAGTTGAAACAATTAATGTCAATATAAGATTTATTTACACAAGTAATAAGGATAGATGTATTTTGTATAAACCATATGGAGAACATACTTCTGCAAAGAATTCAAATATAAAAGCATTTAAATTTTTATTTTTAAGTTAATTTATCATAATGCTTATGCTTTCACTCAAGGATTTTGAAATTTTCACCCATGTTTTCAGTAAGTTTTCAGAATCCTATGAGGAAGATGTGTGCGTGTGCACAAGTGTCTGTCTGTCTGTCTGTCAATTGCTCAGTCATGTCTGACTCTTTGTGACCCCATGGACTGTAGCCTGCCAGGCTCCTCTGTCCAAAATTTTCCAGGTAAGAGTACGGGAATAGGTTGCCATTACCTTCTCCAATGAGGAAGGTATTATGTCTAAATTAAGGATGTGAGAGGAAAAGATGCACAGAGATAATATGATGCGAGCAAAGTCACAAAATGAATGAGAAGTAGAGACTTGCCCTGGCTCTTTCTAGGCCTTCACTGTTTTGGTCCAGGAGCCTGAATGTACAAGATGACCAGTAACTACTCAGGAATGTAACACATGCCACCTTGAGTCTACTTCTCAGAATGTGTCAAGTCAGAGGGATTAATCAACCAGTGACCAATCATTTTCACATCCCCATGTCCAGCATAAGGTCCATGCTCAGTGGCTATAATCTTTGTTTTGTCCCATTCCTTTCATTATACTCACTTCTCCAAACCAACTCTCTGGTTAAATACAACTCTAATTTCTCTAGATGGCACCCATATGGCATAAGAAAAATACACACTGAGACTGACTAGTCTCCTTAAATCATGATCTTTAATCTCATTTGGACTGTGAATGCCCACCAACAATCATTCCAAACTTCACTAATCCATTCACTCTTCTACTCTACTTGATAGCTCGTTTACTCTTTTCTTTTCTCAGGTTCAACACTTTCATCCCTGCCTTCATCAGAGAAAACTGGGACATTGGAAAGGATTTCCCAAAATTCTCATGCTATTTTACTTTCAAAAAGCCTTCCAGGGTCTGCCATCCCTATACTCTGCAGTCTTACCTGTAACCATAGTTGTGTATCTGTATGCCAATCTCAGCCCCCAGGTCCCATCTTCTCTCACCTACTCAAGGACATTTCTCCAGAAATTATCCCCTTTCTCTCTGGTATCATTATGTTACTTATTTATTATATTTTTACTAGTCTACATAATTATTACTGCTAAGTCGCTTCAGTCGTGTCAGCATTCAAACATTTTTATTCTACTAAAAACAAAAGAAAACCAAAGAGACGTAAGAAAGCAACTCTTCTTTGACTTCCACTTTCTCCAGCTCTTGTTGCCCACTTTCTTTTCAACAAAACTCTTTGAAGCTGAGTTGTCCAAACTCATTTTAGATGTCTTGCTTATTGCTAAATACAGTGGTCACTTCAGTGCTCCTTTTAGTTCTGTGGCAGTGGACACACTGATCTCTCTTCTCTTTAATAGACTTTCTTCCCCTGGCTTCCAGGACACCATGTCTTCTGTTTTCTTTCTGCATCACTGGCTGCTCCTTCTCTGATGCCTTTGCTTTTTCCTTCTCATCTCCTAGACCTCTTAATATTGGCACACTCAGGACAGATTTCTTGGTTGTTCTATCTGTGATCACATACAACCTTGTGGCTTAAATGAACAAATAAAAAAATAACTCTTAAACTTACATCATTCAATCGGATATCTCTTACTACCTCCAAAGTGATATTTTTGATTATTTTCTGCCCAGATATCTAACAAATATTTCAAATTCAATGTCCCAGATTCAACTGAGTTTCTGATCCACCTCTTAAACCCTGTTCTTCTCATTATAGGTGATAGTAAATCCATCTTTCCTTCTGCTCGTGCACAGACAGGAGGAATCATCTTTCACTCTTCTTTCTCTGGTATCCCACATTCAGTTTAGCAGAAACTACTGTTAGTTCTTTCTGCAATGTGTCTCCAGATATTTCGCCAGAATTTGTCCATTTCTCACCACCTTGACTGCTCCCACTTGTCCAAGGCACCATCCCTTCCCATCTTACTTAATAGCCTTGTCACATGGGCTTCCTGCTTCTGTCCATATCCCTCTGCCCATCTCCCACCACTGTACTGTTTACTCAAAACGTAACACCCTGAGTGAAACTTTTTAATGTATTTGTCTTGCAACTTTTCTGCTCAAACTCTAGCAGCAGATCCCATTTAGGATAAAATCCAGTCCTTATGCTATAGTACAGAGCCCTTCATTGTCAGAGCCCAACCCTCTCTCCCCCTCCATCCTGTTATTCTGCCTCATGTCCGCTTCACCCAGGCAACATATCCCTCCTTGCTTCTTCAAACTTGTCAAGCATGCTTCTGTCCTAGGATTTTTGTACATCTCTCAGAAACCATCTTTCCCAGATGTGCGTATAGCTAATCACCTAACTTCACTTAAGCCTTTTCTCAAATGTCAGCATCTCCATGGGGTCTAATCTGACTGTCCAATTTAAAATTACATCTTATACCATCTGCCTGGTGGCTCAAATGGTAAACTATTTGTCTGTAATGCAGGAGACCAGGGTTCATCCCTGGATCAGGAAGATCCCCTGGAGAAGGGAAGAGCAACCCACTCCAGTATTCTTGCCTGAAGAATCCCATGGACAAGGAGCCTGGTGGGCTACAGTTCATGGGGGTAGTAGAGATTCAGACACGAATGAGCGACTTTCACTTTTACCATCTGCACATTCCCAAGTCTCCTTGCAATAATGGATATTTTTCTATGGTCTTAGTCACTTCCTGGTATATTTGCTTATTTATTTTATAAAAAATTTGCTTATTTATTTAATCTGTTGTTTCTTGTCTCTGTCTGCCAGAAAGTAAGCTCCCTGGGGGCTAGAATCACCCACTTTTTCCACTGATGTATCCTGAGAAAGTCCAGCTGTATCATGCAAAAAGCAGATGCTTGAAACACATTTGTTTAGTGAATAATGATTTCAGGACTCATGCTGCCCTAGAGTTGCAGTATAAATAGAATTGGCATTGGAATATTTTGGGGTTTGTGGTTTTCTATTCCTGGGCCCAGATGATTCTTTGTTGGAGTCAAGATTTTCTGTGAGGCACTATTGACCCGGGATGGATTTCTTTTAGAAGACATCAAAATTCTTTTTTCCTAAGGATTTACAAAAGAATCCCACATGTTTAGCACAGTATCTGGTATATTAACAAATAAAGGAGAAAAGCTCCAGACTTTATCTGGACTTTGAATTCTTATAAAGTGATATGAGTTCTAGAACATACTGGAGAGCAGAGAACCCTCTGGGTCCCCTTCATGGCCAGCTCCTTGGACCTCGTGGCCACTTGGCATACAATGTGTCATTGCAGATCTATTGGATTGTTGAACCTAGGTCTCCAGCATTGCAGGCAGATTCTTCACCAGCTGAGCCACAAGGGAAGCCCTTGGTTATGCAATGGTTGTTAAATAGTTCATGTTGAGGTAGAAACAACAGAAGTCTGAAGTCAGATGTAGGATCATATTGGATCCTGGATTTAATGCTCCAAACCTCTTCTTTACTATAAAGTCATTACAAGGTTCACATGAAATAGTGTGTATAATGTTACCAGCTCAGGGCAGGCACAGAGCAGGACCATTAAGGGTGAATTTTCTTTTCCTGGAAAAGAACTCTGCGTTATCTCCTGTTATTTTCTGGGCATCACAAAAGAATTTACCTTGCCTTAATATATGAACATACACCAAAGAGATTAATTTATGAACTGGAAGAAACAGAACAAAGGACTTCTTGCTTCTCTTTTATTAACTCTGAATGCCTCAGATTTACAATGGAAATTACAAGCTCTAGCAGTTTTCTAGGGAATACCAATGAAAAGACTACAAATCATCATTTCTGGAGATAAAAGAACTAAGTAGCCATTTAAATTTTCACTAAGAATATATGATTGTGAATATTTATTGAGAACCTACTGTGAGCAGTATTAGATGTCTTATAGAACTGAGTAAAGAAGAGACGGGACTTGTGAATTCCAAAACTACTAAACGTTAATGTGCTTTAATAGCACTGGGCAAAATATTTTTATCAAGACTATTGAAGGGCTTCTAAGGGACTTTCTCAGAGATTGTTAGGCATGCTTCAGAGGATGCTGTTAGGAAGCTTTTAGGAGAGTTGTGCAAATGCATAGTCAGCTTAAAGCTGCTACACACATTAATTAAAGCCAATTATTCTCATGTGGTGGCCATAGTTTCAACTGAGAATGACTGTACCACATCTGTTTCCTTCAGGCACAACTTTAGTCTTCTTTGAGAGAGTGTGTTGGAGATTGAGGATGAAAGAAAAAAAAGAAAAACCCTTAAGAATGTTAAGAAATTCAATTCCTATGTAGTCCTCTAAAAATCAACTACCCATTTAGTGCTACAATTAATTCACCTGTGAAATAGAAATAGTAACAATGCAAATAAGAATTATTTTTTGGAAACCTCTAATGGAAGTTCTCCAAAATTGAAGTGGGCTGAAATTGACTATAGAAATTACAATGCAATGTGTTGACTGAGGAAGCTCAATTTCATTACAAGGCTAAGTATAGATCTAATTAGTGCTTGTTCCCTTTTCCCTGAAGTTGCTGCTGCTTACACCAGGAAGGTAACGCTTTGGTAGCCAATGTGAGTAATAACAACTTTGAATTGAATTTGTCTAGTCTTCCATACTGAGTTATTTTCAGTTGTTCAGAAAAATGTACAGATGTCATATTCTCATGATACAAACCAGTTTGGACTCTTGGAACTATTTTATTTTCTTTTTTTAAATATAAATTTATTTATTTTAATTGGAAGTTAATTACTTTATATTCAAATAATTGCAATGAAACAACTGCTGCTTTCTAAGTATTAACTAGGCTGACATAAATGATGGCTTTAAGATACACTTTAATATGCACCAATAATAAAGTTATGTATATAATTTGATGTGTCCTCATCAGCAGCTAAGTGAAAAACCAGAACACAAAATTGAAAATAAACTATGATCTTAATTATGCAAAAGCATTTACATGCTTCACATTTTCTTCATGTATACATATGCACAGGATATATCAGAAGTAAAGATGGCAAATGTTAGCAGTGGTCATCTCTAGGTGATGAGATTATTGGTGCTCTTTTTTGTTCTATTCTTTGTATTTTCAATTCTTTCTGGGTTCTAGTGAAAGTCTATGAATCTGATAACAGTATGATGATAATGGCTTGAAAAAGCCATTAAAATTATGCTTAAAGGTGCTTTGCACAGGACAGGGGCATAGAACAGTGATTGCTGAGTGAGTGAATGGGTCTGTCAGGAAAGCTGACAAACTTTACCAGCTCTCTGGCAGCTGTGTTCATCTTTCTTGTAGGATGAGAGTAAATGTCACATCACAAAGGTTTCATTACAAAGTAAATGATGACGTGTTATAAATCACTACCATAAATAATAAGCATGGGCTAATCAAGTCCCTTTTGTGATGAGATGTCTCTAATTGCTTTTAATTTCATGCTTTCCCTTACTGTATTAGCTAATTCTTAAATGTGTAATCTCCACTGTCCTCTCAGTCATTAACATAAATTAGCAATGTTGTACTGTATGCAAATCAGTTGGCTGAAAAAGTCAGTTATGTGGAAAATACTGTAAATAACCTTTTTCAACTCAATTAAACAATTTTGGTGTGAAACCACAGGCTTTAAGGAATAAGTAATTGACTAAAGCAGTTAAAAACCTCTGGGTCCAATCCAGAAAACCTTACACAGACAAAATTTTCACTTTCTTCAGCACTAATTTTCTACTCCCAAGTGTATAAGGATAAGGCCAGAGATGAAACCCTATGTGAACAAAAGAAGAGGGATATGAGATAACATTTCTCAATGTTACATGCATTATCATAGTCCAAAGTAAAATAGCACTGGATACACAATTATATGGGATTCCCTGGTGGCACTAGTGGTAAGGAATCCAGTTGCCAATGCAAGAGAGATATGGGTTTGATTCCTGGGTTGGGAGGGGGGCATGGCAATGAAAGCTTACAGTGAATGCTGTTGGATTTGGGATTTGTGATCTCTGAATAAGAAGATTTAGCTTTGGGACCAGGGACCATGCTTGACCACTCAAGAATCTTTGAGGAGCAGATTTTTATTAAAATGAAAAAGAGACAGAGAAAGCTTCTGACATAGACATCAAAAGGGGGACAGAGAGTACCCCCCTCGCTTGTCTTTGGCAAGGGAGCTATATACTTTTTAAATTGGTTATTACAATAAATCAAAAGAATGTCTCATGATTGTAAAAATTTTACCAGACCCACTTCCACAATTTAAGTTTTAAGATAACAGGATTACTATACTGATTTCTGGACCTCAGCCCCAGAGACATCAATTCCATGTGTCTGAAGGGATTTCCAATACAAATCTTCAAGTTGTGAACTCTCAAAGATGAGAACGTGCATTCCATCAATGTCAGGTGTGAGTGAAATTACAGTTTGCCCTCAGTCTCCTATTAGAATTTAACAACAGAAAGATTTTACCAGACCCACTCCCATAATATACATTCTAAGATATCAGGGTTAGTTAGAAGGTTTTCAGAAAGGAGAAATTGTCCTCAAGCAGGATACATTGTTGTTATATAATGTACAGAGTTTAAACTGAGTTTTTGTTGTGTAATCATCAGTTCTGGGCTTAAAAAAAAGAAACAAACAAACACGTTTTATTTGACTAAGATTAAGGAATGTAGTAGAATAAACAAACAAACAACAACAACAAAAAACTATTGTCCTTTCCTGCTTAAGACCCTCAGACCCCTTTCTCCTCCTCAGTGACCCTCGACTTCTTATCAACCTGCCTAGGAATTGACTCTCTAAGCAAACCCACTCCAGTGTTTTTGCTTAGAGAATCTCTTGGACAGAGGGGTCTGGCAGGTTACAGTCCATAGGGTTGCAAAGAGCTGGACATAACTGAAGTGACTTAGCATGCACACAATTATATATAAACTAGTTAACCAAAAAGGACCTACTGTACTGTATAGCACAGAGAACTATACTCAATATTTCATAATAACCTATAAGGGAAAAGAATGTGAAAATGTGCATATATATAAATCACTGTGCTATATAGCTGAAACTAACATGGTATTGTAAATTGACTATACTTCAATTAAAAATATTTAGTGCTAATATTCCATAGGATACACCTAAAGACCTAAAAGCATTACATCAGTATTCTAAACTAATGGATATGGATGTGGCGCACATGTAATTAGGAGGTCAATTTCTATGGCTGCCACATTCACTTTTTATCCAATAAATAGTGTTGCAAGTAGATCTAATACAGTCTTTTTTCCCAGGAAAAACTATATAGTGAACTGATGGCTCCTAGGAGCCACTTAGATCCAGGTATGTCTGATAAAAAACCAAACAAACAAAAAACCCAAAACCTTGTTTAAGATTCTTGATTAAAAAAATGACATATTTAAAAATAATTCAATGGCACAGCAAATATAAAGTGTCTTTTGTAGTCTGAAGAGGTAGATAGTAACACAAAGGACTCTTCTTTCTGCCCTCTCTCCCTTATTTCCATCTGCTACACTGATAACTATTATTTTGAGTGAGAAACTTTTTTACTTCCTATCCTACATCCCTGGATTGTGAGATGGAGTGGGGTGGTCCAATGTCCAAGTCCCTGTTAGGTTTGTTGTTCCACTGTCTGCTTATTTTTCCTCAAGGTTCTGACAAATCCCTTTTGCACAGAGCTCACTCTTCTACTCAACCACTTGTTTGGGTCCTTGTGGCCAATCTGTATAAGCAGGAAACAAAATTAAATCTCTCTCCCAAGTTCTCCTCTTCAACGATCACCAAATTTTAGTTTAGAGGCATACTCAGGGCTGTAGGGCATGTATTGAAAGTTTGGCCTGATATGTTTCCTGCTTCATCTTATAGGGCTTTTCTATGCATGACTCACATTCATTCACAGTATACTGACTGAACAAATGATACCACATATAGCAAACTACAGGCTTTCCAAGTGGTGCGGTGGTAAAGAAATCACCTGCCAGTGCAGGAGACTCAGAGATATGGGTTCAGTTCCTGGGTTGGGACGATCCCCTGGAGTAGGAAATGGCAATCCACTCTAGTATTCATGCCTGGAAGATTCCATGGACAGGATTCTGGCAGACTATAGTCTATGGGTTCACAAAGAGTTGGACATGACTGAGCATGCATACACACACATGCACCGCAAACTACAAAATAAGAGTGATCAAAAATAAACAAACAACAAAAAGTGACGCATGATCTAGAAAAGAAATTGCTATCTTAACTGTTATCTTTAGCATAACTTTTACACTAGGACCCTAACATAATGATTAGTTCCTTCTACTAAGAAAATTCCAGAAAATTGTGCTTGAAATAGTAGAGGGATCTACAGAAAATCTTGCTTGCTCTTGGACTATAAGCTGCTAGAATGAATTTCTGTGCCTTTTTTTCTACCAGCAATTCTTTTCAAGTTAAACTTACTATTAAATTAACATTTATATGAACTCGAAAAAACAAACAAAGAAGAGCTTCAAAAGAAGAAATATTTATACACTGTATTTCTTGAGGGCAGTTGTGTTGGAGTTTTTATTCAGTAGTGTCTCTGTCCAAAAACTTACATTCACACTTGATTTGCTTTTTAAATAGAAAGTTTGTTTATGAGCCATTGCTTATTATTTGCTGTTAGAATCTGTATGCTTCTCTTCTCCCCTGGGCATTTCCCTTGTTTTTGATAATTATTATTTCTTTCTGGGATTTTTGTACATGTATATTTCATTCTCTCTTGTCAGACTTGTGTTCAGCATTATTTTCCTAGTTTAAGGTGACTCCAGAATCTATTCTATGGTGATTCCTCCAGAGAGTTGGGTAAAATATTTGAATTTGAAAGCACTTTGAGGAATACATCTCAATCCAACCCACATATCTGAAATTTAAGGAAGGACCGTATATCATAGAATGAGTACAAACAGTTGTTTTATGTCCTCAGTAGCTTGATAAGTTAGAACTGAAATAAGACTTATTTTCTTAGTGTGAAAAACCTGACCTTTAAATAGATGAGTAATATTTACAATTACCAAATATTTTCAGAAAAAAATTAAAAATAAGACTGGGATAAAACTCTTTAAAAAATTAGAAAAGTTGCATTCAGAGATAGAAAGGTAGTCTTTTGTCATCTGTCTAGATTAGCAGTTTTCAGTGGGCATTAGTCCCCTCTGTGGAATATTTGACAATGCCTGGAGACATTTTTAGTTGCCACATTTGTGTGAGTTGCTACTGGCATCAAGTGGGTATAGACAAGGGATGATGCTGAACATACTAACTGCACAGGACAGGTCCTCACAACAAGAATTATCTGGCCCCAGATGTCAATCATGCTGAGGCTGAGAAACCCTGATGTGGATCAGTGGTTCTCAGAATGTGGTCCCCAGACCTGCAGCATCAGGATCAGCTGGGAGCTTGTTAAACATGTACACTCTCAAAGTCTCACCTTGGGCTTCCTATTCAGAGCAAGCCTAGCATCTGTACTTTTAACAAACACTCTGGGGGATTCTGATACATGCTAAAGTTCAAGGGCCACTGGAATGGATATTTCTATCTTCTTCTTCCTTTCCAGCCTTTTAAAAAGATGTGAATTTTTGCTTTCTATTCAACCTTTTACTTTGACCAGTAGCTAAAATCTGAAGTCCAGATCCTTCACAACAATTTCTTCTACCTCAAGAACCTTCTTGTCTGGTGGTTTTCTTGTCTGTCTCTAGTTCTCTGTCCCAAAGAAACCTCCTTCCCAGCAACAAGTCTGTCTTCTTTGTGTTATTCTAAAATACTGGCAATGGTCGATCCTGTGCTTTGGTCTCCCAAGACTGGTCCACTCCATGCATTGTCTAAAGCTGGAGCTTTGTCCTCCAGTGAGTCAGTGCTGGGAAGTGGAGATTTCATGCAGTTGCTCAGGACATGGCATTAATGAGCTTCTGAAGTTAGCATTCTGGGTCTTTAGCCTTGAACCTGTTACACCCATTTTGTCAGGAGTTTAGGGCCATATCCCTACGCTCAGTCTTTCACCTCACACCTGCCAAATCACTTACACGTAGGGTTTCACATAAAACTAAAATCAATCTTGTAAAATGATTCACAGTATACATCTGAGATAATACTGAGTTAGCATAGATTTCTTCATATATGAACAAGTACATTACCTTTTCTTCTTCCCTGTAGTTCAAGAAATGGAACATCCAAAATTGTGAAACCAGGAGCTGAATTTTATTAGTTACACCATTTGGTAACTTGAGAAGGACTGTTAGTCCTGAATACTAGTTAGGCCTTTGATTTGCCAACCCATCCTTTCTCTATCATGTATTCAAACCCTTATTTCAATAAAGGGAAAAACAGCTTTTGTATGAGCTTTCATAACAGAGTGGAGGAATGCAAATCTTATAATTAAGAACTTAGTCTTCGTTATGAGCCTGAAAATCATACAATAAAATAAATCTGGCAGACATAGCCAAATGTTCTTACTCCGTTAATTTGGAAATATATTCATCTGTTGTGGCCTGCTATGGCAGCTGACAGTCTTGGTTTCCTTCATCTCCATTTAGGGTTTCTGGCAAGTGGTGCTGCTAAAGGCAGTGAGAACCTGAACTTGACAATTGTTGCAAATGTAGAAAAGAGGTGAGCCATGTCACCACCTAGAGTTTTTCTCATGAGTCGTCCCCTTCATTTTCATGAGTGCTGGAGACTTCGACTGATCATCAGGCTTTTCGACTGGGTGATGGCCACAGAGCCACGATTAAGGAAACATACACATACATCTCTTTATCTAGTCAGATAATCTTGTATTCTGACCTGTCATCTGGTGGCTTCACATTGCATTCAGTGTCCTTCTTCCAGAATGGAGCAGTAGTCATGCTCTTCATGGTCCTAGACTCCTTTCTCTTTTCTTGGTGTGAAAAAAGAGAGATGGGAATCTGCATTTATCTAGCTTATCGACGTAAATTTGGATGATATCCTTCTGTCCTTCCCTCACACTCTCTTTTTAAGTAGGCAGTTTATTTCCACCTCTTAAAAATAGCTCTGGCTTCCCTTTTGGCCCAGCTGGTAAAAAAAATCCACCTGGAATGTTGGAGACCTGGGCTTGATCCCTGGGTTGGGAGGATCCCTGGATAAGGGAAAGGCTACCCAATCCAGTATTCTGGCCTAGAGAATTCCATGGACTGTATAGTCCATGGGGTTGCAAAGAGTCAGACACGAGTGACTTTCATGACAAATAGCCCTACAGACTTCTTACGCTTTGAGATAGCAGAACCTATTTCTGTTCTTTAAAAAGTAGTTGAAATTCAGTAGGTTGCTGTGTTTCTTAAAGATGATCAATAAAATAAATGCAGACAGATTCCTTTAGAACAATGATCACCCATCAAAACAAGCAATTTCAAGTTGACATTTATGTGTGTTTGTGTGGATAAAGCAGTTTTTACTTTCCTAAGTCTGTGTTTTGGGGAAAAGGCATCAGAATGGGTGGTGATAGTCCTTGTTGAGGGTGTATGTGTGTCCCTGATAGCAGTAGACAGTGTAGGTAATGTCATGGAACAAAGAAAGGAATACGTGTTTTAGAGTAAGAGACAGTGGGTTACTAGGGTGAAATCTTCAGGCATTTATCAAATGCTTTCTAATTCAGGCTTCCCTTTTTGGAACCCCTGCCTTGGACATTCTGACATCCTCAGCCATCATTCATTTCTCAATTCTGATACTAAGTACTTTTCAAATAGGCCTTTTTCAGAAAAGCTGCCTATCTGTACTTTGCCACATCATGCTTATCAGATAATTCAAGGTTCTATTTCATGAGTAAATATGAGATATATTAATGGACCAGCACAAAATTTAGTTTCCACTCCTAAAACCTCTAGAAACAAATAGAAGGGATACAGGCACATCTCTTGCTCTGTTGGAGAAGGGAATGGCACCCCACTCCAGTGTTCTTGCCTGGAGAATCCCAGGGACGGGGGAGCCTGGTGGGCTGCTGTCTATGGGGTCGCACAGAGTCCCGATACGACTGAAGCAACTTAGCAGCAGCAGCAGCTTGCTCTGTTAATATATATTTTACACCATGCTTGTCGCATTGCTAGAACACAATAATTTGTATCTCAAATGAGTGAGTATATGACAAAGACCAATTTGTGTTCCATTAGGAAAGCTAATACGGTTACCAAGAGCCAATAGAAATAAATGGTGTTTTTACTAGTCACTTAAACCACTCCTTTCTCTTAAAATGAAATTGTACATGATTTACTTCAGGTACAATATGAAAGATAATTTTACAGTTACCTTGTTCAACTGAGTTATCCATCCCAAACAGGACAACTTAGTCCAAGCTAGTGTGGTGTTTCTACTCCCACCAATAGACTTGTGTCAAATCAGATAACCTTTAGCTTGTTTTCCTTTTAGACTGTTACTTAAAGATACAGAGGGGTAGTTACCCAGGTTAGATGCTGAGAATACTGATGATAGGCAGATTTCAGCTCGGTACCTTGAGCAGGGAGGAGGATGGGAGAGTAGGAACCGTATCCTGACAGTCAAGAGAGCTGACATAGGTGGGGATAAATATTACCCAACCTTCTAAATGTGGGGTTGCCACCTTCATATCTTTCTTCTGGAGAGCTTCTCTTGCTTAGATGGGTCCCTTTAGCTTTGTTTTAAAAGCTAAACTCCTTCTCCTCTTTTCTTGTAGTTGGTCGACATTTAGATGGTTTAAATTTCTAAATTGACTATCCTATTTCCTCATTAGCTGGGTACCTCAAAGAGTCTGGTAAATAAATGGCTTGGCAAAATGTGAGATGGAGAGTTTTAAAAAAGTCTCCACTGGATCAGTTTATCAGATCAATTTCATCTCCTTATCTTGCTGAACATCATGCATATTGCCATCTTAGAGGGAGAGGTGCTGGCACATACTGCTTAAATTCACGTTGTTGCTTGAGTTTGGATCCTGGTTCCATCACTTTCTAGCTATGTGACCTTAGGCAGATTACTTAACTCTTCTGTGCTTCAGTTCCTTTATTTGTGAAACAGGGTTGGTAGTAGTTATTGATATTAGCATGTGTGTATGCTTAGTCACTCAGCCCTGTCCGACTCTGCGACCCCATGGACTGTAGCCTGCCGGGCTCCTCTGTCCATGGAATTCTCCAGGCAAGAATACTGAAGTGAGTTGCCATTTCCTACTCCAGGGGTTCTTCCTGACCCAGGGGTTGAACCCATGCCTGTTGTGTCTCCTGTTACCCTGTTGGAATCTATAATGAGATGGGGAGGTAGTCATGGCTGCCACAAGCAGCCACATTCTCCTCTGGTTGGGAATCGTCTAATACTACAGGAAGACAGACACAAAGACAATAAAAACATATTCCAGGGCTTACTATACGCCAGAGGCCCTTCTAAGAGTTTTACAGATATTGACCCATTTGTAATCATTTATATTAATCCATTTGTAGGACCCTGATCTGTAAAACTCTTAGAAGGGCCTCTGGCATATAGTAAACACTGGAATATGTTTTTATTGTCCTTGTGTTTGTCTTCCTGTAGGATTAGATGGTTCACAACCAGAGGAAAATGTGACCACTTGTGGCAGCCCTGACATTATAGATTCTAACAGGGAAACAGGAGACACAAGAGATGTGAGTTCACATCTCTTGCTCTGGGTCAGAAAGAGCCTCTGGAGTAGGAGGCGGCAACCCACTTCAGTATTCTTGCCCAGAAAATTCCATGGACAGAGGAGCCCGGCAGGCTCCAGGGGTCACAAAGAATCAGACACGATTGAGCACCACCACCACTAACAGAGAAGTAGGGCTTAAAGACACTCTCTAGGAGGAATTGTGAGGGAAGGAAGCTCTAGTTGACATTTTTTGCTTCTTTCTTTTCCCATTTTCATACCGATGATGAACATATTTCTAGGGAAATTAAAAAATTTTTTTCAGTACAACTTGGGTAGCTTTATTGTATCTAATTCATTTTTAGGAATGAGTGACAGAAAAATAATGCCTAACAGCGACTCATTTTTCTCATGACACAAGAAGTCTAGAGTATTGGTTATTGGTTCAGTGGCTGAGGGTTGTTATGGCTATGACTGTGATTCTTGTGTCTTTGTCTTCATATCTGTTACTTTATTGTTTCTCTACTTTCATCTGAGAAAACCAAAGCTTTCCCAGAACTAGCTCCACCTCCACCCTACTTAATATCCAGGAACTTTCTCCTAATGTCTCATTGACTAGAATGGGGCATTCAATAAGCCCTAGACACAGAGGAAGCTAGGAATGAGAGTTGTCAGATTTGCTCTAAACAGATCATGGTCCACTGCTTGGAATTACATACTGACTCCGTTCATTCTCAGAATCTTAGCAAAGAAAGTGGGGGCAGGATGGACATTTACTGGGCCATTAGCAGCATCTTCCAAATAAGCATCCATTTTACTGCTCTTGCCTGTCTCAGTGGTAACCACCTTTATTTGAAATAATATTAATTATTAATAAACACATTTTTAAGTATGTATATCATTTTGCAGTTGTGAAAAACAAGACAGCTAATAGGTGATGGGGGCAAGATTCAAACTCAGGCCCTCCGATGTCATGCTGGCTCTCTCACCCACTTTTCCACAGTGATTGTATTAGACAGAACTAGAGGCAAAGTTCTGGCATCTCTCAGAGAAGATGAAACAGGATTTGTCAAGCTTATTAATAGAGGGAAGACTCTCTGGAGTTTTGTAATAAGAGAGTCTTGAGCTGAGAGTTATTTGTCACAGCAAGTGACCCAGAATTTCCATGAAGCACAGTCTCTCTTCTGAGCCCTTAAACACTTTCACCTCTGTACCCATTTCAGGAATTCTGTCTTGATCTATTGTATCCTTCTGTCTGGGATTCCCTTTTTCTGTCAATTTATGGTGAGTCCCAGGAAAGTATAACTCCTATAGTGTGGATAACCTTGGCCACTTCTTGACTTTTGTCAATTACCCTTCTGTAATGAAATCTTTTCAAGAAACACATACAATAAGTGTGCCTCCTTTTAGTGTTGGGAGGAGTTCATAGTTCACCCAGGATGCTGTCACATAATTTCCACTTGGATGATGTTTACACTTGGTTTGAGGCCCATCAGCTCTGGCTTGTGTGTCTAGCTGTGCAGAGGCAGAGAAGGTGCTGTGCTTACATAAAGGAAATTTATCAGTTCTCTTGCAGAGGACATCTTGGAGCCTTTTGTTTAGACTATAGAAATGCAAGGGCATTCATTTCTTCACCTCTCCTTTATGACAATGGTGGACCTGGGCATGCCATGGTAAGCACAGTAAAATGCAACGCTCTCATACCTGTTACTGGGGAAGAAGACACTCTTCCCATTTAATCCACCCAATATCAACCCTCTTGGCATTGGTCCTTTTCCCTTTTCAACCTTCAGCACAGAGGTGAAAAGCCATTCCACTTACCTGACACATCATTAATACTTTAATATAAGTGTTTTCTGATCTCCTTATAACTTTTCAAAATCTGAGAAAGCTTTGGAAAACTTACCACTTTCTCTAGAGCAGGGCTTAGCAAACTTTTTCTATGAAGGTTCAGATAATATTTTAGACTTTGCTGGTCATATGATCTGCTGAAAATAATCAACATTATCTATAACAGGTAAATGAATCAGCATGGCTGTGTTCCAATAAAAATTTATTTGGGGACTCTGAAATTTCAATGCCAAGTAATTTTAACATCCTAGAATTTTCTTCTTTCATTTGTTCCAACTATTTAAAAATGAAAAAAACAAAACAAAACACTCATCTCATCAAAAAAACACTGGCTTAGGGGCTGTAGTTTGTTGAACCCTGCTTTAAAGCACCTCTGTTTAATAGAACATTCTGTGATGGTGAAAATGTTCTATAATATCAAATACTTGAAATATGGCTAATGCAACTGAGAAGTTGAATTTTTAATTTTAATTTATTGAAATTTGATTTTAAAGAGCCAACTGTGAACAGTTGCTGTTGTATTGGACAGACATAGAACTCTGCTGTTATCTGAAGAAGATTCAAAATTCTCAGTTTTTGTAAGTTTTAGATTAGAATTTTAACTTCCTGGAAGAAAAATTCTGATTGGCCTAGTTAGGGCAAAATCATGTAGTGTAATAAATACTTGGCTTCCAGGAGTTTCCCTGTTAGTTGGGGTCAAGGTGGGATGGTTCCTGCAGAAGAGAACCCGAGTAAACAAAACAACACGGGTTTGCTACAATTTCCTGAAGTCGTGCATTTCAAAAAGAGGTCTCTAATGGAAAGGAATGACTTTAAAATGACATACTGTTGGTAGAATCAGTGTGGGAGAGAGATTTTATGGCTGTCCCTCATTTTAGCACCCCTTAATTCAAACTGCAATCGTGACTTCTCTAACCCTGGGCCTGTTAGAGAATTTAGCTGTCATTTTGAAAGATGCTACTTGTATAGTTGGCCAGCAAGCATTATCAAGCATCTGCCATGTTCCAGACACAGTGCTGCGTGCCTTCACGAACTGTTGCAGACTTATTCATCTCATGAATGTTCTCACACAAAAAGCTGAAAAAGCTGGTTTATGAAGATTTAAAATGAAAGTAAATGATCTTATCATGAACATAGTATGGATTATTATTCTGTTAAAGAAAGCGCTTCAAGACTATATTATGAGAAATTTAAGACTCGAGCCTTATATCAGCTTCTGAAAGTTTATTAGTATTCAGAGCTTTGACTTTACAAATTAATGGCCTGTTTACCAACTAAAGCAGCTAGTCATTCTTACCTGCTTTGGGAAATCCTTACCATCTCTAGAAATGTCCTTATTTGTATATGATGGGTGTATGGGAGTGGGGATACTAATTCTGAGTGAGAAATCCGGTAAGGCACCCCTGACATTTCATTTAAGACTTAACTGGTAGGAAGGTGCAAACTGGGAAAGTTGTGGAGCAGAGATTTCTAGGAACAGCAATTTCAAGAATCCCTAATGCAGAATGAGCTTCCTTTGTTAAAGGAAGGGAAGATAGTCAGAATCTAATGCAGGAGAACAGTGAGAGGTGAATTCTGGGGATGGTCAATAGTCAGATCTTGATATAAAGCGTGTTAAACACACAGCACAGACCCAGGAAGGTGTCTCATATTAGCATACAATAGACACAAGTGACATCACTGACTTTGAAGACTTAGGGCTGTTAATTTATGACTGAGTTGAATGGGAAGGATCAGCCTTCATGAATGGACATGCATCCAATTGAAATACAAAGTAGGCTTATAGAATCATGTTTCCAGTGTCATTTAAGGTTTCACAGACTAATTCAGAATGAAATGTCTCCTGTGGAATGCAGCAGAGTGACTTGGTTGTCAAGAAATCTCTATGTGTATGAATTGGAATGTGATAAATAGATGAACCCAGATGACCAAGAGAAGCTAGCATATCAACTCACAGGAGATGTAGAGCTACGATATCTGAATAATGCTCTAAACAGATAACAACAACAATGTGAGGAACTATAGAGTAAAACAAACAAAAACAAATGAGCAAATTATTAAATCTCTGGAACCCCAAAGAAGCTGAATATGCTGTTTAGTCTGTAGTCTGCTTGCTGGAGGCTGGCACAGCAAACCAAAGATTTGAATCAGCATGTATAGAGGTGCCTCAGCAACAGTGTCTTAAATTTCTATGAATGGAAGAAAAAACTAGGATTCCATGAAAGAGATAATTTACTACTTTGATTGTTAATGTTTGGAAATATACCTACGAACAGGGAATTTTCAAGGTAATATTTTCCATGGAGGACATAGAAACCATTTTGAACACATTTGTTTATGGTGCTAAAGTGGGGATGACAATTATTAATGAAAATGTAGTCACACTTGATATAGACAGAATGGAGCTCTACGGAACCTTCAAATCAGTCAACTCAGTCATCTAGGCTCTGCTTTGACATTTCTGCACAGTTTTTGATCATTGGCACAAAGGTGGTATGATGTCATCATCAAATGTAAAGGCTTCCCTGGTGGCTCAGAGGTTAAAGCGTCTGCCTGCAATGCGGGAGACCTGGGTTTGATCCCTGGGTTGGGAAGACCCCTTGGAGAAGGAAATGGCAATCCACTCCAGTATTCTTGCCTGGAGAATCCCATGGACAGAGAAGCCTAGTAGGTTACAGTCCACGGGGTCGCAAAGAGTCGGACACGACTGAGCGACTTCACCACCAAGCTCATTATGGGTATCAAAGTTATTAGAAATCACACAATACTATAGAGAGTATAGACTTGCTGTTATAAATATGTTTTTTGTTTAGGAAGATGCAAAAATTTTATCACTATCAATGCATGCTTGATCAGTTGCTCAATCATATCCAACTCTTTGCAGCCACATGGATTCTAGCCTGCCAGGCTCCTCTGGCCATGGGATTCTCCCAGCAAGAATACTGGAGTGGGTTGTCATTTCCTCCTCCAGGGGATCTTCCCCACCCAGGGATCAAACCCCTGTCTCCTGTGGCTAGTGTATTATACAGAAAACTATTATAATTCCCAGAAAATTTTATCAAGATTTAAAGACTTTATATGGCTATTTGAGGATAGATAAGGCAACAAAAACATATTTGCTAAGAACTTTAAATATAGAACTTAAAAATTATTTAAAAGTTTTAAGCTGTTCAAAAGAACTGACTCAGTAGGAAAGACCCTGATGTTGGGAAAGATTGATGGTGGGAGGAGAAGGGGATGACAGAGGATGAGATGGTTGGATGACATCATTGACTCGATGGACATGTGTTTGAGTAAGCTCTGGGAATTTGTAATGGACAAGGAAGCCTGGAGTGCTGCAGTCCAGAGGGTTGCAAAGAGTTGGATATGACTGAGCGACTGAACTGAACTGAACTGAAGTTGTTCATGAGGTCAGTTAGCTCTTTTGTATATCTGTTTCATCAAAACCATTCTGTTTTACTTGTAACCATTGAAGAAGCTTCTTGATGACTGGAGAAGAACGTAAAAGTGGCGAATGAGGGTTTGCAAAGGCAGTGAATGTGGACGTACAGTGTGGGTATAGGGAGATGTGATCCATTTCCCAAACTGCATTATATCTTTGTATTCAAAGATATAATTAGAAATAAAAAATAAGCCACTAAACTTACCTCAAGCACAAATGATGACTGTGGCTAAGGGATAAGATGTGATTTTATTGTATAAATATTATCATTCTCTTTCTAGCAAGGCTATTTTGCCTGCTTAGCTTTATAATTTCTTGTAAGTTTCAAAATAAACAAATGCCTGTCAACAACCTAGTGCTTAATTTTCACCCACTTCAGTTCTTCTTCTTCTAATTAGATATCTTAAATTATATCTTTGCAGCTGACTAATTGCCAGCCTGTGCCTTCTTCCCTAGATGGTATAATTTAAGAGGACCAGTTCTCCTGGTGTTGAGGTATTGATCAGCCTTGATGTCTCCCATCAGATACATTGCCCTTTTCAACCTAGAGAGGTAAGCGCAGTTCTCATATATCTCTGAGTTTGAAAGGTAAGCCAGGAATGGAAAGTCATTTTTCTGCAGTATGGCAGTATGAAGCCTTACATGGAAATACCTACCCTTAACTTCTTTTAAAAGTGCTTATTTAACTATAAAATAACTTAGTTTTAGAAAATGATCTTTTCCTATTCATATAATTTTATGCTCTGTCTTTTAGCAGCATGCACATAAAGTAGAAATAAAATAGAAGTTAAGTATGAAGGGTGAAGATACCACCTGAGAAATGAATTATTGCTAAAATAACTGTTGAAGGAGAGTGAAGGTGATTTGAAGCCCACACAGTTCTAAATCTCTGCTTCCTGCTAAAGGAGGATTCTGCCAGGAGTACCATATGATATAATGGGGAAGAAGGGAGGCTTTCCACAGACCACTGAGCATTTATTTTCTGGTAACCAGTTCATGTCCTATCCTATTCCTATAATCTTTTTTGACAAACAAGAACAAATTTTCTTCACCTTTTGGTCATCAGAGGAATCTGATGCCCCTAATATTGACTTTTCAATGTAATTGCAATTTTATCTGATGGAATTTCAAACAAATGGGAGTAATAGTCCTGGGTGTTAATTCAAATATATGCCATTAAAAGACTTAGTGATGGGAATACACATATACACCTACAAATACTGTTTTGGATGGAATGACGTGATTCTGATGGTTTTAGATTCTTCTTTAGAAAGATCATCAATTATTTAAGTTTGGAATGTGGCCCTCCAGGGGAGAATGTAATCTATAAATGGTTGAGATTTTAAATTATATCCTATTTTTTGTCAAATGTCCACTTCACTTGGCATGAATGCTTATTGATAATTTTTATAATCTCTAGATTACTATGTCTGATCTTCTTGATCACTTTTTCTTTTAATATTTATACCTTCAAATATAATTAGTGATTGCTCATCAATTTAAAAAGTTACTTACTTACCTTTGAACATGCATTTTCAAATGCCTTTGGCTGCTTTGAATGTCTTTGTGTGTGTGTTTGTGAAGTTTTTCCTAAATAGCCACAATACAAGAGTAAAGCATTAAAGACTGGCTTAAACATACAAACTGTTCAATTCAAACCTATGTAAATTATTTTGGGTTCAATTATGTTTATTCCATCTGTTTTTATCATCTGTTGTTACAATAATTTATCATTTCTACATGGTATTAAAATGTAAATGAATCAAGAGAGGAAACACATCTGTGGACAGTTAGTTAATAAAACTACATTTGGCAAGTGAGCTAAGTCATAATAATTAATTAAATTTCACTGCCCATATATGCTTGTAATTGTATATTTAGTGTGCATTTGCATAATCACATAATGGGATCTATATGATTCATGCTTTGTTGAGTGTAAACTGGATGCACAAATTACCAGTTCCAAACTAGAGTTGCTTATAAGCATGTCACAAAGACATTTGGCTTTTTTCAGGAAATGATGTACAGGAAGTAAATAAGAAAAAAAAATCTTAAAAATGAAAGTTATATATTCTTAGAGCAAAGTAGAAGACCGAAAAGACAATTCAAGTCACAGACAAGTCCTGACTTTTTTCTCTGAAATCCTGTTTTTAAAAGTATCTGGTATTTTATTGTATTTAGTGACTATTTTTCAGGGAAAGGTTTGCTCTTTTGAAGAGATGGTGTGGGCATGTTAGATTAGGTGTTATTCTGAGCCAGGTTATATGTTTAAGACCCCACATATAATAACTTTTCATTTAGTAATATTCCAATTATCCAGATCACACAAATAATTGATTTAATTTTCAAAATAGATCCTCAGTTCAGTTCAGTCGCTCAGTCATGTCCAACTCTTTGCCACCCCATGGACTGCAGCACACCATGCTTCCCTGTCCATTACCAACTCCTGGAGCTTGCTCAGACTCATGTCCATTGAATCACTGATGCCATCCAACCATTTCATCCTGTCAGTCCCTTCTCCTCCTGCCTTCAATCTTTCCCAGCATCAGTGTCTTTTCCAGTGAGTCAGCTCTTTGCATCAGGCGGCCAAAGTATTGGAGCTTCAGCTTCGGCATCCGTCCTTCCAATGAATATTCAAGACTGATTTCCTTGAGGATTGACTGGCTTGATCTCCGTGCAGTCCAAGGGACTCTCAAGAGTCTTCTCCAACACCACAGTTCAAAAGCATCAATTCTTTGGCTGTCATCTTTCTTTATGGTCCAACTCTCACATCCATACATGATTGCTGGAAAAACCATAGCTTTGACTAGATAGAGCCTAGATAGTTCTTTTAGGGCCATACCCTGGGACAAAATTGTGCATACTGGCCTTATGCTCTTAAATGTATACAATGTACAGCATTCGCTGAAGGTGACAGGGGACCCATTTCAGGAGTGACATAGTGTACACAGCAGACTCTAGACAAAATCTATTCTGAGCATGACCACCTCCACCTCCTCAAAACCCAGTCCTCTCTAGTTGCTGATCAAAATAACTCACAGCAAGTTCTGAGTGACAAAGGCTTAACTACTCAGGCTTATCTGCATATTGAAAATGAAGCTTGTAATCCAAATAGATTTCAAAGATGCTAATCTGCTCTAACCATTCCCATACCTGCTACCATTTCCTGCCCCCCTTAATGGATCAAGTACAAGTTTAAACTTCTCAATTCACTTATTATAGCATTGCTTGTCAGGTCCTTCATCTTCTAATATCCTGGTTTCCTTCATCTTCTAATATCCTGGTTTCCTCATCTTCTAATATCCTGGTTTCCTCTTCTGCTTTCCTCAGCTCTCACAATTATCTGTCTAAGACTTAATTCAATTACCAAGAAACCTCATTTTAGCAAAGGTTGACTATTATTATTATTGTTTTTAATACAACTATTTATTTTAATTGGAGGTTAATTATTTTACAATATTGTATTGGTTTTGCCATACATCAACATGAATCTGCCACAGGTATACATGTGTTTCCCCATCCTGAACCCCCCTCCCTCCTCCCTCCCTGTACCATCCCTCTGGGTCATCCCAGTGCACCAGCCCCAAGCATCCAGTATCATGCACTGAACCTGGAATGGTGATTCATTTCATATATGATATTATACATGTTTCAGTGCCATTCTCCCAAATCATCCTACCCTCTCCCTCTCCCACAGAGTCCAAAAGACTGTTCTATACATCTGTGTCTCTTTTGCTCTCTTGCATATGGGGTTATCGTTACCATCTTTCTAAATTCCATATATATGCGTTGATATACTGTATTGGTGTTTTTCTTTCTGGCTTACTTCACTCTGTATAGTAGGCTCCAGTTTCATCCACCTCATTAGAACTGATTCAAATGTATTCTTTTTAATGGCTGAGTAATACTCCATTGTGTATATGTACTACAGCTTTCTTATCCACTCATCTGCTGATGGACATCTAGGTTGCTTCCATGTCCTGGCTATTATAAACAGTGCTGCAATGAACATTGGGATACACATGTTTCTTTCAATTCTGGTTTCCTCGGTGTGTATGCCCAGTAGTGGGATTGCTGGGTCATAAGGCAGTTCTATTTCCAGTTTTTTAAGGAATCTCCACACTGCAACTCCTACAGCTCAATTCCAGAAAAATAAATGACCCAATCAAAAAATGGGCCAAAGAACTAAATAGACATTTCTCCAAAGAAGACATAATGCCAAAGCCTTTGACTGTGTGGATCACAATAAACTGTGGAAAATTCTGAAAGAGATGGGAATACCAGACCACCTAACCTGCCTCTTGAGAAATCTGTATGCAGGTCAGGAAGCAACAGTTAGAACTGGACATGGAACAACAGACTGGTTCCAAATAGGAAAAGGAGTCCGTCAAGGCTGTATATTGTCACCCTGCTTATTTAACTTATATGCAGAGTA
>SJYT01009544.1:202374-213576 GCA_006410635.1 Cephalophus harveyi
ACTGAACTGAACTGAACTGAACTGAGCGACTGAACTGAGTGATGCTCAACATCACTCATTATCAGAGAAAAGCAAATCAAAACCACAATGAAGTACCATTTCACGCCAGTTAGAATGGCTGTGATCCAAAAGTCTACAAGCAATAAATGCTGGAGAGGGTGTGGAGAAAATGGAACCCTCTTACACTGTTGGTGGGAATGCAAACTAGTACAGCCACTATGGAGAACAATGTGGAGATTCCTTAAAAAACTGGAAATAAAACTATTATTTAAAAAAAAAAAATTGAGAAAATGGTTCAAACACTAACTGTTTCAGTCTCACAACTATATTCTTCCCTCTGCTAAGGCCAGATTCAGGAGATCAATTGGGTGGCTGTTCCAGGTACCAGTCATTTGAAGATGCTAAAATGTGATTAGAAGAAATGAGAAACATGGAATCAGTTAACTCATATATTTAAGTGCAATGCCTCTAATAACCAGACAAAAATTTTAAACTGTTCTTTTTTCTGCCAAAGGAGATAGTACCCTTGATTGAAAATAAAAACACAGCACATCACAGTTACTCCACACTGGTTTAACTGGTCTATCCACTGAGCATTTTTATAATGGGCAGAGCATATTCAAGTTGAAGAGATGGGGCAGGCCACCAATCCAGCAAACAACCAGATACACAGCTGAAATTCCAAAGGAATTCAAACATTACTTAATCATTAAGATTGAACATATTTGTTTCAGTATTTAAAATTTAAAATCTTTTTGAAAGGCGGGAGGAGAAGGGGGCGACAGAGGATGAGATGGTTGGATGGCATCACCAACTCAATGGACATGAGTTTGAGTAAACTCCAGGAATTGATGATGGACAGGGAGGCCTGGCATGCTGTGGTCCATGGGGTCACAAAGAGTCAGACATGGCTGAGCAATTGAACTGAACTGAACTTTTTGAAAAATATATGCTCCCTCCCTGCAAAAAAATTCTTTTCAAAAATTTAAGAAAAATGTGCATGTAGAACAAAATCTATAGAAAAGATGGAAATGCTTTGTTGCTCTGGAAATAAAAGACAAAAATAAAAACATTTTAAACCTATTCTGAACAGGCTTAATTGGGGAAAAAATGTAATTCATGACATTTTCAAATAAGTTAAAATGCTATATCACGTAAGTACAATAATTGCTTACTTTGAACATAAAGAAGAGATGTGATTTTGATTAAAACAACATTTTTGTCTCTGCTGAACATTGAATCCTTGCTAGGGTGATATGAAAAAGAAGGGCAAAGGGAACATAGAATGGGTGGTAGGAAAAGGATGTGTTAAAATATTAATAGTCACTTATGATCAGTTACTAGAAGAAAGGCCAGAAAAGATATGTATGTATGTTTTTATATATCCAGGTATTCATATATGTAACAAAAAAGAGTTCTGTGAATATTGAAAAGGAAGAAAAGAAGCCTCCAATATCTGGTAACTGGTCTGCTGCTCATCGCCAGGCCCTATTTTCTCCTGTTGGATATAAGCAGTTTCACAGAACATCAATATCAGACAAGGTCATCTGATACCAGAATGAAATGAGACAAAAGCAAAGCCATTGAGCCAGCCACAAGCAGACATTCTTATTATAGATAATAAGAGTGACTGCTGCTTCCTTTTCATTTATAGATTTGTCTTCATTCTAGTTTAACACATTATAGATAAGTTTTATTGAGTTACCAGATTATAGACTTGGCCCTGCTTTCTGACAGTACTCCATCTAGGTGGAACCCCCACTTCCTCAGAGCCTCCACTAATCAACCAACTAAAATCCAAATCCTATCCTATAACAGGTTTTTTTTGTTTGTTTGTTTATTAAACACCATATTACCATGACACCTTTTAGTTCCCATACTTTGTGTTCTGTGTGAATGCATCAGGTAATAAAATCCAACTTGTTCAATGGATCGTCTTTGGCTAAAAGATATTGACAGTATTAACCACTCATTTCTTTTTTCTGCCTTTTCCTTTCCTTGTCCTACCATTTCATAAAAGAAGCATACTCCTTAATTAACAAGTAGTTTTTAGGTTAGAGAATATCTTGGTAGAATTTCCACTGAGTTAGATGAGAAACTCGCTCTGATGGGACATTCTCTCCCTTTTTGAAGGAGAAGGTGAGAGTATATTAGTTTTTAACATGAAAGATATAGGCAGATGCAAGTAGTTCCTGTTGTATGAAGCTTTAATAGGCATAGAGGGCGAAGACAGATGCTGAGGAGCAGACAAGATAAACTGTGTAAGCATCTGGTGGTTCACTCACAAATAGAGTCCCCTTTTCTTCCACTATGCTGTTTGGTTTCAGGGAGCCTGATCACTATAACCTGCACTACCCAGGCTTCCTTTCCCACTGGCTTCTGATTGGGCATGACTGAGGGGGGAGAGTTGCCAGGACATTTGCCTGGAGGCATTAAGAAAAAGCTAATGGTGCTTCTAGTGATATTCAAGAGAGTAGCTACATCTCTGTGGTTCTAGATCCAGTCACACACACTACTATATATAAAATAAATAACTAACAAGACCTACTGTATAGCATAGGGAACTCTACTCAATATCTTATAGTTGTCTACAATGGAAGAGCATGTCATAAAAGAATAGATGTATAACTGAATCACTTTGCTGTATACTTGAAACTAACACAACATTGAAAATCAATTATATTTCAATAAGAATTCAGAAAAATGGTGTTAATGTCTGTGGACATTCACATCCTAAGAAGGCCACCATGATATTGCTTAAAAAAAAGAAAAGAAAGGCATTCCCTCCTAGTTGCTTCTGTCTAGTTCCAGCTCACACATGCAAGCCTTCTCAATTTGCTTCTGATAATATCATCTAATCTGTTTGCTCATTTGCCTTTAAATGGCAGCAATTTCCTGTTGTTATTTTCTGGTTGCCTCAACTTTCCTTGTTTTCATCTCTTCCAACATCTCTGTACGTTGTTACCTGTACTAAATTTCCTCTACTGGGATACCTGGATTAAATTATGTTTTCCTTATCTTACACAAATTGATAGACTCCATAAGCCCAATTTGCAGATTCATTTTAAACACGATCATAGAAAATAGATTATGAGTTTTGGCACAGGTCATTTGATAAAGTTACATTTTCTAAAATGAGACAGCTTAATTCTAAGAAGCTCAAAGTGATTTCAGATAACCAAATCCTATGCAAACACAAACCACAAAAACTAAATGCAAATTTATCTTTTTCTCTTCATTCTTCATTTTTCTTGGTTATATGCTATTCCAGTTATACTTGTAAATATTTGAACCTATTAAGTAAAAACATTCTTAATAGTCACTTCCTGATTGTTTGAGTTTGTAAGAATAGACATAACAAGACATGGGTAGGGAGTTAAGATGAAACACGCATCTTAATGATTCTTCTGTCCCTGGAAACTGGTTGAAAAACATGATCTCTTCTTTTTGATGCAAATCAGCCTGGATTTAGCTAGAGTTAAACACAGTTCTAACTGCAGAAGATTATCTTCATTTTTTAATTTTCTCAATCGTTACTTGTCTGGATCTGCTTTCTCAAGGCTAAACAATACTCCAGGGTGTTTTCAAGATCAGAATTGAGTAAGTCTCAATATGTATATAAGAGACTTCTGGGGTAGGTTATCATCTTTGCAAACTGCTTAATACCTCAGCAAGGTGAAAGAAAACCAAAGTGTAAAATAATCAAATTTACAGAACACTTGAATCTCTAAACTCTAGATACAGTTTATCATTAGAGTTGCGTTGATTCATCTTTTTTGTTGGCATATTTGCTTGGCTGCTACAATTATAGCTATATCTGGAAGTATTTTTTAAAATTAATGATTAAATTGTGAAGAAATAATTCATTTCAGAATAAGGGGGTCAGTGATTGGTGTATGTTCTGCTTAGCTTTAGTAAAACCAAAATGCAAAGTTCTGCTTCCTCTGTGTTAATTAACACGCTGTAGAGAGCTTGATGTTTCTCACTGGCTCAGGGGAGAGTCCTCACCCATCTTTGGGGCTCAGGGGATTTTTGTTTCTCTTTTGGTTTTTTGCCATATATCCAGTAAATGGGCCCCTTGTGGCCTGAAAGAATTAATGCACCTACTTAACTGCCCAAATTACCTCCAGAGAGTGACTTAGAAATGTGGAAAATTTGGCTCAATGTCTTTGAAGAGCTTTGAGCAAATTGGATGAAAGCAATCTCCAAGAAGCAAGGAGAAGTATATGCTACTTATTGAAGTATTGAATATGCTTATTAGATGAGCCTATTAGCCACAGGGGATATTTTAAAATTTCAGCAAGTAAACATTCAAACCAGATTAGCTTTGTGCATTCCTCTTTCTACACATACGTGAGTGCACAAGTCATTTTATAGACTTACTCTTATGTTTATTCAGGAAAGGTCCCTCCTATCCCTTTTCTGTTGTTAAATAGGCAGAAAAGTGGGTAGAATTGTACAGTTCAGTAATGTCAAGGAATCAGCATGAAGGAATGGAGATTTCCATTGTGTGTACTGTACATGCACAAGTCCAGGGCTTTGAGATTTCAAACCACAAGTCATTTTAGAATTTAGACAAAATTTAAAATATAACTTGGGAATGTATTTTGATTCACATCATTTTCCTATGTCTGAGTCATTTCCCTTTTTCTCTGCAAATCTAAATATCATTTACTTCTGAATACCCAGTTCAGCTCTCCTCTTCCACTATTGGGAATTCTCCAACAACAGTTTAATCTATTAAGATCTCTTTCCTTTCAAGTCTTCTTGTTCCTATTGCCTGTATCTCTCTGGGGCAAAGTATTAGGTATTTGGTCAAACTCGGCTCAGAGGTTAAAGCGTCTGCCAGGAATGCGGAAGACCTGGGTTCAATCCCTGGGTTGGGAAGATCCCGTGGAGAAGGAAATGGCAACCTACTCCAGTACTCTTGCCTGGAGAATCCCATGGAGGGAGGACCCTGGTAGGCTGTGGTCCATGGGGTCGCGAAGAGTCGGGCACGACTGAGCGACTTCACTTTCGATCGACATTAGTGAAATGAATCAGTCAGAAACTTAATCTTTATTACTTTGCATTGTGTTGGAGAATCACATAACTTGCATATTATTTGCATTTTCTCTGTTTTAGGCTTATTTCCCTTTCCAGACTATAAACTCATTGAAGGCAAAGATTAGTTTTGTATCTTTTGGGTATCATTCACAAGGCCTCCTGCAGTCCTCAGATTATATATAAGCCTATTTATTGGTTATTGATGACCCCGTGATGACTTTTTAAATCTTCATATATCAATGAATGGTTGGCCTGGAGCACTCTATGATTTCAGTGTTCTTCTCCAGATGTGGTCCTCCATCAGATAGTAAGTGATTCAGCACCCAAAAGCCTGGGTGGTTACCTTGTTAATTTCCCATGAAAAAGGTTCACTGCTTAGCACCAATCTGATCTATATTTCTTCAGATATAATGTTGCTCCTTTGAGTTTAGTGGGTTATAATTTGCCATTATGTTGTCACTTTGAAGGATTAGTATCCTAGACATTCCATTTTTGGTAAAAATATTTTGTTTTAATATAATTTTTTGCCCCTTAGAGCAAAGCTTCTATGTGATTTAAAGCAGGTTCACAACTTTTATCTGAGGAAGCATTTTTATTCCTTTCCTTACATCTGCCCTTAGAAATTATGAAAGTTCAGAAATGGAAATAGGTTGTATAATTTGTTCAAAGGGGCAGTAAGGCTTGCTACTGCAGGTTTTTGGAAATTTACATAATTGAAGATAGGTCTAGTTTTTCAGAAAGAGCTTCTTTGTTGAATGGCTTAGTGTTGATAAAGACTTTTTCATACAGAACAACAGAGCCTGCTGAGATCTCAGAGTTCTATTCTGACTTTGAAGGGAACAAAAGCAAGAAAACAGTATTTAAAGGTCTCCTTAATTCTAGCCAGTCAAGCACAAATAGGATTCAGTGCCTCCTGTGTGCTCCTTTGCTAGGTTCTGGAATAAATGCAAGTCAGACACAGGCTCTGTTATAAGAAGCTCATAATCTAATGCAGGGGACAGAATATACTTAATAGTATATGAATACTGCAAGGATGAATGCATGTAGAAGATATAGAGCAGGGGCTGATTTTTCCTCTGAATTATCAAAAGGCAGATGACTATAAAGCCTTAAGCAAGCAGATTTTGAACTGGGTTTTGAAGTTGGAATTATCCAGACAGGACATAGGAGCGTATATGTGGGTTATTTGGGAGCAAGACATGAGAAGGTGGGCATTCCAGGAGAGGCCACATCCTTTATAAAGAACAGGAGTGCCAGATGACATGGAAGTATAAGTGATATGGTGTGCTTGAGAGGTTGTAAACTGTTGCTAATTGCTGGAGCAAGTGTGAGAAAGTGGTAGTAGAAGATAAGTTTGGAGTGTTAGTCCATCCATCAACATCATGATTCGCTTGTGAAGCTGAGGAATTTGAAATTTGGTTTGCAAGGGATTGGAATCCATGGAAAAAGAACAGGAAAGAGGAGACATGATCAGGTTATCATTTTAGAAATTTCTCCTGTGTGCTTAGGAGGTTTGTGAAGAGACACAAGTAAAGGCAGGGAGACGGGAAAGGGACTTTACAGGTTTATGCAGGAGACGAGCATATACCTCCATTTGTAGAAAATTAAAAATTATTTATTGATTTCGTGACATTATTCTTTTTGGTGGGAATTCAAGCAGGAAACATTTCATGCAAAGATGGACACAATAAAGGACAGAAATGGTATGGACCTAACAGAAGCAGACGATATTAAGAAGACGTGGCAAGAATACACAGAAAACTGTACAAAAAAGATCTTCATGACCTAGATGACCATGGTGGTATGGTCACTCACCTAGAGCCAGACATCCTGAAATGCAAAGTCAAGTGGGCCTTAGGAAGCATCACTATGAACAAAGATAGTGGAAGTGATGGAATTCTAGTTGAGCTATTTCAAATCCTAAAAGATGATGCTGTGAAAGTGCTGCACTCAATATGCCAGCAAATTTGGAAAACTCAGCAGTGGCCACAGGTCTGGAAAAGGTCAGTTCTTATTCCAATCCCAAAGAAAGGCAATGCCAAAGAATGCTCAAACTACCACACAATTACACTCATCTCATATGCTAGCACAGAGAAGGCAATGGCAACCCACTCCAGTACTCTTCCCTGGAAAATCCCATGGACAGAGGAGCCTGGTAGGCTGCAGTCCATGGGTCGCAAAGAGTCGGACACGACTGAAGCGACTTAACAGCAGTAGCAGCAGCAGCATATGCTAGCAAGGTAATGCTCAAAATTCTCCAAGCCAGACTTCAACAGTACGCGAGCTGTGAACTTCCAGATGTTCAAGCTGGATTTAGAAAAGGCAGAGGAACCAGAGAACAAATTGCCAACATCCACTGGATCATCAGAAAAGCAAGAGAGTTCCAGAAAAACATCTATTTCTTCTTTATTGACTATGCCAAAGCCTTTGACTGTGTGGATCACAACTAACTGTGGAAAATTCTGAAAGAGGTGGGCATACCAGACCACCTTATCTGTCACCTGAGAAACCTGTATGTAGCTCAGGAAGCAACAGTTAGAACTGGCCATGGAACAACAGACTGGTTCCAAACTGGGAAAGGAGTACATCAAAGCTATATATTGTTACCCTGCTTATTTAACTTATATGCAAAATGCAGCATGAGAAACACTGGGCTGGATGAAGCACAAGCTGGAATCAAGATTGCCGGGAGAAATATCAATAACCTCAGATATGCAGATGACTTTCTTTATGGTAGAAAGTGAAGAAGAACTAAAGAGCCTTTTGATGAAAGTGAAAGATTAAAGCGAAAAAGTTGGCTTAAAGCTCAACATTCAGAAAACTAAGATCATGACATCTGGTCCCATCACTTCATGGCAAATAGATGGAGAAACAATGGAAACAATGAGAGACCTTATTTTTTGGGACTCCAAGATCACTGCAGATGGTGACTGAAGCCAGGAAATTAAGAGACACTTGCTCCTTGGAAGAAAAGCTATGACCAAACTAGACAGCATATTAAAAAGCAGAGACATTACTTTTCCAACAAAGTTCTGTCTAATCAAGCTATGGTTTTTCCAGTAGTCATGTATGGATGTGAGTTGGACTCTAAAGAAAGCTGAGTGCTGAAGAATTGATGTTTTTGAACTATGCTGTTGTAGAAGACTCTTGAGAGTCCCTTGGACTGCAAGGAGATGAAATCAGTCAATCCTAAAGGAAATCAGTCCTGAATATTCCTTGGAAGGATTGATGCTGAAGCTGAAACTCCAATACTTTGGCCACCTGATGCACAGAATTGACTCATTGGAAAATACCCTGATGCTGGGAAAGATTGAAGGCAGGAGGAGAAGGGACTGACAGAGGCTGAGATGGTTGGATGGCATCACCCACTCTATGGATGTGAGTTTGAGCAAGCTCCGGGAATCGGTGATGGACAGGGAAGCCTGGTGTGTTGCAGTCCATGGGGTCACAAAGAGTCAGACCTGACTGAGCTACTGAACTGAACTGAACTGTACTCAGGTTTGCTGGGAAGGAAGATTAATTTTATGTTAGGGGGTATGTTTATTTATTCTCAAATATATCTTATCAGTTATTTCTTACGTACCATCCTTCACCCTGTGTGTGAAATTAAGTTTCAAGATCAGCTTTACAAATTCATATAAATACAAGCTATGATAATTATAAAAATATTTTTGTAATTAAATTTTTGTAAATTAAAATTTTCTGTTAATAAAGATTAACATACGTTTTTTCTTGTGTTTATGACTATGGAACTTTCTAATATCCCAGGACTATTTTATTTTCTTAGATTGAAATAGCATTTTAATATAACTATCCCTGGTTGCACAGTGATAAAGAATCCACCTGCCAGTTCTGGAGACGCAAGAGATGAGGGTTTGATCTCTGGGTCAAGGAGATCCCTGAAGTAGGAAATGGCAACCCACTCTAGTATTCTTGCCAAGAGAATCCCATGGACAGAGAAGCTTAGTGGGCTTCAGTCATGGGTTTGGAAAGTTTGGACACACCTGAGCACACAAAAACACATATCAGACCTTATTTAAAAGTTTAGACTATCAAACATTCAGATCATGTTGAAAAGAAATTGTTTTCTGTCAATGGGAATATATTTAAAAAACTAAGTCTCTGTATGACATTTTAGGACTTCCAGTAAATTATGAAAACTTTCATCTAGTACCCGAGATATTAAGTCCATTTAGGACATTCACAGGTGGTTCATCTGTATAGTAGCCCAGAGAAGACTTTTTTATTTCTGGTGTAAGTTATTTAAAATTTGGAAGAAACTAGACTTGTGTTCCTCTTAAACATTTTTAGCACATTTTAGAAGCAGAAGTAGCCTAGGTAATGATTTTAAAATCTTTTGTACTTATTTCAGTGCCCTTTATCAAATAATTTATGGAATGAAATTTTATTAAGTGGTACTGATGTATCAGAATATATATCACATTCAATTCCACTTACGACAGTGGTAAAAATATTCACCAGCATATGCAAAGTGGGACATAATTGATGGGTTTCTGTGACTTTCTATTTTAAAACACATCAAAGACTTAATTGAGCATTATAGGCAATTTTCTTCTAATCCATAATGCATGAAAATATGAATGTAGTAAATAATAGTAAGCACTTATATAGGACGTATTATGTGTCTGGCACATTTCAAGTCTTTACAGTAGTGACTAATTTCAATCAGCTGGCATGTTATCCTATAAATTATGCCAACATGTATAGGATTCATGTCCCAGTAGGTGTCAAAGTCAGTAATTATTGTCATGGAGAGTCAGTGTTATCCTGGGAGTAATACTGAAGACTCCTGATAGTTCAAATTACGTTTATGACCAATATGGGCTTCTTCTCAGTTAGAGAGTACACATGTAATCACCTCCTTTTATTGTCACAAATACTTTGCTGAGCCCCAAGCTTCATGCTGGCAGGGACCACAGTCTCCTTTGCTGAATTATCCAAGGAAACTGGGAACCTGCTTATTCATGGTGTCACTGTTGACTCTGAGTTTGTACATCCCATGGACAGTTATCCACTATAGCCTGGGCTCATCCCTGCATGCAGCTGTTGTTTTTCTGGGGAGAAGGTTAACCTTCACCCCTCCACCCCCACTTCCAAGTGATGAGCACTGCCAAAGGGTCTATATTCTAGGCCTCCCAGGACCCAAATTCTTTAGCTTACCCAGCAAAACTGATCCATTTTACCTCATTGTTTCCAGTGTCCTCACCAGCCTGGCTGGACCTTTAGGTTTTCCAGCATTAAGAATGTACTGTTCAGAAATCAGCTTTCCTCCTATACTCTTGGTATGAATCCAGTGTCACCAATCTTGATGGGCATGTTACTTTCAGTTCAGTTCAGTCGCTCAGTCGTGTCCGACTCTTTGCGACCCCATGAATCGCAGCACGCCAGTTCTCCCTGTCCATCACCATCTCCAGGAGTTCACTCAGACTCACGTTCATTGAGCCCGTTGTGCCATCCAGCCATCTCATCCTCGGTCGTCCCCTTCTCCTCCTGCCCCCAATCCCTCCCAGCATCAGAGTCTTTTCCAATGAGTCAACTTTTCACATGAGGTGGCCAAAGTACTGGAGTTTCAGGTTTAGCATCATTCCTTCCAAAGAAATCCCAGGGTTGATCTCCTTCAGAATGGACTGGTTGGATCTCCTTGCAGTCCAAGGGACTCTCAAGAATCTTCTCCAACATCACAGTTCAAAAGTACCAATTCTTCAGCACTCAGCTTTCTTCACAGTCCAACTCTCACATTCATACATAACCACAGGAAAAACCACAGCCTTGACTAGACAGACATTAGTCGGCAAAGTAATGTCTCTGCTTTTGAATATGCTATCTAGGTTGCTCATAACTTTTCTTCCAAAGAGTAAGCGTCTTTTAATATCATGGCTGCAGTCACCATCTGCAGTGATTTTGGAGCCCCCAAAAATAAAGTCTGTCATTGTTTTCATTGTTTCTCCATCTATTTGCCATGAAGTGATGGGACCAGATGCCACGATCTTCGTTTTCTGAATGTTGAGCTTTAAGCCAACTTTTTCGCTTTCCTCTTTCACTTTCACCAAGGGGCTTTTTAGTTCCTCTTCACTTTCTGCCATAAGGGTGGTGTCATCTGCCTATCTGAGGTGATTGATATTTCTTCCAGCAATC
>SJYT01009544.1:218469-230862 GCA_006410635.1 Cephalophus harveyi
TATTGCTCTTTACAGCATCGGATCTTGCTTCTATCACCAGTCACATCCACAACTGGGTATTGTTTTTGCTTTGGCTCCATCCCTTCATTCTTTCTGGAGTAATTTCTCCACTGATCTCCAGTAGCATATTGGGCACCTAATGACCTGGGGAGTTCCTCTTTTGGTATCCTATCATTTTGCCTTTTCATACTGTTCATGGGGTTCTCAAGGCAAGAATACTGAAGTGGCTTGCCATTCCCTTCTCCAGTGGATCACAGTCTGTCAGACCTCTCCACCATGACCCGCCCATCTTGGGTTTCCCCACAGGCATGGCTTGGTTTCATGGGGGTTCCATAACCATACCCTGATACCAGACTGTTATTGGAGCTATCTAATATATCCTGTTAAAAAGTTCCCTAGTTTTAAATTTCAGAGAGCAGAAATTAGGCTTTGAAAGTGTGAAAGTCACTTAGTTGTGTCCAGCTCTTTGTGACCCCATGGGCTATACAGTCCATGGGATTCTCAAGGCCAGAATACTGGAGTGAATAGCCTTAGTACTTAAGGAATTAGGCTTTAAGTACTATTTATATATCATGTGATCTTTTTAAAAAATTGAATGGAAGTTTATTTAAATTGTATAGTGCTCTACAGTTTTCAAAAGGTTTCACATTCATGGTTTCATATATTCTCATAATAACCCTTTTTTCCTCTTCCCCTGTATTACTCCTCCCCCATTCGCTCTCCCCACTGGTAGCCACTAGCTTGTTCTCTATGTCTGGGAGGCTGCTACCTTTTTGTTTTATTCACTTGTTTGTTGTATTTTTTAGATTCCACGTATGAGGGAAGCATACAGTTTTTGTATTTCTCTGGCCTATTTCACTTAGCATAGTGTCCTTCAAGTCCATCTAAGTTGCTACAAATGGCAAAAAGTGAAGTGAAAGTGAAAGTCGCTCAGTAGTGTCTGACTATTTGCAACCCCGTGGACTATACAGTCCATGGAATTTTCCAGGCCAGAATACTGGAGTGGGTAACCTTTCCCTTCTGCCAGGGATCTTCCCAACCAGGGATCGAACCCAAGTCTCCCACATTGCAGGCGGATTCTTTACCAGCTGAGCCACAAACAGGGAAAGTTTCACAAAAGGGAAGCCCACAAACAGGAAAGTTTCATCTTTTATATGACAGAACAGTATTCCATTGTGTATATATACCACATCTTCATATGCTGATGGACACTTCAGCTACTTCCATACCTTGGCAATTGTAAACAATGCTGTTATGAATATTGAAGGGCATGTATCTTTTCAAATTAGTGCTTTTTTTTTTTTTGGATATATGTTCAGAGTGGAATTTCTGCGTTATATGGCAGTTCTATTTTCAGTTTTTTTGAGAAACATACAAACTGTTTTCCATAGTGGTTGCATCAACTTATATTCTCATCAAAAATGTAGGAAGAATCCCTTTTTTTCTGCATTCCTGCCAACATTTGTTATTTGCATTCTTTTTGATGATAGCTATTCTGGCAACCCACTCCAGTGTCCTTGCCTGGAGAATCCCAGGGACGGGGGAGCCTGGTGGGCTGCCATCTCTGGGGTCGCACAGAGTCGGACACGACTGAAGCGACTTAGCAGCAGCAGCAGCAGCATTCTGACAAGTATGAGGTAATATCTCACTATGGCTTTTGATTTGCATTTTCCTGATGCTTAACAATACTAAACATGTTTTCATGTTCCTGTTGGCCACTGCATTTCCTCTTTGGAAATAAAGTTCTTTTGCTCATTTTAAAGTGGATTGTTTGTTTATTTAATGGTGAGATGTATCAGCTGTTCAACAAATTGTCAGAAAGAGAAATTAATTCCATTTACCATTGCATCAAAAAGAATGAAATACCTAGAAATAAACCTACCTAAGGAGGTAAAACACCTGGGAAAACAATGAGACACTGATGAAAGAAATTAAAGATGACACAAACAGATGGAAAGATGTATCATGTCTTTGGATTGAAATAATCAATATTGTTAAAACTACCATATTACCCAAGGCAATCTACAGATCAGTGCAATCCCTGTCAAATTTCCAATGGTATATTTCACAGAACTAGACCAAATATTTAAGATTTTTATGAAAACATTCATTTGTATGAAAACACTATGACCCTGAATAGTGAAAACAAGAAGAAAAGAGAGGAATCGTGCTCCCTAGCTTAGACTTAGACTTAGACTATACTATAAAGCAGTACTGTTCTGGCACAAAAACAGACAAAGAGATCAATGGAACACACTAGAGAGCTCAGAAATAAATCCATGCATTTATGATCAATTAGTCTATAACAAAAGAGGCAAAAATATACAGTGAAGGAAAGATAGTTTCTTCAATAAATGAGGCTGGGAAAACTTCAGCTACTTATAAAAAAATGAAATTGGAACATTCTCTAACACCATATACAAAAATTAACTTAAAATGGATTAAAGCACTAAATATAAGACTGGTTACTATAAAACTCCTCGAGGAGAACACAGAACACTCTTTGGCTTAAATCACAGCAATATATATATATATTTTGATCTGTTTCGTACAGCAAAGGAAATAAAAGGAAAAAAAAATAATAAACAGGACCTAATTAAGCTTAAAAGCTTTTGCACTGCAAAGAAAACTGTTGACAAAATGAAAAGACAACTTTCTGAATGGGAGAAAATTTGAAAATAATATGACCTATAAGGGATTTAAACACTTTTTAATTCTAAAGTTTGGACTTCCCTCATAGCTCAGTCGATAAAGAATCTGCGTACAATGCAGGAGACCTGGGTTTGATTCCTTGGGTGGGAAGATCCCCTGGAGAAGGAAATGGCAATCCACTCCAGTATTCTTGCCTGGGGAATCCCATGGACAGAGGAGCCTGGCAGGCTACAATCCACGGGGTCGCAAGAGTCGGACATGACTTAGCTACTGAACCACCACCATCAATTCTAAAGGTTCCTTGGGTCCTACAGTTTGACTTTCTTTTGATTTATGAATAATCTCGGAGTTCAAGGGTTTCAAGTAGTGGCATCCCTCAAAGTGAAACTGTTAGTTCCTCAGTTCTGTCCAACTCTCCATGACCCCATGAATTACAGCCTGCCAGGCTCCTATGTCCGTGGAATTCTCCAGGCAAAAATACTGGAGTGGGTGGCTCTTCCCTTCTCCAGGGAATCTTCACAACCCCTGGATCAAACCCGTATCCTGCATTGCAGGCAGATTCTTTATTGTCTGAGCCAAACCACATCTAAATTCAGAAGAGTTCAAAAGAGTAGGTATATGTTTATTCTAAATTTCTAGAAATATATGAGCTATTTAAATGATAAAAAATAAAACTTTTCTTATTAAATATAATGAAATCAAACCAAGTTGTACAATGTCACACCAAATCAAACTAAAACACAGACAATAAAGAAAGCAAAATTTCCTAAACTGTGTCAAACTACATACATATAAAAAGTTTAAATGTATTTCTTTGGTTCCTCATTATTTTTTTATTTAAACATATTCTCTGTCGTCGTGAGCTGGACTTGAATTCAAAATCTGTAATCCCAAATAGGGCATACAATATCCTTTGTAAGTGATAATTTGATTCTATACTAATTAGGAATGCAGATTAAGCGTTCATGAAAACATTTCATGCAATATCTCCACTTTCATTCCTCTTTGTATAGAGAAAGAGAATAAAAATAGAGAGAGAGGTAAAGGACAAGTGTGTGTGTGTATTTCTTAATTCTTAGCTCAAAGGATGCAGAAGCAAAAAAATTATAGAAAAACTTTGAAGGTCAGGAGGTGATTTTCAAGGTACAAGAGGCTCACAAAGTGATCTCATTGAGTTGATTAAAAGCAATAGCTTTTAATACACCTGGATATTATAATTTATAATAAGAAATATTTACAAGATTCTGTTTTTATCCTGTTTCTGTCACAGAGCTCTTTAATCCCTTGGACTTTCCTAAGTGATAAGACTACAAAGGGCTTTTATTATGTTAGTAAAGTAACTTTTCAGTTCAGTTCAGTTCAGTGGCTAGTCCTGTCCGACTCTTTGCAACCCCATGAATTGCAGCATGCCAGGCCTCCCTGTCCATCACCAACGCCCGGAGTTCACTCAGACTCACGTCCATCGAGTCAGTGATGCCATCCAGCCATCTCATCCTCTGTCGTCCCCTTCTCCTCCTGCCCATTCTTAATATCTTCTGCTTCTGTTAGGTCCATACCATTTCTGTCCTTTATCGAGCCCATCTTTGCATGAAATATTCCCTTGGTATCTCTGATTTTCTTGAAGAGGTGTCTAGTCCTTCCCATTCTGTTGTTTTCCTCTATTTCTTTGCATTGATCACTGAGGAAGGCTTTCTTATCTCTTCTTGCTATTCTTTGGAACTCCGCATTCAGATGCTTGTATCTTTCCTTTTCTCCTTTGCTGTTCAACTCTCTTCTTTTCACAGCTATTTTGCTTTTTTGCATTTCTTTTCCATGGGGATGATCCTGATCCCTGTCTCCTGTACAATGTCATGAAACTCAGTCCATAGTTCATCAGGCACTCTATCTATCAGATCTAGGCCCTTAAATCTATTTCTCACTTCCACTGTATAATCATAAGGGATTTGATTTAGGTCATACCTGAATGGTCTAGTGGTTTTCCCAATTTTCTTCAATTTAAGTCTGAATTTGGCAATAAGTAGTTCATGATCTGAGCCACAGTCAGCTCCCTGTCTTGTTTTTGCTGACTCTACAGAGCTTCTCTAACTTTGACTGCAAAGAATATAATCAATTTGATTTTGGTGTTGACCATCTGGTGATGTCCATGTGTAGAGTCTTCTCTTGTGTTGTTGGAAGAGGGTGTTTGCTATGACCAGTGCGTTCTCTTGGCAAAACTCTATTAGTCTTTGCCCTGCTTCATCTTGTATTCCAAGGCCATATTTGCCTGTTATTCCAGGTGTTTCTTGACTTCCTACTTTAGCATTCCAGTCCCCTATAGTGAAAAGGACATCTTTTTTGGGTGTTAGTTCTAAAAGATCTTGTAGATCTTCATAGAACTGCTCAACTTCAGCTTCTTCAGCATTACTGGTTGGGGCATAGACTTGGATTACTGAGATATTGAATGGTTTGCCTTGAAAACGAACAGAGATCAGTCTGTCATTTTTGAGATTGCATCCAAGTACTACATTTCAGACTCCTTTGTTGACCATAATGGCTACTCCATTTCTTCTAAGGGATTCCTGCCCACAGTAGTAGATATAATGGTCCTCTGACCCATTCCAGTCCATTTTAGTTCGCTGATTCCTAGAATGTTGATGTTCACTCTTGCCATCTCCTGTTTGACCACTTCCACTTTGCCTTGATTCGTGGACCTAACATCCAGGTTCCTATGCAATATTGCTCTTTACAGCATCGGAACTTGCTTCTATCACCAGTCACATCCACAACTGGGTGTTGTTTTCACTTGACTCCATCCCTTCATTCTTTCTGGAGTTATTTCTCCACTGATCTCCAGTAGGATATTAGGCACCTACTGACCTGGGGAGTTCCTCTTTCAGTAACTTTTAGGAAGCACCTAAGAATGAGGGCTGGTTTCCAGGAGAACCAACCACATGGTTGTGATTGCAGGGCTGGAACTTTCAGTCCCACTGTCCAGTTTCTGGGGAGGCAAGTGGTGCAACAGGTTGAGTTTAGTCACCAATGGCCAATTATTTAGTCAGTCAAGCTCCATAAAAACCCCAAAAGGACAAGGTTCAGAGAACATCTCACTAGGTGAACATGTGGAGATTTGGGGAGGGTGCTGTGTCTGAAGAGGTCTTGGAAGCTCCAGACCTTTTCCCCATACCTTGTGCTACACAATGCATTTCTTCCAACAGCCATTCCTGAGTTATATCTTTTTTATAATAAATTGATGATTAGTAAGTAAAGTGTTTCTCTGGGTTCTGTGAACCACTCTAGCAAATTAACCCAACTTGAGGGAAGGGGTCACAAAAACCTTTGATATATATTTAATTGATCAGAAGCACAGATGATGACCTAGACTCATGATGGTGTCTGCAGTGAGAGGGGTGGTAGTCTTGTAGGACTGCACTCTTAACCTTTGGGATCTGATGCTACCTCTGGGTAGATAGTGTCAGAATTGAGTTGAATTATAGCACATACTATGGGGTCCAGAGAATTGCTTATCAGTGTAGAGAACAACCCCCCACCCCACCCCTGCACTGGAAATTGTGTCTTAGAACACCCCAACATACCCTCAAAAGTCCATCATTTGACATATGAAATGGAAGCCAAGAGTCTAGATTTTGAGACTTAGCTGTTAGGTTTTATCCTAAATACAACAGAGTGCTAACAGAACCTTAAAGAGAGTGACATGATCACATTTGCTTTTTATCTTATTTTTATTCTGGAGAATGAATTAGGCAAAACAAATACCAGAATGATTGGTTAGGAAACCATTTCAGTTGTGTAGATAACAGATGGTAATGGTTTTATGGTGGATAATGAAGTCTAACAGTCTGATAATATTTCTTAATTTCACCCATTCAGAAGATTAGCACATGGCACAAAATATGAAATAGCATGTGCAATTTTTAGTTCAGGGAGAAAGAACACATGGATTTTATTGCCATTCTTCAAAGGGTTGAAGAAAGCCAAGTTGAGAAGAAACTTATTTGGGGAGAGGTTATACAGCTGTCACATCATTGCTGACAGGTCTCCAGACAAGTAAATGAATAAATATACTTATTTCTATGATATGTTTCAGGAGAAGGCAATGGCACCCCACTTCAGTACTCTTGCCTAGAAAACCCCATGGATGGAGGAGCCTGGAAGGCTTCAGCCCATGGGGTCGCTGAGGGTCCGACATGACTGAGCGACTTCGATTTTACTTTTCACTTTCATGCATTGGAGAAGGAAATGGCAACCCACTCCAGTGTTATTGCCTGGAGAATCCCAGGGACGGGGGAGCCTAGTGGGCTGCCGTCTATGGGGTCGCACAGAGTCGGACACGACTGAAGTGACTTAGCATGATATGTTTCAAGTTTTAATTTACGTGATTTCTTGATGGAAGGAGTGTATGTGCTCAATTGCTTCAGTCGTGTCTGACTCTTTGCGACCCCATGGACCATAGCCCACCAGGCTTCTCTGTCCATGGGCTTATTCTGGCAAGAATACTGGAGTGGGTTGCCATGCCCTCCTCCAGCAGATCTTCCTGACCCAGGAAGTGAACCCTCCAGTTAATCAGAAATAGATTTATATCAAAATAACATTTATGATATGGATGTTATATTTTAGTCATTATCACATATTAATTATAAGCTTCCCAGGTGGCTGAGTGGTGAAGAATCCACCTACCAATGCAGGGGATGTGGGTTTGATCCACAGGTCAGAAAGATCCCCTGAAGGAGACCATGGCAACCCACTCCAGTATTTTTGCAAAGATAAACCCATGGACAGAGGAGCTTGGTGGGCTATAATCTGTGGGATCTCAAAGAGTCGGGCACAAATGGCCATGCACGCACAACACAATGCATATATTAATTATATAGCTGGGACTCAAAAGATGACTGTTGACTAAAAGCAAATTATTATAATTTTACTGTCTCATGCATTAATGTATAGACATTGAGATCCTATAGCTCAGTCAATATGGAAAACTGGTTTGATCTATGAATTAGTAGAAATCTGGAGAGGAAATGGGCAGGCAATTTTGAAGCTCAATGCACTGATAAATGATTTTTAAATGCTTAGATTTATAGCTGAAACTTTAGAAAATCTTCTTTCCCAAAGAGCAGAGAAACGTAGGTATGCTGCCATGATGAGGATGTGTTTAAAGTATCTGACCCTTGAGGGTAGGAAATTATAAAAGTAGAATCCTGATTGGACAATTTTCATTCATTCAAATGAGAAAAAAAGTGAATATAGGGTATGAAATGATCAAACTAATGTGTTGTTTTAAAATTTTTAGCTTATAATGGTTATTTTCAAATACATAGAAATAGAGAAAATATATTTAGATATTTCCAGTTGACTAAATAAATATCTTTTTAAAGAGTTGGCTTGTTTAAATAGCTAGATACTATATTTGGTTGTCATGTTTGTTAGGTCTCACTTAATTTCTAGCAAGCTTCTGTATCATGTGTTTGTCTCCTAGTGAGTTCCATATTGTTGACTTGACTTACTGATTCTTCATGATTTGTCTCCCTTGTTCTTTTCACCCCTGTATTTCTTGTAAATACATAGTTATATCTAGAGACTTGATTGGAGTCAAACTCAATTCTTTTTGTCAAGAATATGTCATAGTTTGTGCTGTTTGCTCCTTATTGCATTGCATCAAAGGCCCATACCATCTGGTTGCCCACATTTAGTGATGCTGAAGTAGATCAGGTGTTTCAGCCCACTTAGTACTCCCTTCACCCATATTTTCAATCATTTTAACATCCATTGATGAAGATTGATTAGCTCCATAACTTCATTAGGGCTTTGCAAAATGTTAATTTTCAAATTCTACCTTCCCTTTTGTACTTAAGATTCACAAAGAACCTTCCGTCATTAATAATTTGGTTACTTCAAAAGATTGTGCAAATGAAGTCTGATCCTTTCTCATTTCTCACTTTTCCTGATAAAGAGTTGGTACCTCAGTATCCAAGGGTGACCAAAGAGGTGTTTTGCTTTTTAAATTTCATGATAAATGAATGCATTTTCATGCTACAGTTTTTATTCTTTTTGATAATCCAATCGCCCATCTTTTGTCAGTGGGAATCCCTTTAAGCTGGTTCTTGTGTCCCCTCGACATGACCCTGTTTATATTGGATGTTTCCCTTCTTTCTGTCACAAAGAAAAATATTCCTAGCTCTTGTGAATTTCTTGTCTTGGAACTGGGAGCAGCAATTTCTCTTTATTGTCCTAGTACCAGTTAGGGGAAAATCATACCAAACTTTAAAACTGTTATAAGTCATTATATTATGTTAAAACTTTTACTTTTATAAATATTTCCAGTATTAACATCTTTTGCAGACAGATTTCTTTCTTAACTTCTGATAACTTTGTAAGAATAGATTTTAAGAATCCCTCTGTCATAGAGCATCTTTATTTTATTGCTGTTGTTACATATTGCCAAACTGTCCCTGAAAAGGTTATACCAATTTGTGTTTATGCCAGCAGTATTTATAAGTGAAGTTATCCTATACTCTTGTCAATTTGCTATTATCCTTAACAGAAAGCAGTGGAAGGAAATTTAAAAAAATTTTTATTTGTCTTTAATTATTAGTGAAGATGAATTTTTAATTTTGGAATTCAGGGGCAATCTTTTGAGTTAACTGCACTCTGTGGATCATGTACATTCTTCCTATGCATGCATGCAAGACTATCTATCCATCCATGTATCACTCATCCATCTATCTCTTATCTATCTTTATCCATTTCACATCATTTGTCTATATCAACTTATATATTGGTTCCTATGTGTTTCTGTACTTCATTCCCATTCTCCTGGTGTTGCATGTAACTATTTTATTATATTTCATGTATAACTTTTGGCTCAAATATTTTCTTTCAAAATGTGTATTGTTTTGGGTATAGGTATTTTAATTTATGAGGCTTCCCTGGTAGCTCAGAAGGTAAAGAATCTGCCTGCAATGCAAGAGCCCTGGGTCCAATTATGTATATCATTCTTTTTCCTATTTTTTCCCATTAAATATTAATTTCTAGAATCTATCTTTGTTGCTATTTGTACAGCAAGTAACCACTTTGCTCTAACCACTGCAAAATTCTTCATGGTGTGCCACATATTGCCCACTTCTTATTCCCTGGTGGCTCAGATGGTAAAGTGTCTGTCTACGATGCAGGAGATCTGGGTCAGGAAGATTCTCTGGAGCAGGAAATGGCAACCCACTCCAGTACTCTTGCCTAGAATATCCCATGGACCGAGGAGCTTGGTGCAGGCTACTGTTCATGGGTGGCAAATAGCTGGGCACGACTGAACGACTGCCCTTTATTTCCTATGACGGATTTCTAAGAAGCCTTCAATTTCCCACCATCATAAATATTCCCATATGGATCTATGAAAATTTCCCTGGGATTTCTGAACATTGTGTATGCAGTAGTTAATTTGACTAAATAGGATCATAGGATTTATTTCTGTAAGCAGTACAATAATTTTTTCTATATACCCACATTTTCATCAACATTTAGTGTTCTAATTTTGCAGACTAAAATATGTATTATTTCATTGATTTAATTTGCATTTCTTCAAAATCAATGATTTTGGCATCTTGTACTATGCTTGCTAAATTTATGTATGAATGTGTGCATTTTTAATTGCCTAATCATATCTATGGAGCTTTTTGGAAGATGATCATTATTTTCTCAATTATTCTCCAGCCTTATCACAATCAATGTTGGAGTGATTATTCATATATTCTCTTTTCCTGTTCTTTGATCTTTGCTTGAAAAACAGCAATCACTTTATTAAGGTATTGCTAAGCCCTAATTTCCTAATTTCCACTTATTTTGCAACTCTCCTGGATTGTTTCTCCTTTATTTGAATATTTATTTCAAAAATATGTTCACTGTTTGAAATAAAGTGAAATGGCTTTATTAAAATAAAATAAAATAAAAATAAATGTTTTTTTGTTGTACATTTTTTGAGGGAATATATCTGATATTATAGCATTTAAATATATTTCTCAATTGTGTTTTTGCATGCAGAGAAGTCTGATGTCAAACTTGTTGTTTTATCTTTGTAAAAGATCTACTATTTCCATCTACGAACACTTAGAGTTGTATCATTGCCTTCATTAATTTTAAATTAACTGTATGTCTTTGTAGGATTTTTTTCTTATCTCTCACTCTCTGAGCCTTTTCAGTCCACAGCCTTTTATTTCATTTTTTGTAACTCTTTGTTTAGCTTCTTAATGCATTTTAAAGCTATTTTATATTTTGATCTAGTATTTTCCATAAATTCAGTTGACATACTTTATCTAGTTTTTAAAAATTCCATTGAAATCCTGATGCTCCTATTTTTGACCTGTGAACCCATTGTCATTTGGGAGATGAGCTACTCTGTTCAATAATGTGAGTTGAGAAAGGGTTGGAAACAAGCTTCCAAGTGTTCACTTGTCTCTTGAGCTTAAGAGGATGGTGGGGATGAACCCCAGTGCAGAGAGCCTCAGATACAACAGACCAGTCTTGATCACTCCCATTTTCCTCCTGTATATCATCTTTCTTCTGCTTCCTATAAAGCCTGCAGGAGAAACAGCATTGGGAAGATGCCTCCCTAGGTTGTAACTAACCAGCACTGGGGGATTGGACAGGGAGGGAGGTAGAAGCAAATGTCTGGGCACTGCTGCTTAATGGGCATCTGTTTATACAGAACACACACCCCTGTGGGACTTTTGCTCCTTGGACCATCTGCACTGGCATCTAAAAGGCTGCCATTGATTTTTAAGGTGAAGACATAGGAAATGATGCTCCCAAACACAGAGGAGAGGGCAAAGTAGTACTTAAAAATTATTCTAATGTATTCTCTCACTCTCCTGTCGCAAGTTTTAGGCAACTACTTCCACTCAACACTTAAAATTAGCTTTAGCATCGCTATGGAAAGATTGGTTGCTGAAATACATTTTCCTTCTTACTTCTGTAGTTAGTTCAGGGTTAATTTTATAGAGGGAGCCAGAAGTCCCATGTTAATTTGCCATATGGGCAGGAACCAGAAGTTCCTACTATGTTGAGTAAATATTTTTTTCACAAACTGATGTCCTGTTTTACAAAGCATCTGTTCATTCTCTTGCCCACTTATCCTTTAGGGTCTTTGTTTTTTAAAATTGATTTTATGAGCTACTTATCTATTATGGATATCTTTATGTTCCCTGCAATTTTAATAGAAATGTTTTAATGTAAATATTGAAATAAGGATATTTTCTTACTTTTTGCTTTCCTTTGTGTTGTTAATGAATAAAGCAAATTTTATACTTTCAGTGTAGATAGTTATATCTACCATATCCATTGGAATGTCCCTCATTACTTTAAATCTTAGAAAGTTCTGGGGATCAGAGGAAATTAAGGGTAGGAAAAATTTAAATCACTTAAATATAATTTAAATATATAGGATATATATGTGTAGTGAACATCCTGATAAACATTTAAAAAAATCATGTCCATAAATGTAAAAGGCATATCCATCAGTGACTAGTAATATGGGGGAAAATGCTCAAAGAAAATTCAGGCATATAAATTGCTGAAAATGTGTATAAAAATCTTTTAAAACATCCTTTGGAATAAGGAAAACCCAGGATCCAGGAACCAGGATTCAATAATCTTGAGTTTCAAAGACATTTGAAAATTTCTAAAGGATAAGCTTATATACTATTTAGCCTTTTTGAGTATCAATTTAAAAAATCTGTTAAATGATGATGATAAAAT
>SJYT01009544.1:231126-263186 GCA_006410635.1 Cephalophus harveyi
TAGTTTTAACATTTTAAATCTAATAAAACTTTATATATTAACCAATGATAATAATGTTAATAAAAGTAATAAGAAATGAAATGACCAACTGTAAGAAAGTAAGACAGAGTTAGTTGTTTATTAAATTATTTTGTGTTTACCTTTTAAGAAGGATTATATAATATCTAGGAAGAATATTCCCCACCCCCAATGATCTGACTTCACCAATGTTAAAAAATGGTAGAATGATACCTAGATGTTTTCTTTTTTTATTTTTAATTAAGTATAGTTGATTTACAATGATGTGCCAATTTTTGTTGTACAGTAAAGTGATTTAACTATACACATTATATGCATTATTTTTTTATATTTTTTTCCCATGATGATTTATCCTGGGATATTGAGTAGAGTTCCCTGTGCTATATAGTAGAAGCTGGTTGTTTATCCATTCTATGTATAATAATTTGCATCTACCAACCCTAAACTCCCAGTTCACTCCTCCTTCTTCTCCCCCTTGGCAACCACAAGTCTGTTCTCTATGAATCTGTTTCTGTTTCGTAGATATGTTCATTTGTTATATTTTAGATTCCACATGTAAGTCCTTTTTTATGGTGTTTATCTTTCTCTTTCTGACTTATTCACTTAGTTTGATAATCTCTAGTTGTATCCATGTTGCTGTAAATGGCATTATTTCAATCTTTTTTTATGGCTGAGTAGTATGCCATTGTATATATGTATTACACATTCTTTATCCATTCATCTGTCAGTGGACATTTAGATTATTTCCTCATCTTGGCTATTGTGAATAATGCTGCAATAAATATTGGAGTGTGGTTTTATTTTCAATATCCTGTTATCATTTGCTCTTTCTGTTTAAATGTCCTGCTAGAATGTTGCCATCATCTGTCCAATAGAGCTCACCATCATGATTATGAGAGTGAGCCATATTGGATGGAAGTAAGCAAGGAAAAAGGACATGTCTCTCACTTTAAGAATATAATCTAGAAATTTCACAATTTACTTTCTTTTATATCTCAGTGATGGACCTTAGTCAAAGGTCTATTTTTGCTGAAAATTATAAAGGGGAATTTGGTCTTTATTCTGAACAAATGTGGAGCTAAGCTTAATATTGTGAGTGAAGCAGAGGATGGATATCAAAGGGACTATTAGTAGCCTCTGCCCATTAATTCTTTGGGCCTTGGACAGCCTTTCTATTCCAATCCAAATTTGTATTATTGTGTTGTCTTAAATTCTTAACAATTACAGATTTGTAACCTGAATTTCTGGCAAGTTTTGAATAAATATTTAGAAAAATTTAAAGTGATCAGACAGATTCTACTTCATGAACCCATCAAGATTGATCCACTGTCAATAAAACCTTTGAAATGTATGAATAGTAGGAAAAGAAGCATTGGATAGAAGGGAAAAAAGGCAATCTAATAAAATATACTAATTCCATCATGCATTTGACAAATACTTATTATTAAGTACATACTATATTTCAGTATTGATCTAGACACTGTTATTAAAATGGTAAGCCCAAGTCACTTTGGTCCCTGCCAGGAAGAAAGAGAGCAAGCAGTTACTCAGATCATCACAAAATTAAGTGTGAAATTGGAGCTGAGGTAATTGTTGTGAAGAAAGCCAAATGGCATCAGGGGAACATATACTAGGGGTATTTACCCAGTGAAAGAAATCAAGGAAATGATCACTTAATGTGAGCTGAAAGAGTCATTCTCTCTGGAAAGAGATCTAGTTCTCATAGAAGCAAGAGGTCTGAATGATCCCTTCTTCTCCCATCTTCTTCCTCTTCTTTCCTCTTCCTTTCCCCCCTTCTCCTTTCTCCTCTTTTCTCCTTCTTATCCCCTTTTCTCCCTCCATTTTCTTCTTCTTCCATCTTACCATTTTACTTCTTTCCCTTCCCTCCTTTCTTCCTTGTTTCTTCCTTCTTTCCTTTTTACAGAGGTTATACTCATCTCTGCTTATTTCTCTAACTGGGTTATGCCACTGTTCTGAAGATAACTTGGTTCCAAGTCCAGGTTTTGTACACAGCCCATGTGCAAATTAATGTTCCATAGAGACTTTTAAGAAACTAAGACAGGGATACCAGTATGTGATAGGGTGAAATTTACACATGATGAATCATTTGCCAAGTAGGTCTACTTTCTTTAATGTAGATGATTTTGACTTATGTTCTGGCTACTGTTACAGTAATAGAGAAAATGTTGATCTTGACCTTGCTGTTGGACAGCTCTGGGTCTCTTAAAATTTTAAACTTAGTCCTTCTTTGATAAATTCAATCCCTTTGGGCTAGTGATCAGTTTCCTAGCATCTCTGCACTCTTCCCTTTTTATAGTTCTTCCTCTGCTTCTTGGCTGATATCTCCTCACTATCATCACCACCAAAGTCCTACCTCCTACCAACATTCAAGACCAGGAGAAAGGTTATACAACATAATAGTGATGGGGAGTGTGGTTCACTGGCTCCTGTTGACGTCTGGTTGATGTGTAGCTCCTCTTGCCAGCTCTTTGGAAGTTGATTTATATCCTTGCTCCCTTTGCTTCTGACCTATCTTTGGCTGCTGTAACCTGCCGTCTCCTTTCTCAACACAGGCAGTCCATGTAATTTATCCAACTGTGACTCCACCAGTATTTTTATCCCCTGACCTCAACCTTTCACTGGTGCTGCAGATTCCACGTGATCTTTCTTTTGGTTTCTGGTTTGGGAAGTTGATTCTGTATCATTCTGCTACAAGATCACAATCTTGCATCTTTAGCTATCTTCTGAATTTATCAGGAAGACAAAAAGGAATTTCTGGATCCCCTAAATGTCAAACGCAGACTGAACCAAAACAGAGAGCTATTTCAAGTCCATCCACCTGGACCCTCCCCTCAATCATTTATATTCTTATCACTCAGACACAGTGTTCAACATGGCACCAAAAAAGCCTCAGAGCTCCTCTGAAAGGCGTGTGGTCCTTGGAGGTTGTGATAAGGAATAACTCGTTTATCTTGGAATTCTACCAAACTATTTGCATGTTTTTACAGTCATCCCTTCTCCCCAGTCTCCCTGTTTGACTCTGGGGCTGCCTTGGAGGGTTGTTTAAAAAAGCCTTCCATCTTCCCCTCAGAATTCTCTTTCCATTCTCTCTTTCTGTCAGGTGAGGATGGTCCTAAGTCATTTCTTTTTGCTTCCCAAGATGGTATTTGCCCTCTACTTGCTTATAGAAATAAGTACCAAAGTCATATCTATACTAATAGCTGAAGAGCTGCAGAGAAAACTTCAAGTTACAGACAGAGAAAAATACCATCAGGGAATATTTTAGTGTATCATTCTGCTATAGAGTGGAGGGACAAATATTCCAGACAGAAAAAACAATGTATTGAGAGTCCCTGAGGTGGGAATGAGCAAGGCCAGTATGGTCAGAATGGAGGAGGGAACAATTAGGGTCCTAGGAGATGAAGCCGAAGGAAGTGCTGACCAGTTAATGAAGAGCCTCCTACTCCATGTGAAAGGGGTCAGTTGAAAATGTTTCTATCCAGGTAAGGAACCTGGCTGTGGTTTCTTCTGAATCTTCAAAAAGCACAAACAAGAAGCAGCAACATAAATCCTCCCTCTTCTGAATATCCTGTTTGCATTTTATTTTAGCCTAAGATCTAATAACTTTCATGCTTCCATGAAGTAAGTAAGAATAGATGCTGAACCAGAAACCCATAGATAATCATCCCAGGATGATCATAGGTGATTTATGGGATTGGGGTTGTTGTGTTAAAGATGTGCTACTTTTTTCTATTCTTATATGCTGTCATCATTACTAGTTGTGGCAAAGAGAAAGAGGAAGCAGATTCCAGGTCCAGATTGCACTAGGACATTATAGGCATGCTGGTCATCCTGGTGACAGTTTTAGAACCTGATTTTGTCTCTATAGACAGCAGAAAGAACAGTGAAACCACAGGGAAACATTTCAAAGCAGTATGTACTGCCTGAGTTGTGGGCCTTTCCTTCAAGTCAATGTGTGCAAAAACTACACTGCCTGTTGTATTATAGCTTACTGTTATTATCCTAAGAGAGAGGACTGAGGCTTGGATAGACCTATTTGTACAGGTAGGTTTGCATTACCTGTTGATTATCTGTAAAAGATAAATATTGAAATTGTTTTTCTGCCTCCCGTGAAGTACTTGCACTCTTTGGAATAACATGCTAACTCAGCCTAAATTCAGCATTTGTTATTTTCAGTGTTAGAATCAGTTCAGTTCAGTTCAGTAACTCTGCTGCTAAGTCACTGCAGTCGTGTCCGACTCTATGCAATCCCATAGACGGCAGCCCATCGGGCTCCCCTGTCCCTGGGATTCTCCAGGTCAGAGTACTGGAGTGGGGTGCCATTTCCTTCTCCAATGCATGAAAGTGAAAAGTGAAAGTGAAGTCGCTCAGTCATATCTGACTCTTAGCGACCCCATGGACTGCAGCCAACCAGGCTCCTCCATCCATAGGATTTTCCAGGCAAGAGTACTGGAGTGGGGTGCCATTGCCTTCTCTGTCAGTCACTCAGTCATGTCCAATTCTTTGTGACCCCACGGGTGGCAGGATGCCAGGCTTCCCTGTCCATCACCAACTCCCAGAGCTTACTCAAACTCGTGTCCATTGAGTCAGTGATGCCATCCAACCATCTTATCCTCCATCGTCCCCTTCTCCTCCTGCCTTCAATCTCTCCGAGCATCAGGGTCTTTTCAAATGTTCTTCACATCAAGTGGCCAAAGATTTGGAGTTTCAGCTTTAGCATCAGTCCTTCCAATGAATATTCAGGACTGATTTCTTTTAGGATGGACTGGTCGGATCTCCTTGCAGTTCAAGGGACTCTCAAGAGTCTTCTCCAACACCACAGTTCAAAAGCATCCATTCTTCAGTGCTCAGTTTTCTTTATGGTACAACTCTTACATCCATATGTGACTACTGGAAGAACCAAAGCTTTGACTAGACAGCTCTTTGTTGAAAAAGTAATGTCTCTGCTCGGAGAAGGCAATGGCACTCCACTCCAGTACTCTTGCCTGGAGAATCCCATGGACGGAGGAGCCTGGTAGGCTGTAGACCATGGGGTCGCAAAGAGTCGGACACAACTGAGTGACTTCAATTTCACTTCTCAGTTTCATGCATTGGAGAAGGAAATGGCAACCCACTCCAGTATTCTTGCCTGGAGAATCCCAGGGATGGAGGAGCCTGGTGGGCTGCTGTCTATGGGGTCGCACAGAGTCAGATACGACTGAAGCAACTTAGCAGCAGCTGCTGCTTTGTAACACGCTGTCTAGGTTGGTCATAACTTTCTTTCCAAGGAGTAAGCATCTTTTAATTTCATGGCTGCAGTCACTATCTGCAATGATTTTGGAGCCTCCAAAAATAAAGTCTGACACAGTTTCCACTGTTTCCTCATCTATTTTCCATGAAGTGATGGGACCAGATCCCATGATCTTAGTTTTCTGAATGTTGAGCTTTAAGCCAACTTTTTCACTCTCCTCTCACTTTCATCAAGAGGCTCTTTAGTTCCTCTTCACTTTCTCCCATAAGGGTGGTGTCCTCTGCATATCTGAGGTTATTGATATTTCTCCCGGCAAACTTGATTACAACTTGTGCTTCATCTAGCCCAGTATTTAGCATGATGTACTCTGCATATAAGTTAAATAAGCTGGGTGACAATATGCAACCTTGACGTACTCCTTTCCCAGTTTGGAACCAGTCTGTTGTTCCATGTCCAGTTCTAACTGTTGCTTCTTGACCAGCATACATACTTCTCAGGAGACAGGAGATAGGTTAGGTGGTCTGTTATTCCCATCTCTTTCAGAATTTTCAATGGTTTGTTGTGATCCACACAGTCAAAGGCTTTGGCATGGTCAATAAAGCAGAAGTAGCTGCTTTTCTGGAACTCTCTCACTTTTTTACTGATCCAATGAATATTGACAATTTGATCTCTGGTTCCTCTGCCTTTTCTAAATCCAGCTTGAACATCTGGAGGTTCATGGTTCACTTACTGTTGAAGTCTGGCTTGGAGAATTTTGAATTACTTTGCTAGCATGGGAGATGTGTGTAATTGTTCGGTAGTTTGAGCATTCTTTGGCATTGCCTTTCTTTGGGATTGGAATGAAAACTGACCTTTTCCAGTCCTGTGGCCACTATTGAGTTTTCCAAATTTCCTGGCATATTGAATGCAGCACTTTCACAGAATCATCTTTTAGGATTTGAAATAGCTCAGCTGGAATTCCATCATCCCCACTAACTCTATTAGTAGTGATGCTTCCTAAGGCCCACTTGACTTCACACTCCAGGATGTCTGGCTCTAGGTGAGTGATCACACCATTGTGTTTATCTGGGTCATGAAGATCTTTTTTGTACAGTTATTCTGTGTATTCTTGCCACTTCTTGTTAATACCTACTGCTTCTGTTAACTCCATAACATTTCTGTCCTTTATTGTGCCCATCTTTGCATGAAAAGTTCCTTGGTATCTCAAATTTTCTTAAAGAGGTCTTTAGTCTTTTCCCATTCTCTTGTTTTCCTTATTTCTTTGCATTGAATACTGAGGAAGGCTTTCTTATCTCGCCTTGCTATTCTTTGGAACTCTGCATTCAAATGGGTATATCTTTCCTTTTCTCCTTTGCATTTCGCTTCTCTTCTTTTCACAGCTATTTGACCCATGCCTCTGCTGGAGACTCCTGGACACTTATGGGCAAGTCTGAGTCAGTCTCTTGTGGGGTCACTACTCCTTTCTCCCGGGTCCTCGTGAGCACAAGGTTTTGTTTGTGCCCTCAAAGAGTCTGTTTCCCCAGTCCTGCGTAAGCTCTGCGGGTTCTATGGAGGGGTTAATGACGACCTCCTCCAAGAGGGTTTATACCATACCCAGGTCTACTACACCCAGAACCCCTGCCCCTGCAAAGTCCACTGCTGAGCTGTACCCCCACATAAGATGCTCAAACAGTTATGTCACAGTCTCTTTGGGGTCTCTGTGTCCTGATGCACACATCGTTTGTTTGAGCCCTCTGAGCATCTCTGGCAGGTATGGGGTTTGATTCTAAATACAAGTTCACCCCTCCTACTGTCTTGCTGGGGCTTCTCCTTTGCCCTTGGATGTGGGATATCTCTTCAAAGTCACTCCAGTGCCATGCAGCCACCACTCCATTGTTAGAATACACTTTATTATTTTTTTTAGTGAGAAGAGATTTTAAGGAGAAGTCTCATGAGATATCTTGTCAACAGTTTTGCTTTTTTTCCTAAGTGTTAAAAGGTGGTCAGTGTGTGTTTGGAGAACAGATTAAGATTGAACTCACTAGTCACTCAGTTGTGTCTGATTCTTTGTGACCCCATGGACTGAAGCATGCCAGGCTTTATTCCCTGTACATTACCAAGCTTGCTGAAGCTTGCTCAAATCATGTTCATCAAGTTGGTGATGCCATCCAACCATCTCATCCTCTGTCGTCCCCTTCTCCTCCCACCTACAATATTTCCCAGCACTAGGGTCTATTCTAATAAGTCAGTCCTTCACATCATGTGGGCAAGGTTTTGGAGTTTCAGCTTCAGCATCAGTCCTTCCAATGAATATTCAGGACTGATTTCCTTTAGGATGGACTTGTTGGATCTCCTTGCAGTCCAAGACACTCTTCAAAAGTCTTCTCCAACATTCACAGTTCAAAAGCGTCAATTATTTGGTGCTCAGTCCAGCTCTCACATCCATAGATGACTGCTGGAAAAAACCATAGCTTTAACCATATGGACCTTTGACAGCAAAGTAATGTCTCTGCTTTTTAATATGCTGTCAATATTTGTCATAGCGCTTCTTCCAGGAAGCAACCATTTTTTAATTTCATGACTGCAGTCACCATCTGCAGTGATTTTGGAGCCCAAGAAAAGGATGTCATGGTTTCCACTGTTTCCCCATCTATTTGCCAGGAAAAGATGGGACCACCATCATGAAGTGATGGGACTGTCATGACATCTATCTATCTATCTATATATATCATGATATATATATATGTGTCATGATACACACACACACACACACACAACACACACACACACATACATGTTCTATTTCTCTGAATAACTCTGAATAATACACATGCTGATGATTTTTTTTGTGGCTGTTTTGGAAAGTGAAGGCAAACTCCTCACTGGCATCATGGGCCTGCTCTTAAAAAATCAGTTTTGCTTGCTTCTCAGAATGTTTATCTTTTCATTCTTTGAGGAAAGAATGTTGAAGAAATATATTGCTTGCTCATTGAGTTTTCATCTCTAATTCCCTTAGACCAATTCTGAACATAAATGCAATAAACATAATCAAGGGATAAGATTTTTCATAATTAACAAGTCTTTGGTATAAAATTAGAGATCAAATATTTTGTCTTCCCTTAATCTTCTGTCATTTTACTTATTTGCCATTCACTTTTACTGCCTTTAGGCTATTCCTGGCTGATACAGCCTCATCTCAGGAAGGAACCACTCATCTGGAATCTGGCCAGGTGCACAGCTTGGCTTCTAAAACCTCTTTCATCTTTCCAGGAAGCTGCCAACTCATGTCTTACTTTGCATTTCTGGAGAACATCAGTGGGAACGTGGGCCTAAGAGCTCATGTAGAAAATGTTGAGGAGCATATAATATACTTTGGTGCTAAAATTATAAGGAAACATATACCAGCACTTTATTTAGATTCAGTTTCTTATGGAAATTTTCCCAGATTTAAAATTCTGTACTGACAGCTTAACATCTAGTTGATAATTGAACATTTTTCTATAAATAAATACATGGCATTATAAAAATGTAACAATAGAGAACAAACCTCTTGTTTAATTTGGAGACTTAGCTGATGTTTCCTTCCAAAATTCTAAAATTAAAGGTTTCATGTCTACCTTAATGTCTTAAACATCTGAAAAGTAAGAGAAAATAATGAGAATTTTATCATTGACTTTTCATGAAAATCATCTCTCAGAGATACGGGGCAGACATATATCAGCAAATTAAAAAAAAAAAAAAACGATTTGAGGGAATTATCCAGATATTTTAAGCAAAACGTGCATTTTTATTTATTACTTTAAGAACCTTCTAGCATTTATGTGCTCCTCATTCCCTTGCTGTTTTTGAATTTTAGTAACTGATTTATATCTATGTGTTATTTTGTTAGTATAGACTTGAACAGAGAGGCAATTTCAGTACTAAATGAAGATATTTATAACATAATTGAAATATTGCTACGGCAGTCCCTATAACACACTGCTGTTGCAAATGAATTTGCACACTTATTTAGAAATACACTTCACCAGGAAAATTGTACAAAACTCATTGCTAGCAAAAAACTAAAAAATAGAATTAGGATCATAATAATTAAAAGCCTGAAATTATTATAAAGGTGAAAAATTTCAAGGCTAACCTCAGTTTTGCTGCAAAGATAGGTGAATTATAGACTTGTTCTTATAATTCAAATGTAAAATCCTAAAGGTATTTGGAAATGAACAACATCAGGAATTAATATGTTTAGAATTAGATTGTAATAAGAGAAATGGAAAGGAAATTATTGTCATCAGTATAAAAATTGTCTTTATAGAATACTGTCATTTTTCTTAATCCATATTTTAGCCATAATTATTCTTGTATAAGATCACCTTTTTAACCCTTTAAAAAGTATCAAGTCTCTATGTAATATATATTTATTACATACACATATATGTGGTTTGTAAGGGGTTTAAAAGGTGATCTATATATCTATCTAGAGAAAAGTGAGGAGGAGGTTGGGAGGAAGGGAGAAAGTTTGGAGAGACAGATGGAGAAAGGATCACAGAACCTGCAGTAAACATCCTCTTGTTGGGCTGAACTGTTCCAGAAAAGTCCTTCATGTAGACATGGGTTTCAGGTCAGAATAGAGTTATCGTTCATTCTTTGTCAATTCAGTCATGATTATTTCTTCTCTTCGATGCCAATCAACTAAATTTCATTTCATTTTCAGATTATATCAGAAAATCAATATTGTTAGTAAATTAAGTCTGATAGAGTCTTAGATTAAGAAGTAACTTTCACCAGTAAACACGTCATTGATTGTCAAATTTCTCCTGGCTGGTGAATTGCACTATGAAACTGTTACTGTACTTTGCTGGTCTCATTCATTCAATCAGCTCTTTTGTTCATTACACAATTAACAATTCACTGCACTACTGCCAAGATTTTAATAATATTTTCCAATGATACAAAGCAAATCAGGAAGTTAACTCTTTATATTAATTTTTTTCACTGTATATCAGAAACAACTTAGGCTTTAAGACACAGACCAAGGTGTCCTTTTCTGGGAAATCCCTTTTGTTGCCCTCAGCTGTTCTGTCATATCCTGTGTGCTTGCTTTTAACATAGCATATATTTTATTATAGTGATAATGTTATTTTTCTACTTCTCCAACTAGATTTTCAAGAAATCAAAATTAGTCCCTTTTCTGAATATTCAGTATCTTGTATATAAATAGGGACTCACATATTTGCTGAATGAACAGATCACTGGGCAAATTTCTATACATTTTCATGTCTCTAAGTCTACTAGATTTCCTTCTAGGAATTCAGCAGGTAGAAAAAGGATGAGCTATTTTAGGCAAATTATACTGTATGGACAGACAGAGGATAGGTGAAGAGTATAATTGGTGGGGAGGCTTCCCTGGTGGCTCAGCAGTAAAGAATCCACCTGCAATGTGGGAGACACAGGAGATGGGGGTTCGATCCCTGGGTCAGGAAAATCCCCTGGAGAAGGGCATGGCAGCCCACTCCAGTATTTGCATCTGAAGAATCCCATGGTCAGAGAAGCCTGGCAGGCTACAGTCCATAGGGTCGCAAGACTTGGGCACGACTGAAGAGACTGAACTCACACAAATGTGTATTTTGGGAATAGCAAAGGGTTTAATAGGAGCATAGTACTATCTGAACTGATAAAGACTAGAGAACCACTGTTTGTTAACTAGGCATGGCGCTCATATATTCTCTCTTTGGAAAAGACTCATCAGAACTTTTTCCTTTTCTTTCACCCCAGTAAGAATTTACTGCTTCTTTTTGCCATTACTTTGTGCTTAATTGCTCAGTCGTGTTGCTTTGTGACCCCATGGACAGTAGTTCACCAGGTTTCTCTGTCCATGGGATTCTACAGGCAAGAATATTGGAGTGGGTTGCCATTTCCTCCTCCTGCCATTACTTTGCAATGTGTGTATTTCCGTCCTACTACTTTAAATATTTTATTGCAAGTGTTTACTTGCCCATCTTGCTTTAGCTCTTGGCAGAATAGTGGAGAGAACTTGGAATTTGCAGTTTGACATATTTTGGTTGAAATATTGACTTTGCTACTTAACTGGGTAATTGATCATAAACAATCACTTAGTCTCCTTGAATCCTATCTAGTTTCTTTGTCAGTAAAATATGGAAAATAGTACAAACTCCACAGCAGTTTCATGATCACATATATTAGGTGCATGACAGATGTTCAATAAATTATATTTCTTTTTTCCTTTTACCTTCTCTGAAGACAAGAATCATGTTTTATTAATGTGTTCCTAGCAGCTACATTCATTGACACTCAGATGTTTAACAGATGCTGTTGAATGAATAAAGTATGTGTTTATTTAAATGTCTAATATCTGTGTGTATAATGTGTTTAAGAATTCCCTGGGAGCTCAGCTGATAAAGAATCTGCCTGCAATGCAGAAGATCCTGGTTGGATTCCTGGGTGGGGAAAATCAACTGAAGAAGGGAATGGATACCCAGTCCAGTATTCTTGGTCTTCCCTGGTGGCTCAGCTGGTAAAGAATCTGCCTGCAATGTGAGAGACATGGGTTTGATCCCTGGATTGGGAAGATACCCTGGAGATGGGAACAGCTACCCACTCCAGTATTCTGGCCTGGAGAATTCCATGGACTGTATAGTCCATGGGGTTGCAAAGAATTGGACATGACTGAGCGACTTTCACTTTCAATGTGTTTAAGAATAGATATTCAGGAACATTTTTGGAACCGAAACTATTCCAAATTTAGTATTTCAGAATTTGTACTACCACAGTAGTTCCCATATCTATTACTCTACTGTCCTGGCCACATTTCAAATCAGTCTGAATTCCTAAGTGGAAGATGGGAAGAACATTCTAGGCATTCCACTTGCTCAGGCACTCCTATAGGGAAAGCTGGGGAAATAATCATACATGGCTTAACACAGCTACTACATAAATACAAATCATTTATCAGACTATCAAAATTATAAGTCTTCCCTTCCCTGAGGAGGTGCACAGACAGATGGATAAATTGAATTGGTGTTGTTTGTTACTGGACTATTATACATCATCAAGTGAGTGTATATTATTAGCTAGGTTGCTTTAGTGTGACATCTTCTTTGGATTCTCAAGCATAATTGCTGATTAAAGATTGCTTCCATGGAGGCTCAGTTTTGCCTCTTGGCAGCATGTCCATATGAGCATCTTATATCATTTCTATAAATATTAGCCATCAGCAAGGTTGGATAAAGTACTAGGCAAGGTCTAAGGATGACTCAGTCTCTTTCAACTTTTCATTTTCCTGTGAGTATTTGAAGTTGGTTCAGCTTGCTTTTTCTCTCCTCTTCCTTATGCTTCTCTCCTCCTACTCTTTTCCTGCCCTTCCTCTTTTCTTCTTACCTCCCACTCTCCTCCCTTTTTTAATTGGCCGGCTAGTGACAGACTGCAAGACCATGTGCCTACATCAAGGAGGTGTTGGAGGCAAATAAACTTTTCACCCTGGGAATCCCATTTTGGCTTTCTGCCTCTTGAGAAAGGTGGCTTCTCTTGCTACTCATTTGGAAAGCCCAATGACTTTGAAAAGTATCTGTGCTTTAGTGAAAGAAAGTGGAGAAATGAGATAATGTGATAATCACAGATCTCTCCTCTTCCTTCAGGAAATCCCAGGATTTGTTTTTAGGTGCTCTTCACTGTATGATACTCAACAGAGTCAAGGTACATTTCAAAAAACTATGCATTAGAATCTTAATTTTCATTAAATAATGAGAGTCTAAAAGTTGCGTTGAAGAATTTTTTTCCCAGTATGGATTAAAAAGATACTTCAGGCTGACTTGATGCCTTGTATTTTACCAATACCAGGCACATTTATAAGATTCATATAAGCATATTCAGATATTAAAATAATTTCTCTAGGTGTACTAAAAAACTGATGTGTATTAAGGAAGAGTCAAGTGCTTAAAGTGTTCATGTGTTCCAAGGATGAGGTATTTTTCTGGGCTTCTTGCCCTTCCTATTTTGGAAGGCAGGCTTTCCCTCTTCTGAGCTTGTCAAAGCCGATAGTCTGGCACTCTGCCTCTGGCACTGAACTCAGTTCAGCGTTTTAAGAGAAAAATGAAAAACATCAACATTCTGTGTTTACACTTTGCCAATTGTTATACATAAAAAAATTCTCCTTTTGATGTTTTATATTTAAGCAGTGTATTTATAATGCCTTTTTCTTTTCACTAATCAACAAAGTATAATTGAAATGCAACTAACTATGCTATGTACTTAGGAATTAATCCCAATATATTTAATATAGTTCTAAATGTGCTAATGTCATTATACCTTTTCCAAATAACACTAGGTTAAATTAAAGCATATTCTATAAAATGGATACTCCTTTACTGTAGGGAAATTATATTCAATTTCTTTATATGTTTTGTTGTATTAGAAATAATGACATTGACCAAGGGGAAACAAATGATCTACTAAAATGGTCTTATCATTAACCCTATTAGTCTTGTTTCATATATAAGGAAACTAGAGTTTATCGAAAATAAACAATTTTGCCAAGGACATATATATAGGCAAGAGAGAGGTAGGATTTGAACTCAAGTCTTTCTGATACCATAGCTGATGCTCCCAAATGCAATACACTGTATTCTTTTTTTATAAAATAAAAGCCCTCAGAATAGTAGAATTGTGCTTTTCACAGTTTCTATCTAAGCACCAAGCTGATGTTTTCAGATCTATAATATTTGGCACAATTCTCTTTAGTAAACATTCTTGAAGTAGCTAAATGGGAACAAAGACAGTTGCTCAAAGTAACAATTCAATAGTAGTAAAACTGATGGTGAGTGCAGTAATACAAGAATGTTGAAAGTAGAGAGGAAGAAATGACCCCATTTCCTGGGTAGTTGTGGTGTTACTGATAATAATGGTAGAATGATTTGCCATTTTAGTTTCTTTTCTTATAGCTTTATGTTCTATTTTTTAAAAATACATTGTGCCCTGTCCTTGATATCATATTAATGTGCAGAAACAATACTAATTGATCCAAAATTAAAATTCCTTCAGAGGCTTTGTGCTTAAGCAGTGCATTAATATCACCATTATCTTCATTGGTTATCTTTTTGAACAATTATTTTATTTCCTAAATATTGGGCCCTCTCTGAATTCATTCAGCAACTTGGCTATTTTAGAAATGATATTAATGTTTAGATTAAAAAATCACATGGCTGATACAGACATATATTGTCTACACATAGGATTGGCTGTCAGCGTTTCAAAAACTTCACATGATTCTCTGCCACTGTCATTATCAGCCTATGCCTCTCTTTCCTTAAATCCCCAGGGTATCGTGGTCTCCTCATCTCCTTTCTACATGGTTTCTAATCAGATTTCTGCAAAGATAATCAACCTTGGGCTTCCCATGTGGCTCAGGAGTAAAGAATCCAGCTGCCAATATAGGAATTCAGGTTTAATCCTTGAGTTGGGAAGATTCTCTGGAGAAGGAAAGGACAACCCATTCCAGTATTCTTGCCTGGGAAATCCCATCAACAGAGGAGGCTGGTGGACTATAGTCCATGGGGTCGCAAAAGAGTCCATGACTTAGCGACTAAACAACAACAATCAGATTTCTGCTCCCACAGCTGTTTTATACAGCCACATCAGAAGTCATCAGTGACTCCTACCTACCAATCACACCACATTTTCTCATCCTCCTCTTCTTTGATTGGTCTCTGCTCAACACAAGTCCTTTCTCAAAATGCTCAGTTCCTGGATTCCATGACCTGGCCTTTCTTGGTTTCCTCTGTTTTTTCTCTGAAAGGCTCTCAGAATCTTTCATGAACTCCTCTTACCTTCATTCCTTAATGACAAGACATTTTCACTTCTTCTTCCTTGAGAGTTTCATTCATGCCTGGGACTTGAGCTCTCATCTCTCTAAGGTTGACTTCCAATGTCATCTACTTTTCTAAGCTTTAAATCCCTTTATTAGACTTGACTCTTATATTTTTTAATAACTCTCAACTGATCTCAAACACTTTTTGAGAACTTGCCTATTTCCATTTTTTAAAAAGACACCGTTTTTCCAAATTCAAACTTTTTATCATGGCTTTAAATCTTTCTCTTTCAACAATACCAGTTTCTTGTTCTGTCTGTAGACTCTATTCCATGAGATGCTATATCCATTAGTTAGGAATTTAGACTTTAGAACCAGAATGCCAAGTTCGAATCCTTGATCTTCCAATGAAATTCTGTTATTTTGGCAGTATTTCTTGTGATTATGTTCCTTCTTCTGTAAAATGGAGTTGCTTTCCTGGTGGCTCAAATGGTAAAGCATCTGCCTGCAATGCAGGGGACCTGGGCTCAATCCCTGGGTCAGGAAGGAAATGGCAACCCACTCCAATATTCTTGCCTGGAGAATCCCATGGACAGAGGAGCCTGGTAGGCTGGTCCATGTGGTTGCAAATAGTCAGACATGACTGAGCAACTTCACTATCTTTCTACTTTTCACTTTCTGTAAAATGGGATACTAATCAGGGTGTAGTGATAATGATTGAATGTGTTAGCATATGTAAAGTATTTCATGTAGTGCTTACTACAGACATCACTATGTAACATGTTTGCTGTTCTCATCATCACTATCATCTCTAATCTTCTGTTTTCATATCTATCCTGTTTCAGGTTCTCATAATATCTTGTTCAGTCCCAAGATAGATATCTTTAATTGTTTTTTTCCATCCTCAATCTTTCCTTATTCTACTTCATTTCATAAGCTATTTTAAAGTTACCATTCCAGAAGCAAAAGCATATCGTTCTGGCCCCCAGTTGAAAAATATTCAGTAGTTCTCCAGTTAATCATTTGTGTGATATCAGCAAATCACTAAACCTCTCTGGCTTTAGTTGTTTTTCATCTCTACCATGAGAGTTAGGGCTGAATGCTCATAGCAAAAAGATTGATTCTGTAACTTTGATTCCCCATTGCCTGTTCTGTGCAACATGTATCCTGAATCATGACATTCAAAGAATTTTCCTGCTTTGATTCCAAACCGTAGCCCCAGCATTATCTCATTCTTCTCCTTTTTTTTTTGCTACTAACCAGCAAGAATGAAATATAGTATTTGTTATTCTCTGAAAACATCTGGTGCTGTCCTCCTTCCACGAATATAATTGTGACATTCTCTTTGCCTGAAATGTCCTCTTTATTTACCTAACAAAATTCTGACCTTTTCCCCATGTTCAGTTCAATGTCACCGCTTTCATAAATCTACTCCACAAATAAATCCCTACACATAATTACAATTCCTTTCTACTTCATAATCTTATAATGAATAGATCATATTATACAATTGTTTATCTGTCTCTCCTCCCTTAATTGTGATTCCCTTGTAATTTAGGGACGCACATTTGTTCATTATTGCCTTTCCTGTTTTCAAACTTGGCATATGCACTATGCTTGCCACATAGTCTCTCCATGGATATTTATAAAATGAACATGTTGGACACCTAGTGCCAGCAGCATTTTATGTGGCAGCAGAAACTTATGAAAATTCAGGGAACACAGTACTGTTGTATAAGAATCCTATGATGTAAGAAGTATCTTCACTCAAATATAGCTATAGAGAACCCCAATCACCCCACTGAAGGCCCTAGGCCATAGAGAGACCTTTTTCTCAGTGTCAGTGATTTGTGAGTCTATTTTGCTTTTGCTGTTTCAGATGACTTCATATTCTGTTGGATTAGTCTCTTCTTTCCACTTCTGAGGACAAGTACTGTGTCTTAAATAATATATAGGGAAGCAGTGAAATGGAAACTTCTTATTCACTATGGCATCCTTGTGCAAGTGTGCTAAGTTGCTATGTCTGACTCTTTGCAACCCTATGGACTGTAGCCTACCAGCCTCCTCTGTCCATGGGATTCTCCAAGCAAGAATAGTAGAATGGGTTGCCATGTTCTCCTCCAGGGGATCTTTCTGACCCAGGGATCCAACCTGTGTCTTTTATGTCTCTTGCATTGGCAGATGAGTTCGTTAACACCAGCGCCACCTGGGAAACCCATGGCCCCGCAGGGCCTGGCAAAAGGTGGGTTCTTTGTGTGTCTTTGCATGGGGAGCCATAAAATCATGCCTTTATGGGCAGTGCATAACAGGGCCACCAGAAGCTTGCATTTAGTAGCTGAATTCATCTATGCCAAGACATGACACACAGAGACAGCAGAATCAGGGTCAACTATGAAGACAAACTGCATAGCCTCTCTCTGGATAAATAATATCAAACTGAGTGACGGTCATCTCTATTTTATTTAGAGGTTTCCTAAAATATATACATTTGAAACAAATGTCTGGTATTTTTTTTTCTGGTACTTGATTTTCAGAGACTTTTTTGAGTTATTGGGGTTAAAATAGTGCAGTCCTTTGCTCTATGCATTATTTAGAGAAGTCTGGTGTTATTTGTAATCCAATGCCATCTGTCCTTTGAAAGTTAATTGCTCTTCCCGCTTCTAATGCAAAATCTCCATAAACAGAGAGAGGGTCACTGGATTATCTAGTATTAAAATTCTACTTATTAACCTAAATTCTCTCACTGACCACATAGAACTAGCTCACAGTGTAACTGCCAATTTTCTGTTTGGTGGGGAAAGAGTCACAGTAGAAGAAACCTAAATAACTTGGTTGAGTTTGTACAGCAAATTAAGAATAAGGATGGGAACAGATGCTAAACAATGACGCAGTTCTTACAAACTTTTGTTTCCTTTGCTACCCTTGAACATCTCTTTAAGGCTATGAGTAACTTTACCCTTGCTATTATGTTTGCCAAAATTAGAATGATACATAAAGCTTTTGGCCTGTGAAATTATCATCTGTCACATTAAAAATTCTACTGGGCCTTATTTAATCTCATACTATGTTGGATTACTACATTTAAATTATTAAAATGTAATGAAGTGACCCCTCTATCATGTGTATGCATTTGGAAATATGGGTTTCCTAATGAAATTTAGAAACCTAGTTGCTATATAAACATGAGTAATCCTCAAAGCCAAAAGCTTTGAGGGGAGTTCAAAGTTCAGCTGGCTGCAGAAGATCTTTGGTTCAATTCATTATGTAAGCAATACCTCTCACAATTTTGCTTGTGTTGTTTTTGAGTTATGCAACCAGCAAAAAAAAAGGAAAGAAAAAGCTATCAGTAGACAACCTTTTTACTGCAATACTTCAAATGCTAATCTTCATAGAGTTAGACCTCTTTATGAAAACCATTTCAAATCTGTAAGACTATATGATTTGTAAATATTTATTAAAGGTGCTTTTTTCATATTGCTTCTCTACAGAAATAGTAGATATTATAGAAAGTTGATTATAGAAAGTTAAATAACTCTATAGGAAAAGCTGGGTTTCAAACTGGAATCTGAAGAATTTTATGCTACAACGCTGATCTTTTAACAAGTGTTAAAAGGAATCTGGAATTTTCTCAAAGACTCTGGTTACATTTTTGCACCTAAAAAAGCCCCATCCACAAAATTCACTTATCATGTAAATATATAGATCAACAATCCTCTCAGGAATTTCCCAGGTAAACAACTCCCAAACCAGTAAATTTGTGAGAGAGTTCAGCAGAGAAATATATCTATTAATAGAACATACAGCAAAAGAAGGGTGGTAAAGTGCAGATGGCAGCACCCATAAATCACACAGTGTCATCAATGCCATGTTACTCAAGTAAAATGGATGGGTGTTTGTTCCAATTAGCCCAACATTCATTCAGTGTATTGATGCTGTAGCTGAACTAGTTATGCGCATGCTAAGTATTATGTATTCAGGTGTCTGCTTAAGTTTGTATGCTCATGACCACATCATCTTCCATGGTCTCTTGTTATTTTTCCTGTTAAATAATAGCCCCAGTTTTAACCCTTTTTGACAGTGCTTCATTCCAGCACGGTTTTTTACTTTTTATGACTCTGTTGTCTTTCTCATTACTTATTTAAATGATTTTCTACTACTTCTCCAACATGGTTTGCTTTCAGCTTTCTCTTTGTATGTTCAAAATATCACTGAAAGATCATTTCTTCTAGGAAACAACCCCCAACCCCCACCCCAAGTCACCTTGTAAAGTCAGAGCTCAGATCGAGTGAAAATCCCAAGAGATTTTCAGTATGTATAGATTATAGATTCAGCAGTATGGAGTCTTTGGAGAGATAAATTCATTCACCAACTATGCACTAAACACATAAAATGTGCAGCAGCTCTGCTTATTTCTATGGGGGATTTAAATATTCAAAGGTCTTTGCATTTTAAACATTGCCATAATGAGTTGTGATTAATATTAGGAATGAAGAAATGTATGTTTAGCTAGAAGGATGAAAAGGGAATGTATTAGTTTAGTATAGTATTTTCTTTGGAATTTACTCTCAAAGGCCTAAGTCTGGCTAGTGACAACTAGCATTACCAGGAGCAAGGCATACAATGAATTCCTTTTCTATTACATACCATTACATGAACACTGAATTTACAATTCACAAGGAATGGGGAATTCTTAAAAAAAATTTTGTTGTATATTTCAAAATTTAATTTTATAATAGATTTCACCCCATATGAACAAATGAAGGAGATATGGGATGTAATTAATGAAAACAACAAAATAAGGTAAATATTACAACCAAAAAAATGGAGTGGGCATAATCTTAAATTTTCAAAGATGCAAATGGTCACCAAAGCCAGAAGACAATTGGTTCCAGCTTCTAAGATTCTAGAGAAATAAGAAATTCAAATCCGTGGAAGATGGAATGGAACATTAGTGCATTTTTAAAAATCAAGTATTATTTTTAGAAAAGGACAGCTGAGGTTAGGTGGTCTTTAGATACATTCCTAACATGTAAAAAATGCTTTTATTTCTTTCACTTTATTTCTACAAATTTGAGAAAGATATGGAAAATAAATTAAGCAATAATTTATATTTACTTTCCTAAACTCATAGCACTAAGAAATTTCAATGAAAAAGTTAAGCTTTCTCATTAGTGTTTTAATTATATTTTTAGGGTTTACAGTAGAGTATGGGGAGTAGCTTGCCTACAAGCACAATCTTCTTGCTGACAAATACACTGAGATGAAACAACAGGAGCCAAAGAGCTTATTCAGTGTTGTTAAAATTTCAAAAGGATAAATTAATATAGTATTGTTACTTAAGCTTCATGCCTGACTGCTTTAGCTGTAGAAAACCTAATAGATCAGTGTCCTCATCTGGTCAGGTGTTTGATGGGATTGTATTATAGTAGAGAAACTTCCTTTTCATGTTGTTCACATCTTGATTTTGCCAGTTTCCATTCAGAAACCTGAAGAACTTTCATGAATGTAACATTCTTTGGTTAAAGATACCACAGTGAATCCATATTTAATCCTGAAATGATAGCCAAATACGATTCTTTCAGATAATAGTGAATCGAACCTCAAGACATTGCTCATGCTTGGCCATTTTTTACTTTGAAATGGTGTGTTCCTGTGGTTCAGCCCATCAGTCAGCAGTATTTCTTTGATGCTTATTACAGCTAGACTCTTTTCTAAGCTGTGTCACACATATCAGTCATCTTTGTAGCATCCTTTTAAGGTGGGTCCTATTACTATTCTCCATTTCATAGATGAGAAAACTGAGGTGCAGAGAGGTTAAGCTGCTTGCCCAGTGCTGCCAGTGGTTAGGAAGATAGTTATGAAATTCACCCATGTTGTATTAATATCTGTGAAGAAAAAGTGTGAACAGATTAGTGACTATACAGATTGTTGGTAGGCTTTTAGAAAAGTCACTCTTGTTGCATGCCAGCATATGACAGTTAGACCTCTCCATACCGAAGTTTTCCTCTTTATAATGGGATTAATATTATTCCTACCTTATATATATTAGTAGGGAACAAGTGTTTTCCCACCTGGATGTTTCTTTGTGTGTCAACCCTGTCAACTGCGGCAGGCCATATTGTCAACAACACATCAAGCGTTTAAGTAACAAAGGTAGTATTTTAATCTCCCATCTATCTTACCATCAGTTTGGTTTTCAGTTGATTCAAACTTAGGCATGGGAAAGGTTTTTGCTCCCCTTCAAGTCCCTGACAAATAAGGTTGATGCAAGGGCTAGATAAAAAATACATATAGAAAGTTTACAAAATATAATCTGGTACTTATTAAGCCCTTATTATATTTACTGTTATGACTTAAATATAATCCCTATAGCAAATTCATACTATAAAATTCCTCTAAGAACTTTAAGGTGTGAATTAAGACTAGTTAAAATGAATAAAAATACATTTTAAAACCATACTCTATGATTCAAATCTTTTGCTTTTACTAATTGGAAATGTTGTTTATTTTACTAAGATATAGTGAGATTTAATTATTTCATACTTCATCTAATCCAAAATGCCAGCAAAAGTAGTATATACATTTATTTTATATGCCAATAAGAAAGACAAATGCTTCTAATTAATTCTATGATGCAATAGATTAAAGATACATCACAATTTGGGGTGGGGGTGGGGGCGGTTAAATATGCAGAAGCTATGGTTTTTCCAGTTAGAAATGTATGGATGTGAGAGTTGGACTATAAAGAAAGCTGAGCACCGAAGAATTGATGCTTTTGAACTGTAGTGTTGGAGAAGACTCTTGAGAGTCCTTTGGACAGCAAGGCAATCCAACCAGTCCATCCTAAAGAAAATCAGTCCATCCTAAAGAAAATCAGTCCTGAATATTCATTGGAAGGACTGGTGCTGAAGCTGAAACTCCAATACTTTTGCCACCTGATGCAAAGAACTGACTCATTGGAAAAGACTCTGATGCTGGGAAAGATTGAAGGTGGGAGGAGAAGGGGACAACAGAGGATGAGATGGTTGAATAGCATCACTGACTCAATGGACATGAGTTTGAGGACGCTCCGGGAGTTGGTGAAGTCCATGGGGCTGCAGAGAGTTGGACACGACTGAGCCACTGAAAACTGCAATAAGCAAAACTGTCTTAGAATTGATGAAATATGGTAATAAAATCAATGAGTCAGATTTTTCCCTTCACCCATGAGTTGTGATAGTTTGAGATTAAAACAAGAAGCAGCAGGCAAGACCATCCATATTTGTGAGTTACATTGATGATTTCCCAGATCCTCCTGGCAGTACCAATAGGCTTTTGCTTCAAATGGGCCAAATTTGGAAAAGTTGTATGTACTTTACATTCCACAAAAATGTACCTTGATCATGGACATCAACTATGTCCTAAACTGAAAGCGGTTTTAAGTTGCTGAATTTCAATCCATATTCAAATTATGCTGTTTTTCTATGGTACTAGCAAGTCAAAACTATTTTTTAAAACACATTCAAAGCATATACTCATGGATGTGTATGCATGACAGTTTACTGAACTGGCTTAAAACAGAACATTGACAAAAACTACTTAATGCAAAGTTAAAACATTAAAATAAATTCTACAAAGCACCTCATATATGTCAGCATTTCTTTTGATTTGAGTCAATGTTTCTAAGAATGAGAGATTTAAAGAAACCAAAATGAATGTATACACTTTATACAAAAATATCATACAAGAATATTTACAGTTTTAGTAATGCATCATATCTTTCTGCTTTCAATTTTCAAAGCCATTAAAAAGAGGAAGAGTGAATATAAAATTCCCCTCAGGAGAGGTTTTTTTCTTCAACTACTGTTTCTTTGTCTTTTAACAGTATTCTACTGCCACTTGGGCATGTTTATTCATGTGTCCCATTGATTCATGTGCTTACTGTACTCATTTACCTCTGGTGCACAGTTGGTAGTGTAAATTATGGGTTTGTGGAGTGCGACTCTTGATCTGAAATAGCTAGCCCATAAAACTAAGCTATTAGATTAACAAGTCAGTGCATTAAAGGGAGGAATCAACACAAGGTTGATTTTCAGTCTGTTTATCTCTTTCACACCAGATGAGAGAAAAGAGTGCCTTGGCATTTACATAGTTCTTTGGTCTGTCTGGAAAGATTTCTGTGTGTTTTACTGATGTGCTGGCAACAGTTCTAACTTATAGTCTTCAGATCATTCATTCCATGTCCTTTCAGCATTTTGCGGGCTACTATATGATAAGGCTTAGAACAGAATGGGAAAGACTAGAGATCTCTTCAAGAAAATTAGAGATACCAAGGGAACATTTCATGCAAAGATGGGCTCAAAAAAGTTGGCTTAAAGCTCAACATTCAGAAAATGAAGATCATGGCATCTGGTCCCATCACTTCATGGGAAATAGATGGGGAAACAGTGGAAACAGTGTCAGACTTTATTTTTTGGGGCTCCAAAATCACTGCAGATGGTGATTGCAGCCATGAAATTAAAAAACGCTTACTCCTTGGAAGAAAAGTTATGAGCAACCTAGATAGTATATTCAAAAGCAGAGACATTACTTTGCTGACTAAGGTCCATGTAGTCAAGGCTATGGTTTTTCCTGTGGTCATGTATGGATGTGAGAGTTGGACTGTGAAGAAGGCTTAGCACCAAAGAATTGATGCTTTTGAACTGTGGTGTTGGAGAAGACTCTTGAGAGTCCCTTGGACTGCAAGGAGATCCCACCAGTCCATTCTGAAAGGGATCAACCCTGGGATTTCTTTGGAAGGAATGATGCTAAAGCTGAAAATCCAGTACTCTGGCCACCTCATGCAAAGAGTTGACTCATTGGAAAAGACTTTGATGATGGGAGGGATTGGGGGCAGAAGAAGAAGGGGACAATAGAGGATGAGATGGCTGGATGGCATCACTGACTCGATGGACGCGAGTCTGAGTGAACTCTGGGAGTTGGTCATGGACAGGGAGGCCTGGCGTGCTTCGATTCATGGTGTCGCAAAGAGTCGGACATGACTGAGCGACTGAACTGAACTGATATGATAAGGCTTACCCAAAACAGCAATAAGCAAATACATACTTTGTAGCAATCCACTATTACTGTAGTTTTCTGATAATTTCCATCCTTCAAGGCCAGTGACCAAGGTACAAAATGTTTTCTTCTATGTGCAAAATTTATTCTGTCTGGGGGCCAGTTCAGGTCATAGGTTTTTGGAGCAATACAGGTGACATAATATATCAGAATATTTAGGACACTTCCATATTAAGGAGCCATTTAAAAAACAGTGTGGTAGATTTTGAGGTTTTAAAAAATTATTACTGATTGAGTGCTAATAGGGAGAGCTTGGTCAGTATTAACCTACCCCATGGGTAGTGGCAGAAACCAAGTATAGATTTGGAACTTAACTCTTTTCCTTATTTCTTTTGATCTTTCAGAAGCCTTGATCCCTGAGGTACTATGCCTATTGATAGAATGGTAACAACGGTATTGATTTTGATTTTTTTTTCCTGCTTTACCTTCTATGTCATAGACAGTGCACTGAGTATGAGCTGCCAGCAGGCTATTTGAAATGGGCTGAGACTCAAATTATACATGGAACTTGGAGGCTTAAACCCAGGTACTCATGGGTTCTGTTTGTAAGAAGCAGGACTTATAAATAACACTGATATTTCTAAAGCAAATTTCTCACCTACTCCATGTGCTATGGATTGCAGTGTTTAGGGGGAATTAAAGTGGATGGCAATCTTACTGGTAAGGTCAGATTATACCACAGTTCATCCATTCTGATTCTGAAACCTCTGTTTTCGTGTTCTCACTTACTTATTACTTCATTACAGACAGCAAGCACAGGGACAGCACTAAGACAGGGCCTCTAAAGTTTACATGACTGAGTGACTGTCACTTCACTTCACTTCTTCACTTGTGCCGCTTGTTAGCTGTGTGAATTTTGGGTAAATTCCTTCCTAACTCATAGCTATAGGCTCCCCTTTTATCTAACTGACATCATAATATCACCTTACAGAGCTGTTGTGAGAGACAAGTAAGATCATATGAAATACAGCTATTCCTGGAGCATCCTAGATATATTGGCAGTGCCCTTCTGCCTTGACTCCCTCAGGATGTATTCAAGATCCTGAGGATTTATTTGCTAAGTGTGTGTTAACATGAGGCAGATATTTCTTAACTGTATTATACTGTTAGATCCCCCAACTTTTCTCCCTATCCTCTGTCTTTCTGTTTTTTGGAGTTCTCTTTTCTGGACAGCCTTATTCAGCTTCCTGTCCTTGCTGATCACTCTTGTGCAGAAGACCAGCAATGATCTACCTTTAGCCCCGATCTTTCTTGACAGCTCTTGGCCCATATTTCTAATTGCCTGTGGATGTCTCACGTTTGATAGCCTGTCAGCACTTCTAAATAGGAGCGCCAGACTGAACTGATAACTTTTCCTTTCAGACCTGTGCCACTTTTTCCTTGACTGTATATCAGTTTAACCAACCGGCCTGGGAAGTTTGGGATTATATTTGATTTTTCTGTCCTTGACAGTCCATCAGTCACAAAGTCACAGCAAACCCTCTCCTCGAAGTTTTTCACTTCCATTCTATCCTCTTAATTTTCCTCAATCCTCACCATGCCTCACACCTTGTCATATTCTGTCATAATTGTGGGAGTGGCCTTTTCACTGATCTCTCTGACCCTTTACTTTCCCTTTTCAATCCATTCTTCACTCAGCTATGAAAGTTGTCACAGTCTCAAGACTGTCATTTTCTTTATGGAAAACTTTGCTGACTATTTCTTTTAGATTACAGTCTAAAACATCAGTGTGGTAGTCATGTTTATGCCCCAATTTGGCCCAGAGCTACTTTTTACATTAAATAAATATTAAGAAAATTAACATGAACTATTTCAACCATATAGGCTAAGTATAAAGATTATACAACAGAAATTAATACACCAGCTACTTATAATTAGCATTTGTTGATATTTTCCATATTTGTTTCATATTTTTATTTACATATTTTAAAGTAAAATCTAAAATGTTGTCTCCTCAACCCCTTTCCCTCTGTCCTTGGTATCTATCTACCTCATTTACCCTTTCCTTTCTCATCCCATGTTCTTGGTGGATGTCTCACATTTGATATCCTGTGACATGAAAGAGGGTTGGGATTTGGGGATGGTAGAAGATCTCAGCAGACATAGCTTCTCTCAGGATAAGAGTTCTATGTTAACGTCACTGACAGATGAGGAATAGGCAGTATGACAAAGTGATTTCTAGTCATGGCTATGACACTTGTAAGCAAGGCGCTCAATTTCTATAAAACTCAGTTTTCTCATATGTAGACTGAATGTTACCATACCTACCTCAAGGATCATTGTGATGTTTATGTGAGATAATGTATGTGACATGCCCAGATTAGAGCCTGGCATCGATATATCAGTTCAGATTTGTAATCGACCATAATGCACTAAATGGCCCAGGGCTCTTCTTTCCTTGCAGGAACACTGCAGCCGGAATGTACAAGTGCTATAAATATGGCCCCAAGGATTTTTAGAGAATTATCATGAAATATGGAATGTTTGAATTTGATTTGAACTTGAAGCTGGCAAATACTAAAGTAACCAAATCCCTCTCCCTTTAGCCTGCCTCTCTCCAGCAGCGTTTGTGTTAGCCCAGGTTAAAGTGCATAACCTTATATTAAGGGGGCTTCCCTGGTGGCTCAGACAGTAAAGAGCCTGCAATGCAGGAGACCCGGATTTGACCCCTGGGTCAGGAAGATCCCCTGGAGAAGGAAATGGCTACCCACTTCAGACTCTCCAGCAGCGTTTGTGTTAGCCCAGGTTAAAGTGCATAACCTTATATTAAGGGGGCTTCCCTGGTGGCTCAGACAGTAAAGAGCCTGCAATGCAGGAGACCCGGATTTGACCCCTGGGTCAGGAAGATCCCCTGGAGAAGGAAATGGCTACCCACTTCAGTAATCTTGCCTGTAGAATCACATGGACAGAGGAGCCTGGAGGGCTATAGTAGGGGTAGCCCGCCAGGGGTAGCATAGAGTAGGACACGACTGAGTGACTAACAGTTTCATTTTTCACTTTGTATTAACATGTGTGTGTGCATGCTAAGTTGTTTCAGTCCTGTCTGACTCTTTGTGACCCTAAGAGACCTTTTGTGGTCATTGCTAATTGTCCCCAGGGAAACCACTGCTTCAGTAAAGGTCTTGCCTCTTGCTACAGGAACACTCCCCATTTCATTCCATTTATGTATGTATTTAGCCCAGCAAATAGTTAAATGGGTTCCTAACATATCTTTGGTTTGAGTGATGTTTAAATGACTTCCTGAAATAAGAAATCAATGTTATATCTGTCACAGAAGTGAAAAAGAAACCCTGTATATATGAATGATTACATTCCTTGCCCAAGGCATGAGTCCCTCAGTGCTCCAGAAAAGTCCATCAATCCCTGCAGTATCCCTGACTACTGCATTTAACATCCAGGTCACAGAGTTACAGAAAGATATGTAGACTTGGGGACAGATAGGCGGTGGGTTGCCTATACATCTGAGGAAGTTCTTGTGCCTTGCTTACTCCTGCTGTTCATTTTGTGCTCTTGAAGCCTGGCACTCTAACGCCCCTACCTGCTGGCAGGAGTTGATTAACTTGTGTACAGCTAAAACATATGTCCTGTTCAGAACCTCTCATCTTTGACGACTGGGTAAAGTCCTTCAGGGATAATATATCCCATTTAATACAGGAATTAGGAACAACCCTTTCTTGTTCTGATATTGAAACTAACTAAGTCTTATTTGAAGGGTGATAGAATTTTCGTAGTAGTAGTAGTAGAATTTTTAGTGCCGAGTATCAAAACACCGTTATATAAAAACCCCAACATTTTACATTTTAAAGAAAGAATGATATAAATGTTTCTTTGTGATTTTGGAAATGTTGAAAAATATATTGACAAGGCCAATTCCCAAATAACATTGTACTAACTGAAAAGTCCAATAGCAGAGAGCTTAGGAAAGGGCAGATAGTGATTGGATGCTTCATATTTGCCTACCATTGAGAATAACTTAGGTTGAGGAAATACATTTTTAGGTTTACATTTTTAGGAATAATTTAGGTTGAGGAAATACATAATTCACATATATTAATGAATGAATGGATTCAATTTATATTGAATAATTTTCATCAAGGATTTGTACCCATGAAAAAGCTGGGTTGGAAAACATGGGTTGATGTTACCATTGCTTATAATGAAGGGAGGAAATATAGTTGAGTAGGTTGAATGCCAGGGGGTTGAAACAGTACTGAGTTTAAGAAGAATGAATCAACTATTAAAATTAGAAAGTAGCACAGAATTGTGGTTTAGCTGTACTTCAATAAAAAATAAATGTAAAAAATTAATAATTTATTAGTTGTTTCTTTTATTAACTTCTACATCTAAATAATATGTATATATTGCTATGTGATAATTTTTAAAATTTTAGGCTTTATCTTTTGATTTTTCCCTTAAGGATTTACCAGATTCTCCCATTTTGCCACTACTCACATACACACCTTCCTTTCCTCCAATGTCCCAGTATTGTTTTTAATTGTCATTTTGGTTATATTAATGTTCATATTTATCTTCCTAAATATGCAAATTAAGATGAGCCATGTAGTAAACCATAATTACACTATTTCTTGCTTAATTGAAGATTATATTGTTTTTTCTTTATCTAAAAATATATTTATTACTAATATAACCTCACCTATTCAGTAGAATTAGTAATTCTATTGTTTTTGCTTGATTTTTGGATAAGGTATTTATCAATAATTTAATTCATACTCTCTTCCAGATATCTAAATCTCTTTTCAAGGTGTTCATTCCTTTCAGGTATTATATCAGTAACATATGTTCTCAGAGCATTCTGACCTGCTTATACCTAGACTGCTTGCCCTCTATACATACAGTTAAATTTCTGAGACTTTCATGTCTGAAAATGACATCACTTTATCCTCACATTTAACTAATAATTTGGATGGATATACAGTTCTAGATTGGACAACATTTTCCCTAATGTTGTTGAAATCATTTATTTTCAAGAGATGTGTATAAGAGACAGTGGTAGAAGATCTCAGCAGACATAGCTTCTCTCAGGATAAGAGTTCTATGTTAACGTCACTGACAGATGAGGAATAGGCAGTATGACAAAGTGATTTCTAGTCATGGCTATGACACTTGTAAGCAAGGCGCTCAATTTCTATAAAACTCAGTTTTCTCATATGTAGACTGAATGTTACCATACCTACCTCAAGGATCATTGTGATGTTTATGTGAGATAATGTATGTGACATGCCCAGATTAGAGCCTGGCATCGATATATCAGTTCAGATTTGTAATCGACCATAATGCACTAAATGGCCCAGGGCTCTTCTTTCCTTGCAGGAACACTGCAGCCGGAATGTACAAGTGCTATAAATATGGCCCCAAGGATTTTTAGAGAATTATCATGAAATATGGAATGTTTGAATTTGATTTGAACTTGAAGCTGGCAAATACTAAAGTAACCAAATCCCTCTCCCTTTAGCCTGCCTCTCTCCAGCAGCGTTTGTGTTAGCCCAGGTTAAAGTGCATAACCTTATATTAAGGGGGCTTCCCTGGTGGCTCAGACAGTAAAGAGCCTGCAATGCAGGAGACCCGGATTTGACCCCTGGGTCAGGAAGATCCCCTGGAGAAGGAAATGGCTACCCACTTCAGTAATCTTGCCTGTAGAATCACATGGACAGAGGAGCCTGGAGGGCTATAGTAGGGGTAGCCCGCCAGGGGTAGCATAGAGTAGGACACGACTGAGTGACTAACAGTTTCATTTTTCACTTTGTATTAACATGTGTGTGTGCATGCTAAGTTGTTTCAGTCCTGTCTGACTCTTTGTGACCCTAAGAGACCTTTTGTGGTCATTGCTAATTGTCCCCAGGGAAACCACTGCTTCAGTAAAGGTCTTGCCTCTTGCTACAGGAACACTCCCCATTTCATTCCATTTATGTATGTATTTAGCCCAGCAAATAGTTAAATGGGTTCCTAACATATCTTTGGTTTGAGTGATGTTTAAATGACTTCCTGAAATAAGAAATCAATGTTATATCTGTCACAGAAGTGAAAAAGAAACCCTGTATATATGAATGATTACATTCCTTGCCCAAGGCATGAGTCCCTCAGTGCTCCAGAAAAGTCCATCAATCCCTGCAGTATCCCTGACTACTGCATTTAACATCCAGGTCACAGAGTTACAGAAAGATATGTAGACTTGGGGACAGATAGGCGGTGGGTTGCCTATACATCTGAGGAAGTTCTTGTGCCTTGCTTACTCCTGCTGTTCATTTTGTGCTCTTGAAGCCTGGCACTCTAACGCCCCTACCTGCTGGCAGGAGTTGATTAACTTGTGTACAGCTAAAACATATGTCCTGTTCAGAACCTCTCATCTTTGACGACTGGGTAAAGTCCTTCAGGGATAATATATCCCATTTAATACAGGAATTAGGAACAACCCTTTCTTGTTCTGATATTGAAACTAACTAAGTCTTATTTGAAGGGTGATAGAATTTTCGTAGTAGTAGTAGTAGAATTTTTAGTGCCGAGTATCAAAACACCGTTATATAAAAACCCCAACATTTTACATTTTAAAGAAAGAATGATATAAATGTTTCTTTGTGATTTTGGAAATGTTGAAAAATATATTGACAAGGCCAATTCCCAAATAACATTGTACTAACTGAAAAGTCCAATAGCAGAGAGCTTAGGAAAGGGCAGATAGTGATTGGATGCTTCATATTTGCCTACCATTGAGAATAACTTAGGTTGAGGAAATACATTTTTAGGTTTACATTTTTAGGAATAATTTAGGTTGAGGAAATACATAATTCACATATATTAATGAATGAATGGATTCAATTTATATTGAATAATTTTCATCAAGGATTTGTACCCATGAAAAAGCTGGGTTGGAAAACATGGGTTGATGTTATCATTGCTTATAATGAAGGGAGGAAATATAGTTGAGTAGGTTGAATGCCAGGTGATTGAAACAGTACTGAGTTTAAGAAGAATGAATCAACTATTAAAATTAGAAAGTGGTACAGAATTGTGGTTTAGCTGTACTTCAATAAAAAATAAATGTAAAAAATTAATAATTTATTAGTTGATTCTTTTATTAACTTCTACAGCTAAATAATATGTATATTTTGCTATGTTATTATTTTTATTTATTTATTTATTTATTTATTTTTATTTTTTTTTTTTAATTTTATTTTTACTTTATTTTACTTAAAATTTTAGGCTTTATCTTTTGATTTTTCCCCTTAAAGATTTACCAGATTCTCCCATTTTGCCACTACTCACATACACACCTTCCTTTCCTCCAATGTCCCAGTATTGTTTTTAATCGTCATTTTGGTTATATTAATGTTCATATTTATCTTCCTAAATATGCAAATTAAGATGAGCCATGTAGTAAACCATAATTACACTATTTCTTGCTTAATTGAAGATTATATTGTTTTTTCTTTATCTAAAAATATATTTATTACTAATATAACCTCACCTATTCAGTAGAATTAGTAATTCTATTGTTTTTGCTTGATTTTTGGATAAGGTATTTATCAATAATTTAATTCATACTCTCTTCCAGATATCTAAATCTCTTTTCAAGGTGTTCATTCCTTTCAGGTATTATATCAGTAACATATGTTCTCAGAGCATTCTGACCTGCTTATACCTAGACTGCTTGCCCTCTATACATACAGTTAAATTTCTGAGACTTTCATGTCTGAAAATGACATCACTTTATCCTCACATTTAACTAATAATTTGGATGGATATACAGTTCTATTGATATTTCTCCCGGCAATCTTGATTCCAGCTTGTGTTTCTTCCAGTCCAGCATTTCTCATGATGTACTCTGCATATAAGTTAAATAAGCAGGGTGACAATATACAGCCTTGACGCACTCCTTTTCCT